>KV908377.1:414486-436986 GCA_002005505.1 Botryococcus braunii
GGCCTAATTTGCAAGAATGATGGCGTGCTTGTAGATCTTGCAGAGCGCAAACTGGACGCTTGTGGGAGGATAAGGTGGAATACAGTACAAACACAGTACAAATTGGGTCCCCTTTTCAGTACAAGCGATGCGCAATGGCAGTACAGTGGAGACGAGGCTTGCCTGGTGCAGAGGACACGCGACACATCTAAACGACACAGACGACTGCATGTCAAGCTGGAATAATCGACATTCAATGATGATGCCTCCCGCTTACTCAAGGTGGAGGCTACAACCTTCACAAGACCTGTAACTCACTATACACAGCCCCCCCCACCCCCCCCCCCACGGGCCCCGGCGAGGCAAAAGGTATATGATAATCTTTAGCAATAATTATATTTTTAACAATAGAATAAATAAATTGGAAAAAAACAATGAGAGATTTGATAAAAGTTTGGGATGATGACATGGGGCATCATCCCTTGCAGGTCGGCAATCGGAAAAGGTCCACGAATCGAAATCTGGGCGTTTGGAAGGGTTGGAGGCTGCTGCGCATGAATAGACCTCCCCCCAAGGCTATGGGAGAGGGGGAGCGGTACGGCAGCACAGTGGGAAGGACTGCGGTACTCGGGCATACGACGCCGAACTTTCCCCCACCAGGGTGTTTGGTCCACTGCCCCTGGGACAACCACCCACACCTGCTTTCTATGGGATGGGGGCCAAATAACATTTTTACCTCACGCAAATCGAGTCTGGAAAGAAGTGCGTCTAGCAGAGAGGAGGTACGGTACAAGCCTTCATTCGGACTTTCCAAAGCCTCCCGGCTGCATCGGACCGCGATCCGTTTTGAGGCGAGGCAGAAGCCACGTGATTGGATTTCCAGATCCCATCACCTGCCGCCAGGCGTCCCACAATGGGAGCCTCACGGGGTTGTACTGCCCACTTTTCAGTGCATCCACGTGAGTCTGCTGTCTCCGCAGCGCCCTCAGCTGCTGCCACATCAGCGTGGCGACCCCAAGGCAGGTGCTGGAGGCGAGCAGGAGCAGATACAGCGTGATCGTCAGCCAAGCGGGTGCGGCCAAAGCAATCCTCCAGGTGATGAAAGGCCATTGCCAGGCTTTGGATGGAAACCACAAGGGCCGAGAGGAATAAAAAAATTGGATAGCTTGTGCTCTGCGATACCACAGGAGAAGAGAACATGCGAGCGCGACGTAGGCTGACCCAAGGCCGAGCCAAGAGAGAAACAAGAGGAAGTGCCGCATGTTTGCGGCAGCCACGCAGTTGTTTAGGAAGACACAATGGTGGTCCAGCGCCATCACGCAGGTTCCACATGTCCTGCCCAAAGCCACACAGTCTGCTGTCTAGGGCGCGCTGAAAAACAGCACCAGAACGTGCATTGGAATGATTGTACGTCAGCTCACCAAACTCTGAGGGAAAATGTTTACTCACTCCCTCCCACTCCCTCCCTCCCTCCCCCTCCCTCCCTCCCTCCCTCCCTCCCTCCCTGTCTGTCTCTCTCTCTCTCTCTCTCTCTCTCTCTCTCTCTCTCTCTCTCTCTTCTCTCTCTCTCTCTCTCTCTCTCTCTCTCTCTCTCTCTCTCTCTCTCTCTCTCTCTCTCTCTCTCTCTCTCTCTCTCCTCTCCCCTCTCTCTCTCTCCTCCCCCTCCCTCCCTCCCTCTCCCCTCCCCCCCTCTCCCTCCCCCTCCCTCCCCCTCCCCCCCCCCCCCCCCCCCCCCCCCCCCCCCCCCCCCCCCCCCCCCCCCCCCCTCCTCTCTCTCTCTCTCTCTCTCTCTCTCTCTCTCTCCTCTCTCTCTCTCTCTCTCCTCTCTCTCTCTCTCTCTCTCTCTCTCTCTTCTCTCTCTCTCTCTCTCTCTCTCTCTCTCTCTCTCTCTCCTCCCTCCCTCCCTCTCTCTCTCCCTCTCCCTCTCCCTCCCCCCCCTCCCCTTCCGCCCTCTCCCTCTCTCCTTCTTTCCCCTTGGAGATTACCTGCAGTGGTGGGCTCCCAAGGGCTTCAGATTGTGGCAGATGTCACACAAAACGCATCCGTCATATTCTCCCTTCGAGCAATGCTGCAATGCCCCCCTCTGCCAGCCCATTCGAATCCCTGGCACAACCACTACCTGCTGTTGAAAAGGCGTAACGTAATCCGAAGGCCAAGGGCAGATGCAACAGTCTCTGGAATGACCCCTGCAGTGGGCGCCTGGGGTGTGCAATGCCCCTTTAAAACAATTGTAGCAGCCCTTGCAAGTCCCTGCTGGACTCCCAATCATCACATGGCGTGTGTCTGTGAGTGGGGCAGAGGGAGGGGGGGGGGCAGGCAGTACAAACACTTTGACAAAGGAAGTTTCCATGGCAAGCCTCTCCCTGTCACACCTGATTGTGCACATCAGGGAGGGTGAGACAGCCAGTGGGGCTTATACATGAGAATCCAGGATGGAATGGGCACTCTTACCATGCCTGTGAGAAGCAGCACCAACAAAGTGGACAAGAATTTGGAGAAACATCAGAGCCGCCACTATAGATAGGAGCCAGTAGTGGCTACTGCTAGTCAACGGTGGCAGCACTACTGCCACTCCCAACGCAAACACAGCGACAATGACCATTCCAGTGAGCCAGGCCGCACATCTCCTTCCCATGCGCAAAGCCCTGCACTGTACCTCACAGTGATAAAGGCTACCTTCACGGTTTCCTTTACAGTCCCCTAGGTACCGTACCCCTAGGTGTCATATCCATATGCAGGCAAACATTATCCCATCATCCAATGTCATAACTTGAATGGTCCACTTGCCCCACTTACCACGGTGGTCGCAAAACCACGCCATGTCCCCTGGCTGCCAGGGCTGCACGGCTGTTGTAAGCTCCACAAAATCCGCACTGGATCATAGCCACATTAAACCCATCAAACACATCTCGTGTGATTTGGAAGTTTCAAGAGCTGTTCGAAAGCAAGCTGACGTTACCTTGAAAGAAACGGTATGTTCCCCACACGAAGACAGATCAAGAACACTATCACACGCCCAACACTTCTCGAAAAGCGAATAACTCATTTCATCAGATTTCACTTATTGTAAAATATCTCCAACTGTATGACTTCCGAGCATTTACGACCTGACTAACCCTTGCTTCACAGACCAGAGATCTTCTGAGTAAGCGCCAGCACACATGATTTGGCTCGGCCCAATAAAAAACAGATACAAAGTTGCTGGGATCCTATCGTAAAGTTCACACGTAGATAGCTGGGTCCATTATGGACAACTTTATGAGTATGTTGGAGGAAAGGCTGATTTCGAAAGTCCGGTGTCCTGCTGGGATCAGAGTCTGGTCACCCAGACTCGGACCGACGGTCACCAGAGTCAGGTGACATTCCAGGTCACCGTAGCCTGGTCACCAGATCCTGGTGAGTCAGACAGTGGATGTGGTGACCCAGACAGTGGAGAGCCTCCGCAGGAAGGGCCTGTAGACTGCTCCCAGAAAGTGGGGAGTCTCCACTGGAAGGGCCTGGGCCCCGCTCCAGACCGGGGACCGTCAAGGGAGTCCAGTGGCAGCGGGTATGGCATATGTGTCAACGGCAGCGGATGTGACGTTCGTTGCAACTTGCAATTAGCGTTAAGATGAAGTATTTTAGCATGCAGTCATTGCAACTCGAGAACTACCGGCTTGTTGCAAGGAAATAAGAGGAGTGAAATCCTAATTTTGGGACTGTGAAATTGCATCAAGTAACTTTGGGCAAGGGGCAGCGTACTGTGGGGAGAGTTAGAGGAATAGGGGAGTGAGCGGGGGGGGGGCAGGGAGGGAGGGAGGGAGGGAAGTGGGGAGGGGGGGGGAGAGGGGGAGAGAGAGAGAGAGAGAGAGAGAGAGAGAGAGAGAGAGAGAGAGAGGAGAGAGAGAGAGAGAGAGAGAGAGAGAGAGAGAGAGAGAGAGAGAGAGAGAGAGAGAGAGAGAGAGAGAGAGAGAGAGAGAGAGAGAGAGAGAGGGAGAGAGAGAGATGTCATAATCTCTTAACCTTTTGCCTTGGTCAACTCCTGCTTAGTTGCTGTACATTACTGCCTGTGGGCGTAGGGCACATCCCCTCGGGGGACTGTACATATGCACAGCCTCACTTGCATGCTTGCATTTCTCAGGGACCCTCAATCGCACTGCGCTAGAGTACTTATCTTTAAATTAAGATCCCATTAGGGTTGAGTGTGATTGGCGGCTGAAATAGGTTTCTGTACTTTTCTCTTGTGGCTTTCTTGAATGTTGCTTATAGGCAACGTGTGGTGACGCTGATGAGTTGGCGTGAGCGTTGCATGGTATTGAAGTGACATGTGGTGACATGCATGTGTTATGTCTCCGGCTGCCTCCTGTGAAAAATGTCGCAAATGCAAGTGTTCGATTTGTGCAGGCTATGACAGTGACTCTGCTTATACCGCAATGAGTTAAAAGTCGTGGTACAGCTAGCTAGTACATCCGAAATGGAATATCTTGTTGCAAACGTCCACAGCACCAAGGCCCAAATTGTGGGCTTCCATTTTGTCGTACATGTCTCATTTGCAATTTGATTTAAATACCGCAACTTTGCCCTTCTGAGCGTGCCCAGCTCTGTTCTGATTATCAGTGGTTTCGTCGCCCAGCCCATGTAACGTGTGCCGCGGAAGGCCCTTTGCATGTTTCCGCCACTTGAGGGTATCTCTGCAGTTTCGAGTGGGTATGCACGGCCTGCCAACATGCTCGACTTATTCCTGGCCGTGTGTGGCCTCCGTCATGGTGACATGTGTGGCATGGCGACTGTGGGTGATGGACACTCATATCTATGTGTCCGCCATTGAAGTCTGTGCATGGTCGGTTCCGCCCTGTCTCTGCCTCTTTCTTAAGGCTGTTTCACTGGCAGGTCTTTCCAGCCGTTGTTTGCTTCCTTAACTGTTTGATTCCTTTAATTATAATGGTTGCTTCGCTCTTCGCTTAAACCTCTGGGTTGCTGTGGTAGCTGTTCCATGTAAGCCTGACTAGATGCATTATTCGTCTCCTATGTGGTGAGGGAGCGTTGGGGAAAGGAGAGTATGAAGAGGTTATAACCTTATACCTTATAACCTTCTAAGAGGTAATGACCTTTCCAATGAACTGTGAATGAGCCCCAAGCTATGTACCTTCGAAGGACCTTTTGGCGTGAACCTTCACCATGCATATGCTATATAGTTTAGCAAACTGCTGGTAATGCCGCGCCATTGTGAATGTCTGGCTTCCTGGGATATCAAGCGGCAGAATATGGTTTAAGACGTGGCCACGCAGGATGGTCCACTACAAGAACGGTCTGGCAACAGGGCCTATGACCGAACCGCGTTTCCATTTTTACGAAAGCTTAACCATCCTGTTGCGTGCGCGGGAAGAGTTTGGCAATCCCAGGGGTGTTCCAGAAGCCGTTCTTATGAATATTAAGCAGAGCCAGACTCTGTAGCCGAAAATTGTGGGGACCCTTTCAGAATCTTTGCTGCGAATACGAGATGTTGTGTGTCTGAAGTTAGCAGTCGTCCTTTCAAAGCCTACTGTTATGTCACTCTGTACACTGCAGTTCGCATTGCTGATTTGTTGATGTTGCGTGGAGGCAGCGTTGGCAACCAGACTCATCTCAACCAAAGTTGTGCTGCTGCATAAGACATGAACATTAGGCCTGCTACTGTTTGGTCCCTGTCATTACTACAAACATGTTGCACCAGGAACGAAGACTCATGCAGGCCAACATGCCAGAGCACTCCAGGGTTTAGCACGTAGCTGGAATTCAATCCACTGTGGATCGTACTTACGTAAGGACATTTCTGTTTTTTCTATCGTTTTACCTCATGTGGGCTCTCAATTGTACTGCTTCACACTGCAAAAACATCACACCAGGTTTGAAGTGCTTTCTGTGCAGCAGCACGACTTGGACCTAGCAGACCTGATGTGTACAACCGGATGTGAGAGCATCAACCAAATGAAATTACACGCTCTTGCACTCAACGCGAGCCTGCAACTTACGCCCAGCTCTTGTAACTCAATGGTCGACCAATGAACTATCATGAAAAGTTGGGCAAAGCTAAAACAGCGCAAAGTGGACAGGAAAACCCGCAGAAACTTCCGAATCCTAAAGTAATATCCCATGGATTGCCACTGCACGTGCAGATGAACTCGGTTATTCAATTCTCGAAAACTCTGTCCACAGTAAACTTCAAGAGATTTCTTTAAACTGCAGTCTCTCAGCACCACACCACCCCACTAACAAATCAAATCCCACCCATCATTGCAAGTGCCAGTCTTGCTAATCGCGATAGCTCATCGAGCAAGTGCTTGGGGTTTGTACCGGAACTCTATCCATAGCCCAATCAAACATGGCCAAAGCTTTCGAATCAGTAGAAAGGGGACTGTGAAAAGCGGCCGCTGTACCTGTAACACTACAAGCCTTTGGCCAAGTCCTGCTCTTGGAAGCCATCTTACGATTTCCTCCGTAAATCCCCTTCAATACAGGATCCCCCAATACCACCTTCAAAACTTCACTCTGTCAACCTTTCCTCAACACTGTTACCGGTGTTGGTCTAAACTCGTGACATCACGGTTTCTGTCTCCATTGCTGAGCACTGATTGATACCTGCATGCCAACTCGACCAGGTTGCAGAATGCCCTTTACCATTACGGCTTCACAGAGAGCGTCATCAACAAGTCCAACACCATATGTATTTGACTCGTCATGCGCCCCTTCAGTCTCAGAGATAGGCTGATGATGCTTTGGTGCGTGTGGGAAAAGCAATCAGTCCATCCTTGGCAACTTGTTGGTCGTTTGGAAAGCTGCCACATATGGTAATGCTCACCTTCCCGTACATGCCCAGAGTAGAACTCAGCTGAGGCCATTCACATGACTTCCACCATGCAGCAGCGCAGTAATCTTCAGTCCTACTTTGAGATGCAGGGACCTGCTACTAATCTTAAGGACTTTTCTATTGAAGAGAGCTTTTCTAGTAGTCCAGCAGGATCAAATTGACATAATGTAAACATCACCCTTTTTCCATGAACCCCAACCCTGGAAACACAAGCTGCGCTATGAGAGCAGAAAATGGGAGCAGAGCATTATCAGATGTAGGGACCAGGGCTTGCTAGCCCAGCTGCTTTGTCATCAAAAACACAGCAACCCTCAAAGAAAGACTTGCATGGGATGGCGAGCCCATCGAGGCAGTTAGCATGTCTTGAGAAGGCACTGGCACCAGCCTAGAACAGCGCGCCTCCTTGTGCCTTCTCCTTCTCATAGGTCTCGAAGTACTGGTAGATGATTGTCACTGCCAGCAGAATACCTGCAAACCCAGGACCACGACGTCGGCACCAACTCCCAAACAACCAGCTCTCTCCCGACACCTCTCCTCATTTGCACCCTCCTCCTCCTTCCTTCCAATCCGGATCACCCTTCCTATCCAATCCTCCCTTTGCGTTCCTTCACTTCATCCCTCGCTTCTTCCACCCTCACCAAACCTTCCTCCCCAGTGCTCCTGTAGGCTTACTGGCAGGTTTGACACCACTTCGCTAGTCCCCCTTCGTTATCCCCCACTACTCATCATCACCTCTAAGAATCATCCCCCCCCCCCCCCTATCAGGGGGAGTCAAAAGAGAGAGAGACACACAGGAACAACAAGAATCACGTAGCTTGGTATGTCTCTGCCCACACGCAACGAACACATTGCAAACAAGCGTTCAAGCACAGTGGACGTGCAGCCACATACGGCTACACATGTCCCAGGATTGTCCTGCATACATAACATCATGTTGGGCCTGGGATGCCAAGATGCGCTCTTGTCACAAGGCAGCCCCAGTATACTGTTACTTAACGTACAAAACTCCTCTGGCGTTCTCTTAGCATGCACCCCACCCAAAATGCATTACCCCGACGATTGCAAGGCTATGCACGTGCCTGCTTGGCAGGGCCATCTGAATACAGCAAATACATACCTGTTCCAGACCCGATGGCTCCCATGAAGTCAGCAACGATAGTCAAAGCACCAATGCACATGCCGCCAAACGCCGCAGCGATGGGGATGTAACGGTTCAGCTCCTTCTTCAGTGCTTGCACGGTGTCACGGTGTCCCTGCAGCCCAAGTAGTAGCCAAACTTAGTATTGCACAGAAAAATCTCCTCTGCCCTTCTTGCCACTCTTGATACACACACACACACACACACACACACACACACACACACACACACACACACACACACACACACACACACACACACCCGCTGCACAATCATGTCCCCTGGTGAAACAATCGGTCCCAATTCAATCACCATTCCAGGGCCAGAACAGATGACACCGGAGCCTGTTAAGGCCGCCCCCCCCCCCCCCCCCCCTTCTTGCATTTATCAACAAGGAGGATATTTGGCCCAAATGCAGCAACTCCTGTTACAAAATCCTGACTTTATGAAGAATTTTTCTTCTCGAACATCGTTCAGAGAAGGAAGCCCTTCGGAAGAAACGTCCGATCGTCCCCTCCCTAAGGAAAATGGCCTAGTCCGACTAAGGAGCTGGCAACCATTCAATTCTTGGGAAAAAATCCTGGATTCGCCGGGTAGGTGTACCTGGATGAACATGCCCTGCTCACGAAGCTGCTTGGCAACATCCGAGGCAGAGGAGCCAGACACCTCAATCCATGTCTTGGAGAAGAGGGCGCAGGCTGACAGCATGAAGGCAACATACACGAGCGCATGCAGTGGATTGGCCACCACCTCCATCAGGCTGTGTGGAGGGCTGATGTAGTACACCAAACCTCCCACTGGGTGCATCTGCCCGGTGTACTCGATTTCCTGCAATGCACAAACCCCAGATTCAAAGAGGATGAGACTTCCTGGACTGACTGTGTCAGATGCGCATCCTGCTTCAAAGACCCTGCCTCTGTTGGCTAAACCTTGTCATCAATGCGGCATGTACTACTTGGAGGAAACAACAAACCGTGCGGGGACACTCCGAGGATTCCCCTCTTCCATCCATAGCCAAGACTGACAACGGAAACCCACGGCTGCCAACATTCTGCTGAAAACATCTTTAATTCACGCATATCAACTCTGCACTCTGCCAAGGGTTAATTCGATGTCCTGGGCAGAGAATGTACGCTCCAGCAGCATAGTTTGTCAGGCTTGTATGGGCAAGCACCCCTATCCTCATCCTTTGTTGGGCCTCTACATGGCCGATCCTGGGTGTACGTTGGAGCAATAGTCCCCTGGGACCATCGCTGTGGGCCCCTGTAGCCCAGACTATACAAGGCAAATCGAGAGACTCACAATTACGGTCCAAGAATTGTCAACGAGCTATGACAATCTTCACATTCTTTTGTGCCTCTATTCTGATCCGTAGTCTGTTGCCTGAAAACTAGGAAAGGCCCAGGTATGTACTCGACCTGTCACAAGGCTATATAAAGCAGCCTCAGTGCTCGCACCCTGCTCCGCAGTGCGAACTGCATGCGTAAAGGTGCGCTTTCGAAATCGGGCATTTCCCACCCTCGACAACTAAAAGGACTTCAGAAATGGGCTGTAAAATGCAGCCTTCGTGCTCGCACCCTTGCTGGCAGTGCGATCTGCATGCCTGACAGCCCGCTTTCCAAACCAGGCAGTTCCGGCCCTCGAACAAAGGACTTCAGAAACAGGAGTTGGCATTAGCCACAAAGCAGCATTGGGCTGCTAGCGTGACACCAGTTGAAATGGATATAAGAAGCCATCACCCCCCCCCCCCTTTTTAAGGTCTCCTCTGACTTCCCTGATGGTCCTGTGTGCTCATTCATGTTGTCAGAGAAGGGTATGTAATGCAGGAGACAGGACTTTAGACGGCCAAAATAACATACCTTCCAACGTCCCAGGAGTTGGACAATTAGGTAGTTGCCATAGCGCTTGAAAAGCAGCTGGGAAATGAAGTACAGGTTGGAGACCAAGGCTGACTGCAGGATAATGGGCATGTTGCTAGTGTAGAACAGCTTGATCTGATAGTTCTGCTGCATGCCCCTGCGCTGCTTGTTACGGACAGGCAGGTCCACATGGAATCCCTGCTCCTCCCCAGACATCAACATCAAACCTAGCTGCGAATCTGCTTCATTGAATAACATAGTGAAAGTGTGCTACAAAAACTGTCATGATGGTTTCAACTTGATGGGGCCCATTCACTGCCAGATCCAACCCCAGAGTTCCCCGTCATGGTTCTGCACCATCCAGTCCAGGAAGACATGATTGACAATGCTTCTAAAGGACCTTTCCAACAAATCCTGCAGGCAGGCATCAACGCATCTGTGAATTGTCCCCAGAGACTGGAAGCACTGCAGCTGCCGGAACACCTTAGCGGCTTTTGAAACTATAAGTGTAATCCCAATAGAAAGATAAAGGGACAAGCCAAACGTTACTACGAGATGACTAGTTGCAGTGCAACAATAGGGAATCATCCCCACAAGGTTTGCACCTAAACGGACTCAAGAAACTCAAGCTCAAGAGGCACAGAGAGAGCAGATTGGAGCTCACCATACACAAGGAGCAGACTGAAACTCAAAAACACAAGGAGCAAACTGAAACTCTATAACACACAGGAGCAAACTGAAACTCAAAAACACAAGGGGCAGACAGAGGATGCAGCCAGAAACATCAGAAGAGTGCTGGCTATGGGGCAAGGCTGGGAGTTTGGGCCTCCCAACGAGTGAAGCGAAGGCGGAGGGGGGTCCACAAAAAGGGGGAAATAAAAAATTGAAGGGACTGAGGGCAGGCACCTGGAAGTAGATGACCACCAGGAAGATGACGACAGTGGCCAGCAGGTTTGTGATGTTGGGCATGTTGTTCCTGTAGAAGGCATCTCTCAGTGCCCTCACCTACCCCCGCAACCCGTGCCCATATTAAGCAGCCTGGGAAAGTCTTCCAACCAAATCTTGAGCATAACATGACCCAAAAGTATAGTTCTTTCTATGTAGAGAACATTTCAATCCAGTTTACTGGGCAGAGGCAGATGCAAAGAGTACTCGGGCTCATTCGTGGAAGCATGCATGAGTGTAGCGTGCCGCTGAAGGAGCCTACTGAAAACCTTTTCATGGCCAGCGGTTGCCGCAATTACAGCGTAAATAATGACAAAACAGCCGCCACACCCAAAGTTGGTCAATCATTCCATCACACTTTCACTTGTGTCTCGCACTATGTTTTATTTGTACCCATGTTACTAAGTCTTGTAGCAACGTTAAATGCCACACTCCACAGACACCTTCTCTAATGGAAAGAATAGCCAGGAAAATCAATAGGAAAACAGCGGGAAGAATTGAAGAGCAAACAGAAGTAGGTGCAACGCAGGGTAAAAGAAGCGGGTGGCAGAGCGGGAGGCGCACACGCACCCACCCACACACACACACACACACACACACACACACACACACACACACACACACACACACACACACACACACACACACACACACGTGCGCGCACACAAACCCCCCCGCGTAAGCCCAGGCACATGCACACAGGCTGACGAAGTGACGAGGAGGGCAAGCGAGACTACATGCTGCGGAGGGGGAACAGATGCTATGACGACATTCAATGGGACCATAATGGTGAATCGGGGTCACCTTGTCAGAACGGATAAGCAGCAGGTGGAACAAGTTGATGATAGCACCCTCGAATTCAGCGCCACGGGGCCCATTGATGGTATAGGGAGAGAACGCCTTCCAAATGATATTCTCGCAGATGTTGGTCGCAATGAAGAGAGAGATACCGGAGCCAAGACCATAACCCTTCTGGAGCATCTCATCCAGGCAAATAACGATGATGCCCGCAAAGAACAGCTGCAGCACAGGCGCCTTCATTTCTCAGGAGACATCAATCCCAATATTGTATAGGGGAGCAAAGTGTCCCAGCAGCGCATAGAAGGGGATGTTTTACAAGTGTAAGCAGCAAGAGAAGAGCAGGGTTGAAGAGGTTACTGCTTGCACATCCTAGTTCTAAATGTGCCATCTGAACCCCTTCAATACATGTGCGCTGCAGACTCTAGCGATACAAGTGTGGATCCATGATATGAACAAGGGGAAATTATGTTTGTTTGGAGAGGACAGACTTGATATATGCCAAGTCCCCTGCCTTCAAATCATCCACACAGCAGGTAGAACAGCATCAAACAAGGGAGGTCCTGGACGGAAGACAAGCAGAGGACCTTAAAAGCATGTCATTCGCTTGGATAGCACTGAAAGGTACTTGGCTCATGCACATGAACAACCCTCCCAGATAGCAACATCATTTTATCTCTAAGAAGCAAAAGTGGTACACGCCACTGCAAAATTAATGAGCGCACTCCCTAAACCCTCTTTAGGTGTCCAGCACAGGCGTCGCTCAACAAAAACTACAGCCTTGTGGCAGACCTGCAAGATAATCAAGATTGCATTGCCGGGTCCGAGCTCTCGAACATCACCATACATGCCAGAGACCACGTAGGCGACAGCCTCGCCAATTGTGATTAGCACTCCCAGAAGCTTCTGGGCACCATTCCTGATATAAACATGGGGCACAATGATTAATGCCATATCAAGTAATCCATGACAATGCACTAATTGGATATTCTTTGCTCTTCTCATTTTCGAGGTGCTTACAATAAGTCTCTGTCAGCTTTCACGCTGTTGTCCACGTCAATTATCTTAGACCCAGCCAGCAGTTGCATCACGAGACCAGATGTGATAATCGGACTGATTCCAAGTTCCATACAGGTCCCCCTGCTCAACCGCGGAAGTCAGATCAGAGCTGGGTCCAGGTCTACGACCAGGCTTTCATTCGAATTGCAGTTGATCAATTTCAGTAATGATGTGAGAAGGTTTACTTCACAAAACCACCCAAAGCCGGCGATTAGAAGCAGGTTGCAAGATTCGGAACTTCCAAGGAGTCGTGTTTGCGCCCAAATGGAACAATGCCACTCTCACCTCATGCGCAGTTGCAAGGAAACTATTCTTATTACCTGTTGGAAGCCATAATCACTCGCGCCCAGTAGAATGGGTCGGATCCAGTGTTTGTTTTGATGCCATAGAGTGGCAACTGACTGCAAACGAGGAAAACAAAAAGAGCTACTGCCGTGTATAAAGCTCGCTCTCGAAAGGATATCCGCCGTTCTGCGGCCGGAACTTCAGGGAGTATACTCAAAAAGGGACGAACGAGATCGAGGGGCCGCATCGCGAACCCAAGACTACACCCGGCGACCTTTAACGCAGCTACACAGACTTGTGAAGCTAGAGCAAGCTGGAATGTGGCTCCAGGGTTGGCGGTTGTATAATTCAACCTTCCGCTTCACCCTTTCAGGTCGGGTTCCTTTCGCTTGGGTTCGGCGGGAGGTTAAACACCGGAGTCCGCTCAGCGGACTTGTCCATGCGCGGGACACCCCTCGTTACGAGCAGCGTTATGTCCTTGTACGGGCTCCAGCGGCGGCTTCCAGCGGTACAGTTTAGCCTGTACCGCTGGAAGCGGCCGCTGGAGCTTCGAGAGGCAATCCATAACACCGGGGGACTTTGAGGGGGCAGAAACCTCAGTATGACAGTTTGAATTTTTTGACAATCTCTCTGACAATCTTTTGAAAAGCCATGAATATCATATCTGGTTTACTTTCTGGCGAGAAATGCCAACGTCCTGATAGTCCTACTCCTGACCACCGTCCTTGCTGCCTTACAGAAGTTTTGCCGTCTCGTTGCGCAAATGAGGGAAAAAGTTGGGGATACTTTGAACGCCATTATGAGCTAAGACCGCCAGCCTACTCATAACTCGATCGACCTCTTTGCAAAGGCCTTGTCCCCAATTGGCCTTGTCCCCAACAAAAGCTGAAACAAACACCCTTAAGGCTTGATGCAGCTTGATGCAGACAGGGGACCCCATAAAAGACGAACCCCCAGCTCACGGCTTTTTCGAAACTCTGCGGGGAACCCCAACTCCCGGCGAGGATCAAAAGATGGCCACCACAAGCGAGATTTGCTCAAATTGAGCACAATTCCCTTTGCGGACCCTCAACCATAACGTTATGGTTAACCTGGCCCAAATGTGCAAGGTATTGGTATCCCCGATGACATTGCCATCATCTAAATACCATCCCTGCAATACATCCGGAAACCGTTCTGCCAGCGTGAGAAGGAAAGGGTGAATCGCCAAGGCGAAAAGGAATGGGGCCAGTGGGTCCCCTTGGTGGACACCCCGTGTCGCGGATACACCGTGATGCGCCACAAAGAGGTGGGCCCCCCATAACAGACAAAACTTACGGCAGCAACGCGGGACACAAAGCCCTTATTTGCGAAAGAAACTTGGCCCGAGAGACTAAATTGAAAGCGTTTTGAAAATCGAGTTGAAGCAAGGATACGGACTGATCGTCCTTCCGCGCCTCAACCACCCGGTGAAGCACGTGGACAAGGGCTTCCCCACCACCCCGGACCCCAACCCCAACTTGCAGAGGTCGCAAGTGAGGGCCCACTACAGGCAGAGCTGCCCGAGCGGCGACCTTGGACGCCAAGCGCCTAAAGATGCTCCCCACCGCAATAGGCCGAATCCCCCCTTGCGGCTCAAGGAGGGGAGTGGCAGGACCCCCGACCCAAAAGGGCCGGATACCACCCGGCATCGCTCTTCTGGAAACCGCATTAAGGAGGGACGTGAGACCATCAAGTACTAGGGAGCCCACCCCATGGGCAGGGGGCCTAAAACATCTAGAAGGTGCCGAACCTGAAGACCATCCCGCCCATAAACCGTGCCCACCTTAAAAGAGCGCAAAGCCCCCTGGACATCCCCCTTCGAGCAAACCAAAGGGGGAGAGGTAGGATCCTCCTCGACGAGAACTTTCAGAGGGGTTCCTTGGCCGGAATAAGGCCTGGACCTGAGCGGCAGTGGTAGCCGAGAAGGGAGCCACTGAGCTAAGCTGAAGGTGGCGAACCGCCGGTCCCAAATGCCCCTCACCTACTAGCCTCTTAACTTTGTTCCGAACCCATTCTGTTATAAAATGGGGATCATCAGGTGTACTTGGGAAATTTTCAATACACGTCTGTTGGGATTCCTCTACATATATTGACATGTTTGAATGGGCCAAATAAGGTACAGGTGCATGAGGTACAGGAGTACTAGATGTCAAGTTAAATTATGTACTTGGTGTAGAGATAAATGTGCAGGTATATTAACTTACAATAACATATGAGACTTATGTTTGAGCAATAAATAAGGTTAAACGGCCTGCAGACTTGATCCTGGAGTGTACAGGGTGTTACGGACTTACAGTAGAGTTCCGGGGTGCGGTTACGGCACTTATCGTGAGATTCGAGTAACTTGGACGTAAATGCGCCATCTCATAGTGGTTAAGAGGGAGCAGGAACTAACTCTGTGATCGACTTCAGATCCAAGCGTTCGTAC
Organism: Botryococcus braunii; assembly: GCA_002005505.1. Taxonomy (NCBI): domain Eukaryota; kingdom Viridiplantae; phylum Chlorophyta; class Trebouxiophyceae; genus Botryococcus; species Botryococcus braunii. The sequence goes on from KV908377.1 coordinate 429,825, forward strand.
GGAGTTCGTGCCGAGCTCCTAGTCAGTTTACGACCGTAAACTGACAAGGAGCGTGCGGTTGGCTCCGAGCTTGTGGATCGAAACTCTTGAGGATAGATCATGTCGTTTATACGGATCGAGGTATGTCCAGTCGGATCCGTGGGAAACCGGTAGGACTGAACGATGAGTGCACGGTCGTACGAATTCACGCAAAGTACGGAGCCGTAGATCAGTGCTCCGTACTATTAGAGTGGCAGCGACTAGCTAAGGGAGGCAGATGATGTCAGACCTCCTGAGGTAAATAAGGGGTAAGGGCAGAGGGTATACGTACTGGTCAGTTCCGATGTTCTGCAACTCCAGTGTGTGATGCCCGTCGTGCTGATAGGGCTGTCCAACTGCTCTTTGCTTGCTTTGCTGAGATTGCAATGACTTGCAGGTATCCCTACAATGCTCTTCTTAGTCTAGGAGCGTCACATTAAAACACACCACATTGTAATAAGTTCAGATGTTCTGCAACTCCAGTGTGTGATGCCCGTCGTGTCGATAGGACTGTCCAACTGCTCTTTGCTTGCTTTGCTGAGATTGCAATGACTTGCAGGATGTACTAACATGTGTTTGATCGACGCTAGCGGTGCTATTTGCTAAAACATTCATCACCATCAACGGGGGCAGACCTCAAAAGGGATGGAGAAGGAGCCATCAATAACAAGAGATCACATCGTCGTGATGACCCGAGGCCCAAAGCTCAGCTCGCTGCCGAATGAGACTATGGGACGCGGTAGCCCTCCCCCAACCAGGGGGCGGACCACCCACATCCCGATCCAGAAGGTGGAGCTCGTGGGTACCGAGGATATACCCCGGAAGTAAAAGCAACCGAACCCAGGCCTCTAAGGAATTAGAGGAAACTCCGTCCAAGAGGGCTTAACGTAATAAGTCGGCCCATAATAACCGAACACTTCTAGGGATGTTCCGGAAGGTTGGCTGGCCCCGGGCAACAACCCTATACAGGTATCAATAGTACACAACCTCGAAGGAGGAGTAGGCCCGGGGGAGGACCTCCTCCCGGAGCGCCGACGCCACGGCCATTTCAAGCCCCCCATCACCACCACCAGCCCCCTCTCCCGCCCCAGCGGAATCTACCGAACCCTGCCCCCCATCACGAAGAACCCCCACGACGGGAGCACCAGCAGGAAAGACCCTTGTGTATTCACAGCAGCCTCAGAGAACCCCGGAAAAAGGTGGATGAATGGCACCGAACCCCCACCCCTCGAATCCCCTCCAAAAGAGTGACATGCCCCAGCCACAACTCGACAATGTCGCGTACCAAAGGCATGGGATTGTAAACAATGCCCGCACACCCACCGGCGCGCTTGAGTGAAGAGGAGAACTAGGTGTTCTCGAAGAGGGCCGGGAGCCAACTGCCTTTCCCCACACTGCCTGATGGGCTCCATCTAAAAAATGTCTGGTGTGCAAATGTTAAACCCCCCCGTCCGCACTTTTAAAGCATGCGGCCGGGCATGAATCAGACCCAACAAGAGGACAAACGGTAGCCCTCAATACTATAATTTACTGACGCCATGCCCAGAGACAACACATACTAATGAGAAAAAGTAGGACAAAATGCCAAAGGCCTCCCACCAAGCGAGGCGCCCATATTACTATGTATCGCAACGGAGAAAGGCGGAAAAGCAAGAGGCCACCAATTCGCAAAGTGAAAAGCAAGAGACCAGCAAAGGCAGATACCTCAGAAGAAAGACCACCCACCGAGGCGCCGAGTAAAGAAATGACCTCGCAATAAAACATAATTCAGTTGGAGCTCGGAGAAGGAAGAACTACAGGCACGGCTCCAGAAGCCCAAGCTGGAAGGCAGATGGGAAACAAAAAGAAAACCCCGCCGGGGCGCCAAATGAAGAAATAAAAGCTCCACGAAATGGAAAGTAAGTAGTGACCACGTGAGGAAAGGCGACGAAGACAAAAGGACGCTGGAGGGCCACAAGTCCGAGTCTAGAAGAGGCCCCACTACGTATCACCCAACTGAAATAGAGGATTGAAATAGAGCACTCCAAAAGAAAGGGCTTCACCGCGAAAGCAACACCCTGTAGAACCTGGGGAGCCGTTAGGCCTGTCTCATACCAGGCCCTAAGCATCGCAACCCCGGCCCCCCTCTTTAGAAAACCCCAACATTGTTGGGAGAGCCCGACGCCCCCGGAACTACAGACTGGTGAAGGCCGTATGAGGAAACTTGAATCTCTCTAGGAGATAGACGAACTGGATTAACCAGTACTCGAAACCCGCACGGCCCAGAAAGGACTCGCCCGTAGCGGAAAAAGGAAAACTGGACTAGAAAACGTCCAATCCCTCCCGCGTATATTAAACCAAGGCGCAAGAGAAGAATTGGCGCCAACAAACTGCAATAGCGGTAGCGGAACAACACCGACAGATGTGGTTCACGAGAACGAGCTGTAAAAGCAAATAATGTAACGGTCTCCTCGTATTGCTGTAGTCATTAGCTTCCGCCTGTGACTTGTGGGGATTCCACTCGTTACCCGTTATAAGTGCTCCACCGGCTCTTGGCCGGATATTCCTAGCTGGCTCAAATGTACCTCCTATCGGGGGGTACCCGCCCGAGCCTATGGAGGGAAGTAGGGCTCCATGCTAGGGCATTGTGTAGCGCTGGAACCGGTACCGCTAAGGAAAGGAAAAGATAGGGAGACATCGGAATAGGACTTAGGAATAATTATTATTATAAGGCCAGATGCCAGTTACATCATTTGGCTATGCCAACGATAGATGAATGATATCCATCTGTATATGTGTCTCTATTCCCTCTCTAGCCTTGGCCCTGGTTCCCTTGCCCTACATGGAGGTACAAGACCTCGGGGACTGTGCGGTACGCCAGATGGGTAAGGTCCCGACATCACATGTGACGGGGGACTGACTTGGGTAATGCTGGCTTAGTAGTACCTGGAAGGAGACCGTTACACATTGGGCATTGATTACTGTGAGATCATGAGCTTGGCGTATCCCTCTATGGCGCCGGACACGAACGGTGCTTAGTCGGTGTTATTCCTGCTGTGTGTGTGTAGCAGACCGCTACACATATGAGTCAAGGACTGATTGGCAACGATTCAGACAAGCACCTGCAGTGCTCTTATAGTCCCAACCAAGTGCCTTGTCCTTTCGTGCCAGCACCATAAAGACTTTTCTAGCAAAATGTGTCAAGTTACCGCATTACCCCTATCGAGCTGAGCTCGTCTCCATTGTTGGGCAGAACTCTGAGTTCTGCCATCAATTACTCATTCCAAATCATTGTTCCAGCTCATTGTTCTCAATCATAGGGCCATAATTACTATTCTGAGGGAAAGGCACGGATATATCACATAACAATTACTTACCCAGAGAGTAATCTTACTTTGTAACGAGCAATTATTATTTTTGTCTCTTCCCTTGCATTGCGGAGCACTACAAATAAGGAGAACCCTTGATAACGTTATTTGCCAAAGGAAAACGTAGTCAATACAAAGACTACTTTCACGTCAAGGATTCCCTTACTTGGATTCTTTCACTCTTATGAAATATATATCAAATATTCAGATCAAGGAAATATATCAGATATTTTCGTCCCACCCAAATTCGTGGTTTCACCCAAATATATCAAAGCTTTTCCAAATAATTTCCTCCACGATCAATATTACAATAAGAGGAAATCAAACCCCCAAAACCCCCAAAAACCTCCCCACCCCTAGCCCTGGAAAGTGAAGACTACCCACCACAAGGGAGGCGCGTCGCCAGCTGCCGCCCAACCGCCAGCGCTATCACGAAACTAACCCTCCGCTGTACTGAGAACCACACCAAATCCTCATTGGCAACCACAGCCTGGTTGAAGAGGCCCTGAAGCCTCAACAGAAGCTCCTCTGCCGCATCCCCCAACCCTCCAAGAGTTTCAAAGGAGGAGGGACGGAAGTCTACCCGAGGCGGCTGCCTGACTGAGACCTCCCGGTACGATGCAAGCTTGCCAGCGGCTGCCCGCGCAGCAGCTCCACCAGGCACAAACCCGGCTCCCCCGCGGCCGTAGGACGGCGCAAGAGGGGAAGTGCCGACGACGTCGATGGAAAGATCCCACCCACCCTCCCAATCCTGAAGCATAAAGTCAGGCCGACGGGCCTCAAACCCCAGCACCCGCACGGGAAAGGAAGGCTCACGGACCACCACAGCCTCAACCTCCTTCCCCACCCGGAACAGTATATCTCTAACCGCATTGTGGCGATACGTATTTGCCACGCCTCGACCCACACGGCATTGAACGGCATGGTCCCCCCATCGGTCCCTGCACATACCACAACGAGGGCACAGGGTACCAGCCTGAAACATAGGAATCAACAACTGATAACGTAGCCGGCACCGAATTTCTATAATGGACATGATCTGGCCCATACGCTCTACTGGGAGCGCCTGAAGCCACTCCGAAGCATGGGGCCGGGCAGCGGATTGAAGCATTTAAGCTTCAACGACCCTCTCTTGAGCAGGCAACGCAAGCAGGGCCTGCCGGCGCATAGTCAGTATTCAAGTGTTTTAAGTTCAAAGTAGCAAAGTATCTTATAAATCCGTTCCGTAAATCCGTAGTGAATCCGTAACCATTGCACGGACTTCCTGATAAATTGCCAACACGACTCATACCCATACCACACACTGGAGCGTACCCATCCACATGCGTAGAACTGCTAAATGACAACATTGTTGCGTCTTTATTGTCACCCACCCCCCTTTCGGGTCAGGCCAGTTTCAAATGTTTGGCCTAAAGCATCTCGTATGTCCTTCAAAGTCAAAGTCAAAACGCCAGTATTGGCGGGATCGATTGTATACTTGACGTGATGTCTGTCCAGAATATCCATGACGGCTTGCTTCACCCGAGGCACCCCGTCAGAGGAATGGTTGCCTTTTCCAGTTATAATTTTGAAAGTCTGCCACCCTACAACGCCCGCCCCAAACTAAGTTCAATGCGAAAGTCATAGTACAAAAGGTACCTGGGCACACAGTCAATCCATAGATGTGGTTCGCGGACGTGTGTGTGTGTGTGTGTGTGTGAGAGAGAGAGAGAGAGAGAGAGAGAGAGAGAGAGAGAGAGAGAGAGAGAGAGAGAGAGAGAGAGAGAGAGAGAGAGAGAGAGAGAGAGAGAGAGAGAAGAGGGGGGGGAGAGGGAGAGGGAGAGAGAGAGGGGGGGGAGGGTGCGGGAGAGGGAGGACGGGACAGGCAGAGATGGACGCAGGGCATGTACACACCCTCCCTAATAGTTATGCCAAAAACAGGTCCTTGGAGCATGCAAAGAGTCGGAAAAAACCAATCAGAATCTTCAAGCATCAAATTGTGGCACGTGCCCATAGCGCAAACTGCTTTCTTCAAATGCCATGGGAACAGTCCAACACGAGACATCGACATCTTGATCTGAATCAGCAGCTAACAGCCATGGCCCATGCAGCCAAGCATGTGCCACTAACCCCACCCACAGCCCCTCAGGCACATGTAATGCCACCCGGTCCACGTAAATGCTCAAATGCCACATGGCAAGAGGGAATGGGCACCAACATTGACAAGGGCAGAAACAGCGGTGGCCTTACTATCTGACTTTCTAGCACCGTCGAGGAGGGCAGTTGTTTCATGGCGGGCCTTCTCCACAGTATAACCGTGCATGTCAAGTACATCGACTTCGCCCCTACAGTTCAACTGTGTTGTGAGGCTCCATCTTCTCTTTCCATCAAGGGGTGGCTCTTGCATGCATGGCAGACACCTTCAGACATTCCTAGACAGTCAGTCACATCTACTTGGGAAAGGGTACACCAAAATGCAAGACTTCAACATCTAATCAGCCCAGCCCAACATCTAATCAGCTGCCTCGGTTGCCTCTCCTTTCCTTCCGCCTTCGCATGACGCTCCTTGCCAGAACCCAAGCCCCTTGAGCGCTGGACGCGCGCGCGCGCCTGCACACACACACATGCACTTGCACAGGCACGCACGCACAACGCCCGCCCCGCCCAAGGCCATAGCCCTTCAGTCTTGTCTAGGACAAGATCCCAGCCCCCCCCCTCCCCCTCACCCCAAAAAAGGGGAGGAGGGGGGGGGGAAGTAGACGGTCTGTCTCTCCCCATCCTCCACCCTCTCAAGCACACCCTACCCTCTATGTGTGTGCGCACACGTCCCATCCTAACCCCCATTTTCTCTCAGCCCCTTCTCTGTCAGCACCTCAGCCGAAAGGGGCGAAGGGGGGGGGGGGAGGGCATACAACTTTGTAAAGCGAAGGAAACATAGCAAAACGAAACTTGGTTCCACAAGTGCCACAAACAAGGCTGGAGGAGGGAGTTGTGCAGAGGCCAAGAGGCGTGCACGAGCAAGCGGCAGCACACAGGAACCGTGGGGCAGGTAAGAGGGGAGGGCGCACGTGAGTTTGCTAAAATGCTTGGACCCCTCCTTGTGTGCATTTTTCTGCTTCGCAACCATCTCATTATATCTACGAAAGAGTTCCACCTTTTGCTTTTGCTGCTTCATCGAGTCTGGGACGTGGCTGAGCTCTTCTCTGAGCTTGTCCGCCTCCTGCTTGTAATACCGGTAAAGCCCAAACGACTCCTGCTCACCAACTCGACCCTGTACTATCTCAGCAGCCAGTATTCCCTGTGATGGTCAGAACACTTCCCCTCCTCTATTCTCACGGAGTACGATGCCTGCACTGTGAGCACGTCTCTTTCCCCTACCCTTAGCTTCTCCGTGGCTGCTCTTCTCCCTCACTCTTCCCCCGACACCTCCTCTGTGCCTCATTGCCTCCCACGCCCGCAGCACCCCCCTCCCCCTCAAACCAAATGTACAAGAGTGGCCGACGCCATATCCCTCGCATGTCTTTGGCCGCACATCACTCAACCTTTCCGCACCTCTCCCCCCTTCCAACATAAGCAAGGACAAAGAAGGGAGAAAAGAAACAACCACATCGAAACACCGCGGGACATGTGGTGTGCGATCGGGGAAGCGCACTTCATGATGGAGCTGGTACTGGTGTTTTTTCTCGGGGGGGCCGCTCAGCCGAGGGTTGCCAGAAGCTGTTGAACGGGGTGGCGGCTGCGCCACAGGACTCGCCGTTCCCTGCCAGGCAACAGCAGCTTCGTAGCGGGCCTGCTGACATGAGAAAAGAGGCAGAGGG
>KV908377.1:441986-454486 GCA_002005505.1 Botryococcus braunii
CACCACGATTAAAACCAACGAGCACAATTCAAGCTTCGGCAATTGGGTCGATCAAGCATCGCACTCACATACTCATGTAGGGAAATTGGTAGGGCAAGCGCCCGAACATAGTACTCTGGAAAGGCTTTGAGGAGCTGTCAGCACCATAGCAGGAGATGTGGCTGCCTGAAGCAGATGCAAAGGTTGCAGACAAGGGTTGATTGGGCAACCTGACACGGGGGAACCCACAGTGTGGGACAACAACATACTAAGGTGCACCGACAAATGCCAAAAAACTTGAAGAGCTACAGGCAGCAGACGGAACAGCAAGAGGCGAAGGAGCAAGCTTTACCTTAACCGTATTTTGCTAGACTTCCAACATCTAATGGCTTTTCGTTTGGCGACGGAAGCACATCAGAAAATCGGACAGGAGCTCATCAGGGACTAGGATGGAAGCACAAGACCCAACACAGACACAGGGCACGGGCCGAGGTCATGACGCACCTCATTCAAGGGCTCATCTGGCCTGGGAACCGGGACCCGGGTCGACCACTTGGGGGGCTTCTTCCTGTCGGTTCCGTGTTTTTTCATCCGCTGCGCAATCTCGCCTTCGGAGGTGCCCGCCCCAAATTGTCGCGCGGGCAGAGCCTCAGCTGCACCCGGGATCGGAGGCAGAAGCTCGGGGCCTGAACCCAGGCGCGGCAGCGAATCCTCACCCTGGATCTTGCTCAAGCCTGAGGGAGGGAAAGCCGGGGCTCCAAACTGACACCTGGGCACGGGGCCGTCCTGGGGCACGGGGTTGAGCGTCGGCGCAATGCTTTGGGTGTGATACCCGGGCACGGGGCCGTCCTGGGGGTTTAGCGTCGGTGTGACGCTTTGCGTGTGATACCCGGGCACGGGGCTGTCCTGGGGGTTGAGCGTCGGCGTGACGCTTTGGGTGTGATAGGCACCTGGGCCCTGCCAGTGCGCCTCCAACACGCCTGTTGCGCCGTGAACAGAAGGTTGTGGGTACGTCACTCTTGGGTGCGCTCCCGGCGGAGCCTGGCTTGGCGCCCCCTGAACAGGGGTGCCCGGGGCGTGGTACGGAACAGACGCAAGCGGGAACCCCTGAACAGGGGCGCCGGGAGCGTGCTGCAGAACGGACGCAAGCGGAAACCCCTGAACAGGGGCGCCGGGAGCGTGCTGCGGAACGGACGCAAGGGGAAACCCCTGAACAGAGGCGCCGGGAGCGTGCTGCGGAACGGACGCAAGCGGAAACCCCTGAACAGCGGCGCATGGAGTGTGGTGCGGAACGGACGCAACCGGAAACACCTGAACAGGGGCGCTCGGAGGGTGGTTAGGAACGGTCGCAAACGAAAGGCCCTGCACTGGGGCAGCGGGGGCCCGCTCCGCTACGGGGAGCACAAACAATGGGCCCTGATTGGGGGCCTGTCCAGGAACCCCGGGCGGAACAGTAAAATCAGGGCTGTGGGGCACCACTAGCCGCCCCTGCACGGGACCACCGCCAGGGCTGGGGGGGACCAGCGGGGCGGCAGGGAAGCCGGGGCCAGTCACAAGACCAGAGACCTGATTGGGGGAAGGGGACAGCGGGCTAACTCCAAAGAGAGGTTGGCCCGTTGCACCTGCGGGAGAGGGGCTTGGGGACACGCTTGGATGGGAGGAGGGTAGAGACCCTTCATGCGATATGCCGGGGGTGGGCGACGGAAAGAGCACAGTCGCGGTGCCAGGCCCGTAGGGAGCTCTGGACGCCGGGGGGAAGGACAGGCTTAGAGCCAGCCCTAGGGACATTGGAGGCCCATCGCCTGGAAAAAGAGGGGGTGCAGCCTGCGGCAGCAAAGGCGCCGCGAGCTGGCCCTGGGGAGGGGAGAATCCGACCTGCCCCGAATGCGGGCTGGGTGAGGGGGGCAGGGCTGCAGGCGTTGCTGGAGCCCCGCTGGAAGTCATGCCAGGAGAGGGGCTTGCGGAAGAGCCCGCTGCAACAGGTGTGTTAGTGCTGGGAACTCCCCCGAAGTTGAACCCCATGGGACTGCTGGGAACTCCCCCAGAGTTCGACCCCATGGTACTGCTGGGGACTCCCCCAGAGATCGACCCCATGGTAGTGCTGGGGACTCCCCCGAAGTTAAACCCCATGGTAGTGCTGGGGACTCCCCCAGAGATCAACCCCATAGTAGTGCTGGGGACTCCCACGAAGTTAAACCCCATGGTACTGCTGGGGACTCCCCCGAAGTTGAACCCCATGGGACTGCTGGGAACTCCCCCAGAGTTCGACCCCATGGTACTGCTGGGGACTCCCCCAGAGATCAACCCCATGGTAGTGCTGGGGACTCCCCCGAAGTTAAACCCCATGGTAGTGCTGGGGACTCCCCCAGAGATCAACCCCATGGTAGTGCTGGGGACTCCCCCGAAGTTAAACCCCATGGTAGTGCTGGGGACTCCCCCGAAGTTAAACCCCATGGTACTGCTGGGGACTCCCCCGAAGTTGTACCCCATGGGACTGCTGGGAACTCCCCCAGAGTTCGACCCCATGGTACTGCTGGGGACTCCCCCAGAGATCAACCCCATGGTAGTGCTGGGGACTCCCCCAGAGATCAACCCCATGGTTGGAGGTTCACCAACCGTCAAATCTAACGCAGGCCCCGCTCCAGGAGCCCCCGCTCCAGGAGCCGGCGAGGGCGCAGGGACAATCCCGACTGCCGCGGCAACAACACTAGCTGCGTTGGGCCGCTCGCTGTCTGCAGACTCAGACCTTGACCCTGCATCCTGCAACGGTGTGTAACGCAAGGGGCTTGAGGTTTCGGAGGGCAAGGGACTCAAGCTTGAGTCTGGCCTAACCAAATGCCCAGTGGAAGTCCTCTCACGCACAGCCGGCCAGCTTCCCATAGGGCCATGTGGGGAGCCAGGCTTGGGGAGTTCTCGGCGGGATCCACTTGGCAACTGGGACCCCGCACTTGCCAATGGTGGAGTGCCTGGCGTGGGACGCCCTTCACCAGCCCACGGAATCCTAAAAGCCCCTGGGGAGGCCCCACCTCCTGCTATGAAGGGGCGGGGTCCCAGGGGCCCCGCACCGGCCCCTGCTGATGGATTAGCCTGTGGCACTAGCACTGTACTAAGCGTCTCGGTACCGGTTCCCAGACTGCCCCTATTTGCGGAATCCAGAAGATGGTCTGGAAAATGCCACGTTTGCACTGCTGCAGCATCCCCACCAGAGACACTGGATGGGGTACCCGCTTCAACACCACCATGGCTGATAGGCACTTCCAAATCATGTACATGTTCCTCAATCTTATCAAACTTTGGTAACAATATATTATTAGTGTCATCTGGCAGCCCTGCTTCCCCAGCTTCGTCCTGCCCACCTGCAGGAGCCTGCAAATCCGGAACATGATCTACGTCCTGGGATCCAGGTGTCTTTCCAGGAACTGCCACTGCGTCAGTCCAATTCAAGCGTGCGGGACCACCAGCGACCGTCTGGGCAATGTTATGCTGTGCAAGGTCCAATACCAAACTTGCCATGTCTTCGCATTCCGTAGCGCCACTACGCACTACACTTGACCAGTCAATTGTTGACTGTGACGGCAGGGCAGAAAAGGCCGAGCTTGCGTTCTGGCCAAGTTGAGGCCAAGAGAGGACTAAGCCGTCCAAACTATCCCCTACGGCGCGACTCACTTGAGGTCCCGTCCTGGGCGGCATTGACCCGGAACCCACTGTGGCACCTAACATAGCGGTCGGCTGAGGAAGGCCGGCCAAAGGCAGCTCAATCGGGAGCGTTTGATGTGCCCATCCTGCAGATGCCTTGGATGTATCTACCTCGCTCCCAGGGGGGGAGGCGGCCTCCTGGGCAGGTGCAGCGCGGTGTGGCGGCGGTGGCTCCGAGCCTCCCATCATCTGCTGTATTAGCTGCTGGACCCTCCTGGGTAAGCCTCACCAAACACGCTTACCGTCTGAAGAGATTGCAATTACTGGCCGCACCAATGGCCGCTCTTACAGTCTGAAAAGTGTGCTTTCTCATGGCCGTGCTGGAGTCCAGATTCTGCCCTGTGTTATTATATTTTATATATTCACATATATATCTATATGTAGTATAGTGTTATTCATACTAACATGTGTGTGTGTGTGTGTGTGTGTGTGTGTGTGTGTGTGTGTGTGTGTGTGTGTGTGTGTGTGTGTGTGCGTGCGCGCGCGCGCACGCATAGCAAAGTCTCTAGGGGCATGGCCAAGAACCACCAATAAGTATTATATGCAGAATGATGGAATACTATATTTCAAGAAGGTAACTTATGTGATGTTGTGGAAATGATCACAGACCCCCTGACCTTTGAAGACAAAAACAAGTGGAAAAACTGAAACAAGAAAAAGAAGTGAAGTGGACAAAGAAGGAAGAGGGAAAGAGCGAGGCACCGGAGCACCACACTCCACTGGGGGAACAGGTGCGGGAAGGGGAAAGTGAGGGCAACAAACAAGATAAACACACAGCAGGGAGGACGGGGAGAGAACGAAAAAGATGGCGTCCACGTGCGCGGGACACTAAGGGGTGCATGCACGTGACGCAAAGAGAGAGGGAGAGAGAGAGAGAGAGAGAGAGAGAGAGAGAGAGGGGGGGGGGGTGTGAGTGTGTTTTCTGGGGTTCCATTTTCTGGCCCTGCCAGCTGCAAAGAAAAAAGGGCGGCCGGAAAGAACACCGACATAAGGCACATCACAGTGTGCCCTCTTGCCACTGGGTTGAAAACAAACAAGTCTTGTAGACTTTTGCTCTACCTGCAATAATTACCCGCTTATCCAATCATTCGTTTAACTTTCAAGCACCATTTATCAACCACAATTCCTTTTATAGAAATCTAATACCTTGTGTGTATAAAGGCACACATAAATCTTTTGACATATATATGTGTGCCTTTATATACACAAGTTATATACATTATATAGAAGAAATAATGGATGATACACGGTGCTTGAAAGTTAAAAGTATAATTTAACCCCCACTCAACCAGGCCACCACCTAGGTCTTCAAAATAGGAGGAGGTTCAGGCCAGGAAATGGAACCCCAACACACACACTCTCACCCCTTCTCTCTCTCTCTCTCTCTCTCTCTCTCTCTCTCTCTCTCTCTCTCTCTCTCTCTCTCTCTCTCTCTCTCTCTCTCTCTCTCTCTCTCTCTCTCTCTCTCTGTGTGTGTGTGTGTGTGTGTGTGTGTGTGTGTGTGTGTGTGTGTGTGTGTGTGTGTGTGTGTGTCTGTGCTCACTTGCGTGCGTGCGTGTTGCACACCCCGCCACCCCAGATCCCATCTGGTAGCTCAAAGATAGGAGCAAATGCAGTTAACCAACATCTTTGGTAGACAATGAGGACTAGAACCTGACACAGGCGTGCGCGCCATCTCTCTCTCCCTCACCCCCCCCCCTCACGCACGCGCACGCCCGCGCGCGCGCGCACACACACACACACACACACAACAACAACAACAACAACAACAACAACAACAACAACAACAACAACAACACCAACAACAACTCTCTATCTCTCCCTCCCTCCCTCCCCCACCCGTCCCCCCCTTCTCTCTCTCTCTCTCTCTCTCTCTCTCTCTCTCTCTCTCTCTCTCTCTCTCTCTCTCTCTCTCTCTCTCTCTCTCTCTCTCTCTCTCTCTCTCGCTCGCTCCCTCCCCCCGCCCCCAATCTCCCTCCCTGCCCCCTTTCCCTCCCTCCATCCATCTCCCCCCCCCCACACACACACACACACATACACGTATTGAAAGACAGATGGAGGGGAGTGGAACGATGATTGAAACCCTCTGTAAGACACATGCTTTCTAAAGAGATATTTCACAAAAGCTCGAGCTAGGATGAATGTATAGGAGAAAGAGCACTGAATTACCCATTTTTGTACAAGAACCATATAACGAAACTGCCCCCTGCAGGACAATGGGGGGGGGGGGGAGGGTGAACAACATACTAGGTGAAGTCTAGCATGGAGTAAGTCTGTGATGATGGAATAAGGACGCACTACTTCTTACTTGTGGAGTGGGAGGAATCAAGGGGAAGGGACTAATATTCTAGTGCAAACTATTCAAGAAATCTTCAACCCGTTCTAGATCCCCCTCAATGCCTTGAGAAGCGTGCCAGGCACGGGAAGGTGACGGGACATTGAGAAGGCTCATCTGTCACGTAGAGACTGAAGTACATCTTGGCATTGCACGCAAAGGCCCAATCATAGATGACCCAAAGGGGATGCAGTGGGTCCAGGCAATATAAAGAATGTTGGGAAAGGCGGGTCTTCAGTGGAGAATGGGGAGTGACATTTGGACACAGAAGTACGCAGAATGGGGATGTAGGTTAGGACAGCGCTGGGCTCATGTATGCATCGGGCTGGGAGGGCAAGGAGTAAAGTACGTACAGGGCAAACAATCAGGAACTTGTGAGGTATATAAGAAAGGAACTTACGGAAAGGTTGCGTAGTAAGTGAGCGGCAGCAGCCACTTGTGGGCAATTAGAAAAGATAGCACTCCTCTGTGACTGAATTTGTTCAACTCGACTTGGAACTCGAGGCTGTGAGGAGAAAGTTGCACTTCAGTTGCGTGCATTACTGAAATGCAAGGCAGTGACATTGTGCTCATGTTCAGCATGATTGCAAGTTCTGTTGGGAACAGTAAACAAGACTGGCCTATATGCCCCAAGCCTGGTGATGCTTATAAGCTACTGAGAATTCAAGCAAGGACGAAAGCGTTGCAATCTCCCACAACCAAGGACGAAAATGAGGGCGATTATTAATTAAAATAACAAGCATTTGGATGCTGATTAAGCGAGGGCAAAACCCATCAAAGCCCTGCCGCAGCACAGGAGCCCCCTCTCATGGGGGTACAAATGAGGACGATACATGCTTGCTCGTATGGAAAAGAGGAAAAAAAGATTACACCAATCCAGCCCAGAGGGCATGATGAGATGCAGACGGATAAACCAACTGTATGTGAGAACCTAGTTGGAATAATCCTATGCTACAACACGGATAACAATACTGATAACTGGATAATGGAGAATGGCCAAGTCACCACCGCTGAAACATTTGACAGGCCTGGAATGCATCAAATACAAGATTAACAACCGCAACCTGATCCTCTTGCCAAATGAAGTTACGTAGTGACCACGAGGGAGTCACAACAAATGTGGAGAGCGGTCACAAAGCTGAGCAAGTGCGGAGCAATGATTCACAAAATGATGCTCATCCCCCACCGCTACTACACATGTGTGACCCCATACGGAAGCAGCTGTGAACTCATCTCCCAGCTTAATTTCCATCATTTAGACAACCTCTACCAGCAGGAAGGGGGGTGTTCGGAGTCACAGTTGCACGAGTAGTAAAGCATAAGCTGGACTTTTTGACAATTGCACATTCGACAGGAAACATAAGTAACATTTCCAGCATGGCCCCCAAGCTTTAAACTACCCTACCTTTCCAACGTAGATTATTTGGTATATCCTCCCTAAAAAGGGATCGGAGGGCTTTGTCACTTGTAGTAACTGAAGAACGGACACAATACACGCATAAAGGCCAGCGTGACCTTTCGCAAACGACGGAACGACGGACGGATCGTCTGTCTCTGCTTGCAGTTCTGCAGGTCTTTCCTCAAAAGTTGTAATCTAAATGTTAGCTGATAAGAAGAATGGTTGTCTGTTGTCAATTTTTAAAATGACAATGTCCAGCACGTGTCCTTCGAAAAAGCTCCCGGCACGACCGTCGTCAGTCTGCAGCCCTAGGTGAAAAGTAAAACTATTTTAAAAAGAAGACTAGAATCACATCAATCCAGCCAAGAGGGCATGCTGAGATGCAGACGGATAAAACCACGGTATGTGAGAACCTAGTTTGAATAATACTGGGAGTCAGTCTCGTAGGAGTCACCCCCTGCCAGGCCGCCTAAAGGGTGTCGAATCCACAGGGTGGCCCAGGCTGGCCCAGGCGGCCCCTAAACTGTCGAATCCACCCCGGGTGTCGAATCCACAGGGTTGCCACTTTTTCTTATTCAAGGGAAGTTCTCTCTCTCGTAAGCAATTCAGCATCCCTTATACTATGATATGATTCACTGATCTACAAATGATATCGACAGCAATATCTTTGTTCCGTACTCTGCAAAAGGCTTTGCCGCAGCCATCAGATGCCAATGCAACAAGGGGAGGGAAGCGCAATGCCCCGTCCTCACCTACTGGCTCGGATGGTACGATTGATATTGAAAGAAATAAAATAAACTTGCTGAGAAAGTCGCGATTTTAGAGGGCCGAGTCTCTTCGCTCTGTGACAGAGTTGAACACCAACATGACCGTATTTTGCAACTGGAACAAACCGTTAAACATCAAAAAATCATCTCGAAGGCGACAAATATTATTGTCTATGGGATGGAGGAGCACTTGGGGGATGGGGATGGCCGCCAGTTATTTGGGGGGGGGGGGTCCCATCGCTGTTGTGGACACCTACCGCCTCGGCCACCTCAAGGCCAATGCTGCAAGGCCGCGGCCAGTCTGGTGAAGTTCAACTCATAAGGGCACGAAATCCGCTTTCAAGCATAGGAAGCATAGGAAGCGCCTTGCGGAAGCATAGGACCTCACCCCAAGCTAGCAAGAAGCCCGCCGGCGCCTTCTGCCTAACTTCCAAGCCTTTAAGGCTGAAGGTTATCTAGTGCTGTGGCGAGGAGGAACCCTCTGCTTTCGCGGAGCAGATGGGAGAGTGGGAGCCAGTGGTTCACTGGGAGGTGGGGTGGTTCAATGGGAGGTGGGCCTGCCCGGGCTTCTTAAGTGCCTCGGGTAGCACCAACTCCTCCAACAATTTATGCATCTCTTTCAACAAAGGAGTCGATCTGCACAGACGTTTATGTGGCAAGAAGACCTTGAAGGGGTTGCCAAATTTGTGACTACCTCACTCTCCCAGGTGCTGTGCGATCTTAGTTGGGCTAGATATGGGTCATTCATTGTACTGCCGTCCTCTTCAGCCCTAGTGGCTGGTCTTTGTATGTAATCTTCCTTTCCTTTCCTTTCCGACCACGAGTCAACCTCATGGGCCGGCCCCACCCATGAGGGACAATTCCAACGAAATCTAGCAAGCACACCTCGATTCCAAACCCAACGCATGGAAGACAATTGTCAGTGGCAGACCGCTTGAGTCTCGGAGGGCCTCTGCAATGAGCACAGGGAACGTCACATCTACGGCGACACATCTAGGGCGACACATAGCACCCACCAGAACGCGCCCGGGGCTCGTACGGTAGCTACCCCAGCCGGGGGACCTTGGGCGCACGTGCCCAACAAGTGCCCCTGGCGTCCCAGCCACAATGGCATTGTGACAATGCCCAACATCGCAGGACGACTTCCCGCCATGTCCGGGGGTCCACCGATGGCAAGCGTATCGTCATTCAATGCGAGCCAGAGCTTAAAGAGCTTACGACTACTTCCACCCTAGAGGGAGGTGACCTGGGTCCCAACCCCTCAACCCCTCAATACGAAATATATAGCCACCTAAGGTTGAGATGTATGGTTTGGAACATTAGTGGCCTTAGCACTGAAAAGCTGTTATCTCGAGGCCTCTAAGAGTACCTTCACACCTTTGACATTATCATGCTCAGTAAGGCCAGAAGGCAAATAATCGAAAGAGACCTCTTGACCCCCTTCAAGCTATTCTTTCACCCTACATCACACTCAGGAAAGGCCCGGGAAGGCTTATTGCTTGGTATTCGATATAGCAATGAGTACCACTTTCTCCCCTATTGCACAAAAAAAGGATCGTTGTGGGTAAAGATTCAGTTCAAGGGTGGTGGACTACCTCTAATCATAGGAACAACTTACATTCCCCCTTCTGGATCACCCTTCTATCATCATCTTTGAGTTTGGCTCATAGAATGAAATAAATCCAGAAAACACTCGGTAAGGCAAAGGTAAAAGGGTACGCTTTCCTAGGGGGTGCACCGTAATCGTAATTATAGAGTTGGTCCGCTTCCCCCCATGGCCCCTGGAGGGGACCCAAATGTCAATCCCAATGGGCGGCAACTTCTTCGTGGTGTCCCCAAATGAGGCGTTTACATTTGCACTGGCCGTGTCAGGGAGATATCCCGGCCGTGTGTCGTACCACAATACGCATAGATCAACTGCAACACGACTTGACCATATCATTGTATCCCCAAATCTTATCCCATACCTACAAGACGGTGGCATTGATCGTGAGAGGTCACAGTCTGACCATTTCCCACTATGTGCATCCTTGTATATTCCTATTCATCCTAGACCGTGTCCCTCTAATAAAAGGGGACATCCGTTTTCACAAAAAAGCTGGTGCCAATTTGCAGGGGATCAATATGTCCAAAAATTACAGAGTGATGAGTTAAACCTCAGGAACTGATGTGAAAAAGCGGCTGATGATGGGGACATTAAGTCTAGCATTCGTTGCCTCTATGCACTCATAAAAGATGCCGCAAAGAAAGCAGGAATTCAGACCAAAACAACACACTGGGAGAACGAAATTGTCCCACATTGATCCCACATTGATCCCACCAGCTGCTAAAAGTCCCACATCGATCCCAAAACGATCCCACAGTGTGGGATAGATGTGGGATCGATGTGGGATTGAACTCTGAAAATTTGGGATCGATGTGGGATCAATGTGGGATTGAATTTGGGATCGATGTGGGATTGTGTGACCAAAGTGTACGATTCTGGGACCGGAATTTCCGATCCCACATCGATCCCACATCGATGTGGGATTTTGGTGGGATCGATGTGGGATCGATCTGGGAATGATGTGGGATAGAATTTGTGGGATCGATGTGGGACTTTTATGGGATCGATCTGGGACAGACTGAGTGGGATCGATGTGGGATTGATATGGGAATGATCTGGGACATCCAACAATGATCCCAGGAAGCACGTGGGATTTGTATGGGATCCATGTGGGACTGACATAGGATGAGCATATGAAGCCTCAGACTAGTGGGAGAGTAGTAGGAGATGTAAAGAAATCAGCAAAAGTCTATCATCATGAGTATACCATTAATATTACAAATCAGATGACCTGCATGCACCTGCGCAGCTGCAGGTGCCAAGTTTAACCTATTTCATTACTAGCTATAGCAGCTAGCTAGCTACTATAGTATGCACTCTGTACGTATACATAGCTATGTATAGAGTGCATACTAGTTTATTCGTCTATAAGCTTTTAAATAAAGGAATTAGCCACGAAGGCGTATATATATATCGTATGTCCGTGCACTTAGGAATACCCACATATTAATGCAGAAACTTAAATGTCAACTTCATTACCAGTTTTTAAGTTACCAGCAAGTAATTAAACTCCATGCAATATGTCTTGTTGACTCAGGATCATATGCTGGTCTGGCAGCCTCTACAACCTTAATGCAAACTTAAGGGCCGAAACATATGTATACATGGGATACTAACTGCACTCCCATGTTCATGTAGTGGCTCCCATGTTTTGGCTGCACCCAGGAGAGCTACCATAAAACCTCAGACCCACCCACCTACACTGATGATGTCGCTTTTGACAATACTAATAATGCAAGGCTGGTGTCACTTTGTGAGACTGGTACCAGCAGCCACAGATTCCACAGTTGGTGGGTGTACTTGCTTGACAGACAGGAACTTTCCAATCCTCTGGCGGCATGAAAATTTTGGAAACGGCTCCCGTGCCTGAATGACTCTCTAGTCCTGTAGAGGAAGATCTTCCAAGCTCCATGGGCAGTTGCTGCGTATTCGATGTTACTGCAAAACCCACACTCCATGTCACTTGCATGGACCGCTTTGAAAAGAAAGTTGTGCATGAGGTACAGCCTATGTAAAATCACCATCAGGTCCTTAACATTGTGCTTCAGCCATGCATGTTGACCTAAGAATGCCAAGTTGTTGATGCCCATCCCGCTCCCACACCCAGGGCTTCGCTGGAGACAAAATATTGCTCCCAAGCCCCTCACCCAACCCCTCCCAGGCATCAAGAAGCTGCGCGCACTGTTTCCAAAGTCCACTAAACATCAGATATGTACTCCTCCCCTCCCAGAACCCCTCCCTCTGCCATGGCAAATTGTCTGAGCCATCATCTCCAAGATCTGCAGCAACACACACACACACACACACACACACACACACACACACACACACACACACACACAGAGACAAACACACACACGCACGTACGCGCTCGCGCACGTGCGAGCGCGCGCGCACACACACACACACACACACACACACACAGAGAGAGAGAGAGAGAGAGAAAGAGAGAGAGAGAAAGAGAGAGAGAGAGACTTGGGGGGGGGGGGGCAAGTAAGGTAAGGGTCCTGCACACATGGAGCTTCTTCTTCTGACCTCGGCGCAGCTTCGTTGCGGTGGGTTTCTCCTTACGCTTCCCAGCAACAGTCTCCTGGACAGGATGGAGGCACAAATGAGGGAAAGGGGAAATATCGTAACAGAAAGGGAGATAGGGGAGAGGGAAGGGAGGTAGAAGGGGGCAAGAGGGAGAGAGTGAAAAGGGGGGGGGGGGGGAGACGA
>KV908377.1:459486-464486 GCA_002005505.1 Botryococcus braunii
TGGCTGGTGAAGCGACCATAGTATGACAAAAAGGGGCACAGAAAAGGAAAGTACCCGTGAAACAGCAATGTCTCAACCTGGAGAAGTCAGTGGGGCCATTCCAGGGCAGTCTATGGCCGGGACACAATCAGTCACTGCAGAACCAAAGGTGGAGATTGACAAGGCAGCCTACATCCCCAATACCTCTAATCCAAAGATGACCGTCATGCTTGATGATGGAGGCCGCAATTTTGGATTTTGGTATGAAGCTTTGGAGGCGTGCGCAAACACCAATGGGGTCAGAGCAGCTCGGGAGAGGCCAATGCCAGGGTCGGTGGAGAACTCAGCCATCAAGCAGTGGCTGATCCATTCAGTTCCAGTCATCTGGCATTCTCAGATCTCAAGCCACAAAGCAGCGTTCGATTTCATCACATGGGTGCAGAACAGTCACACTGGAGGGAGCAACCAAGACATCAACCTTGAGTGGTACAAGGAAATGGAGCAGGGCATCAAGACAAGGGAGACACTCAAGGTCTACCTCTGCAGAATGATGGATCTGGCGACAAGTCTCAGAAACAACAAGTTCATCCTCCTGGACCACAATGTTGGGGAACTGATGGTGAAGGGCCTCCCTCATGTGCTGAGGCTTGAGTCCCTGGAGGTTATGGCAACCGACAAGCCGCCATTGGAGCTTATTCAAAGAATCCTGCGCGCCGCAGCCAGCCGTGGGTACAAGGACCCACCTGCAGAGGGAACACCTCAGGCCAGGGCAGCTGCAACAGTGGCTGGTCCCTCTGGGGGGGTAGCTAGAGCGTCATCAAGCGCTGGAGCTGCACGAGGATGGGAGCAGTACCGGGAATTGGAGCAGCACTACCAGCAAACGAACAGCCTCCCACTGGCCCCTCTGCAGCCACGTTTGGTGGCAGGGGGTGTGGCTCTGGCAGGGCAAGAAGGCCCAGAGAGGAGCTTTCATGCCACTTCTGCAAGGAAAAGGGCCACTTCATGACTGACTGCAGACCACTCAGTGTAGTGCGGAGAGGAGCGGATCAGGCCTGGGGCACCCCGATCCGGCTCGGATACATAAGCGGGCGATTATTCGTACAAGTACCTTGGTACTTTTAGCCGATCGGTTAGAACCGCGACTCTGGGTCGAGTTGGTCGAGGGTTCGATCCCCCGGCACAACATTTGGTATCGGCGATCTGGTTGATGGGCCATTTTTCATGGTAAATCGCCTCGGGTATGAGCGCGAGTCTGAGATGGGCCCATATCGATCGAAGGTGCTTGGTGGCTCGTCATTTAGGTGTCATGCTTTCTACGGCTTCAGGCATTGGGGCCACCTTTGGCCATTTACGTGGCAAGATGTGGGGGGCCTGGTCTACTATTAGCACGCGTTATGGTAACCTCAAATGTGCCACCTCGATCGGTATTCTCTTGCGTCTCTTCTTAGCATGTGTGGTGCCTGCCTGCTCATATGGGTGTGAGGTTTGGGGTCTACGGGTGTTTTCCCCATCTTCCACTCGGCCCTCCGCTAAGGATTTAGAAAAGGATTTTCTTACTATGTTACGGATGATCCTTGGGGTTCGTCAAACGGTCCGCACCGATGTGCTCCTTGCTGAGGTTGGCGTTTGGCCCCTTCATCATATCTGGTTCAAGCGTGTGGTCACCTTTTGGAACTCTCTGGTGGATCTCCCACCCGACCACTTGTATGCACGTATTCATAGGGACTCATGCTACTATGGCGTAACGCCTCGTTCCCCGTCCTGGGCGGGTTCTTTTATCGCTGCCCTTCGCCGCTTAGGTTACCCCTATGCGGCTGATTGTCAGCGCCCGCAGCCCGTTGATATGGATACCTTTTTAGCTCTCATTAGGCAGGCCAATACCCTCCCTGTGGCCTCTCTCCATGTCTCCCCTCGGTTAGCCCCTGCTGATCCCCAGCTATGTACTTATGTGCGGTGGTTTGCGCGCCCCACTAAGGCTCAGCGCTCCCGCCTCCTTTATCTGTCTCTTGATGTTGCCAAGGTCCGGCTCTTTCTCAGGTTTCGTCTTGGTGTTCATGGCCTCCCCATTGACATGGGCCGCAGACAACGTCTTCCGCGCCTTCAGCGCCTGTGTGATATGTGTGGCTCCTCTGTGGGTGATGAACACCACTTTGTCTTTCACTGTCCCGCTCTTACTGCGGTGCGGGACCGTTATCCCCACTTGTTTGTGGGTCCTTCTAGATCTCTTCGGCAGTTCATTTGGCACGCTGACTTGCGTGCGGTCGTCTCCTTTATCTCGGATGCATTCCAGGCTCGTGCTGATTTACGCCGGCTACGGTGACTTGGCCGCAGCCACGTCTGTGGCTGCCCCCCCCCCCTATCCCCCCTTCCTTCCCCTTTTCGTTTGCTCAGTTATGCCTTCGCTCTTCGCTTGGCCACTTCTTGTGGTCAGTTCTTCCTAGTTTTGGCTTGTGTGTGTGTTGTGGACATCTCATCATGCCCTCGTGGCTGGACAGATGTAACTTCTTCTTCTTCTTGGTGCACGTGTTTGAGGCCCCACGGGAGTGGCCACGTGATCAGGCACAGTGCGAAGGGGGGATTCGGTGATCGGTGGCGATAATCGCGGAATGTAAGCGCGGTATATCTCCTTCCCGGGCGGCCAATCGGGCCGCTGCCTCCTTACCTAGAGTGGAATACGAGCGAGGACGCTCGGTTCTTAGGTGGGGGGAGATGTAGTGCGGAGAGGAGCGGATCAGGCCTGGGGCACCCCGATCCGGCTCGGATACATAAGCGGGCGATTATTCGTACAAGTACCTTGGTACTTTTAGCCGATCGGTTAGAACCGCGACTCTGGGTCGAGTTGGTCGAGGGTTCGATCCCCCGGCACAACACTCAGGGAGCTGCAGGCTCTGCATCGAAACATGCAAGCAGCAAGCGTTGGGCATGCAGCCTACTGGGGCAAGGGAGGCCTGCAGTCGTCTCCTCAAGCCTGGTGGGACCACGGATCTGGCCGGGGTGGCCCGCCTTCATCCGCTTGCAGCCCTGGACCAACGTCAGCATATAATTACCCAACAAGTCAACACACGTTTCCAGGGTGGCATTTACCACCTCCACCCCCTCCTTCTGGTGAAGCGATGTTTACACTCTCAATGTGCTTGCCCCAACTTCGCATGGAGCTAGCAGCACATCCTGGTTAATAGATAGTGGGGCCTCTGTGCAATATAGTCAATGATCTCTCTTTGCTCCACAATCCAGTTATGCATGGACAGCTTCTTCCTCTGAAATTGGCAACCTCAGACGCCAAGGGAGGAATCATGGCGTCTGGGTCTGTATGCCTTGTGAATGCAAGACACGAAGTATTTTGGCTGCACAACGTGCAGTGTGTTCCTTCGGCGCATACCAACCTCATTTCAGTCACTGGTGCAATTCAGGATGGAGCATCTTTCCTGACTGACACTGCAGGTGGTTACACAGCCATGACGGGACCTGAAGGGTGGTGTGGAGATATCACCCGAGCACGAGGTCTGTTTTTTTTTTGGAGTTTGTTAGTCCTGTCAGAGGGCAGCAAGTTGGCTGCAAACATATTGATCTCAGGGCTGAGGCGTCTCATCTTAGGAAAGGACACGTGTGTAGCGAGAGATCTCAGTGTCATGCTAGGTTAGGTCATCCTGGTGCCAGCAGCATGCTGAGGTTCTCCAAGGAAGATCTGGTTACAAGAATCAATATCTCCCTTGCTCCCTGCTCTGAGTGCCCTTATACACTGTGAATCGTGTATACAAGGGAAACACTCCAGACCTCCTTTCCCTAAATCTTCCAGGGCTACCTTGCAGTAAATCCAGACCCTCGGACACTCTCTACCTCTCTAGAGGTTGCAGGGGTTAAAATTAGTCCGGTACATGAGGTCAATACCTGGATTACAGATTCATGCCAAGAATGGCCTTCAAGCCGGCATTAAGAACCTCGAGCAGAGGTTCTGGATAGCATGGGAAGACCTTACAAGAGCTTATAGCAATCTCGGTTGCAACATTTCAATGATGCTCATGACAGAACTGTACTTAGCTTGCCTACCACCCCTCATCTCCTATGGATGTGAAGTCTGGGCATTCAGATGCTTTCAAGGCAGACAATTGTCTTCGGGAAAACCTAGTAGTATACCCCTATTGGATGCGCACAAGCGGGTTCTAGCTCAGATTTTGGGGGTGCATCGGACAATCCCTGAGGAAATAATCAATTGTGAATTAAACATATTCTCTTGGTGGTCAACTTGGATCTTACGTATGGTCAGGTTTTGGAACAATATAGCGGCCATGAGACCTGATTCATTACACTACAAGGTCCTCATGCATGACATTAGGTTGGCAATAGTAGAAGGCCGAGAAACGTTTTCGGGTACCCTTATGCAACAACTTAAGAAACTAGGATACTATATAGCTGACCATGTGCAGTTTGATAGAGCCTTGCAGATTGACATTTCACAGGTAAAGGATATGCTTGACCGTAAAAGTGACATGATGTGGGATGACCTAAACATCTCCCCTCGCTCTTGTGCATCCCCAAGGGCCTTATTCTGCAGATACCAAAGGTGGTTCGCACGTCCGCCTCATGTGCCACGGTAAGAATGCGCTCAAGCTCCACCTTCCTAATGGTACATTGCGGACCTTTATGCGATTTAGATTAGGTTGTCATGACCTTCCTATTGATAAAGGCATCCCTCGAGACCAGAGGATTTGCACGAGGTGCTCCTTAGAGCTCGTTGGCGATGAACATCATCTGTTGTTCACTCGTCCGGCTGTACAACATGTACGGCAACAATTTATGCATCTCATTCAACAAAGGAGTCGAGCTGTACAGACGTTTATGTGGCAAGAAGACCTTCAAGGGGTTGCCAAATTTGTGACTAGAGCACTGGAGAGCTGCCTCACTCTCCCAGGTGCTGTGCGACCTTAGTTGGCTAGATATGGGTCATTCATTATACTGCCGTCCTCTTCAGCCCTAGTGGCTGGTCTTCGGATGTAATCTTCCTTCCTTCCTTCCTTCCTACA
>KV908377.1:469486-471986 GCA_002005505.1 Botryococcus braunii
ATAGACTGTGGGGGAAATCACACGTGTGCACCCCGCACCAGAGAAGCCACCAAATTCAGGACTCCCGCCCCCATCTTCCTAAAGTCCCACCCCCACTCCCACTTCTTCTCTTTCTTCTTGCCAGCCCAATCTCCCGGCAGTGTGACTCTGTGGCCATAATCTCTTCCACCCTTCCCCCCGTGGATCAGTCGAGTAATATGGAAACCCTGGAGAACCCTGGAAAGAAATCCATCTCAAACCCCGCCCCTCTCAACACATCCACTATACATATCCGGCTAAGGAAAACCTTCGCCTTAACTCGAGGTCATTGAGGCGTCTCCGTCACAAGGGAACCAACGCTGCTGCTGTGAGGTTTGTAGCTGTCAAGGATAGAAGAAGATGCGCATCTTCTTCTATCCTCCTGCATGCGGGAAGATATGAGGGGATCACATTGTCAATTATCGTCATACTTCGTCAGCTGCGAAGCTAAAATCATTATTGCGGCCGCTGTGGGTTGTCGGCTGGCTGCCCGCCGCGTTTGACTTGTAGCTTGAAACATTTGGACTTGGGTCGTTGAATCATTAAGCTGGTCTATTTATCCCAGTCCTGTAAAGAAGAAGCTTAAAATCTCTCTCTCTCTCTCTCTCTCTCCTCTCTCTCTCTCTCTCCTCTCTCTCTCTCTCTCCCTCTCTCCTCTCTCTCTCTCCTCTCTCTCTCTCTCTCTCTCTCTCTCTCTCTCTCTCTCTCCCTCCCTCTCTCCTCTCTCTCTCTCTCTCTCTCTCTCTCTCTCTCTCCTCTCTCTCTCTCCTCTCTCTCTCTCTCCTCTCTCTCCTCTCTCCTCTCTCTCTCTCTCTCTCCTCTCTCTCTCTTCTCTCTCTCTCTCTCTCCCCCCCCCCCCCCCTCCCCTCCCTCTCCCTCTCGCGCCCCCCTCCTGTAACGCGCGGAATGCGTCCTCGTCCCAATATCCCTTATGTAATCACACCTCATCGTCTGCATGTCTCCATATACCTCTCTATTGATATGCACATTGCATTGGCAATAGTGCGCAGGAGGTGCTGTAAGACCCGATAGTATGTGCATGCGCATTTCTACTCTTCGCTTTTCTTCCTACTCTCCTTAGCCCCCTTTCTGAAGAGGAAGGCGTTAGAAATGAGGGGTGTGTGTTTACCTTGTGGCATCTAGCGAGCGTAGGTGCTTCATTAAGTTCTTAACTTACATGTTGCACCCATGTAGATAAGGATGTACAGCTAGACATGTTTGTGGGAGAGCTACTCCCACATTGCAGCGCATGTAGATCAGGATGTACAGCTGTGCATGTCTCTGGTGAGCTACTCCTGCGTTCCACCCCATGTAGATCAGGATATACAGCACTGCCTATCTGTGGGCGAGCTGCTCCGGCGTTGCACCCCATGTAGATAAGGATGTACAGCTCTGCTCTGATTTGGTATCACTGCTTCCACGTCAGGATGACGCCCTCCGACAATTGTGAAAACCTTGTCCACATCCATCAGATTCACAGCTGCTGGTGCCTAGATCCGAGGACCTTCCCTGGGCGTTTGCTGAGCGCCGTGCTCACCTTCGCTGGTCAGTGCAGCACTTGGCAGCAAGTCGACAGCATTCGCATCACGTGCACGCACTTGCTCGCGTTTCTTAATTCCGGTTCTTCATTATCTCATCCATGGACTCATCTGTGTCGCCAGCAGCCATTCTACTGCTGTTTGCCGTATCCGCAGCGTGCCCGGCGAGAAGGAAGAGAGAGAGAGAGAGAGAGAAAAAAAAAAAAAAAAAAAAAAAAAAAAAAAAAAAAAAAAAAAAGAGAGAGAAAAAAAAAAAAAAAAAAGAAAAACGCATACACACAGACAGTGGAGCTTCTATACATTCGTGTGAAGCTCGCGTCCCTACACACGAGTGTTGGAGGACAGCGGCAAACCCAATCTGATCCCACCAGAACACGCACCCGACCCGATTCTGCACCGCAGAACTCCATCAGAACCCCAGTCCAGCAATGCCTCAGGTTTTCCTTTTCCCTGCGGACTGACAAAAATGATCTGAAACTATGGATAGGCACCGGTTCACTGGCTTAAGGTCCAGCAGCGATTATCAAAAGGACCGATACGCACGTAGGCACTCCATCCTCAAGGACATACGACGGAGGCATTGCCCTCAAGCCCTCTTGTCACAGTCATATACGCAGCCTCCCCCCCCCCCCCCCCCCACACACCCCGTGCCATCTCCCTATAGAAGTGGGAGAAACAGAAGTTCGGAAGTTCGGGTGGGTATCTTCACAAGGGTGACGCCAGGTTACGAGTTTCACAGCTCTGCCACATCTGAGGAACTCCGTGACACATGCTATTGGGAAGGGGAAAACCACAGGCATGGGTCTTACATAAACATGCTCAATGATAAGCGTGGAAGTGTCATCGTAGGCAGTGCCGTCTCCGCCACATGCTTTGTAAAGGTTTTCAATGACGGGGCGAGGAAGCGTGGGCCAAATCTCACTGAGGTTGTTGATGTTGTCCTC
>KV908377.1:491430-531430 GCA_002005505.1 Botryococcus braunii
GGTCCCCCTATGGCCACTTGTCCATACTGCCGGAACATCGAGGGCACCGATCGGCTCGCGATCACTTTGAGGGTATAAGGAAACAGATAGAGACCCCGAACCCCGAAGGATTACAGCACATAAATAGCAACAAACAGTCGTTGCAGCAGCCAATTTTACTGGACACCTCACCGGGTCAAGCCGCCACGCTTTCATCGATCGACAACTTCGCCCATGCCTCAACCATAATCCCGATCCTCAAACGCTTATGATTCCCTCTCAAATTGAAACTCTGATCTGAATGAACTAGAAGTGTTTGAGGATTGGGTTTTTGAATGGCAGAAGTTTTCAATCGGTAAAAGTTTCGCGGCGTAGGGGTCAAGTATTATCTTTTCTTGAAAACTAGCTACGGAGCTTCCTCACTTGCAGCCACAGCTGGCGTCAAGCCGAGCAGTTGGACCGGGTTGGGGATCATATACCTTCAGGGATTCTATGCCGTCCCCTCCTCGTATACGAGTCCTCGATCCAAGATTGGCGCTTGCTTTCCTTTGGCGAAAAATACCAATGGACTGACGTTACTCTTTCTTTCTTGATTATATTGGGATCTTCTTTCTTGTCTCTCGTCTTCCTAACTCTGACCGTCTTCCTAACCCTAACACCCTAAACCTATCTGGGAGGGGACGCAGCAACGGCGGCATGTCTGGCAATAGCAGCCCCACTAGGCCTCGACACCCCGAATTGTCAGCGCTCCAATTGGATTGGAGCCTCGACACCCCGAATTTTCAGCGCTTTAAATTGGAATGGAGAGGATCTGTAGACTGAGCGGTGATTTCCTCTTAGGTAAACCGTAGAATTTGAAGGCTCCACTCCAGTTTGGAGCGCTGACAATTCGGGGTGTCGAGGCTCGTGGCCCACCAACTGTCAGGGTACGACAACCCGTGCGGGGTCCGTATGGGGAATGGGCTTGGCATGTAGGGCCCATAAAATATCTGGGAAGGCATTCAGGAACGCCCCACGATTTGCAAGGTTTGCAAGGTCCTATGGGGGGCACCCGCGCCTTATCTGCAAGGCAATACGGGTTCCCCGACAGAAAATAGAGGTTGGTAAGGGAAATTTACGGGGATGGTGGACAGCTTTAAAGACGATGATCCTCAGTTAACTCTTGGTTTTTGGTGTCTGTGTCTGTGTGTATGTTCCCCTCCCTCCCTACTGTTGGAAAAATAGACACTAACATGTACACCTTAGGTATTTGAGAGATAAGTCAGGTCCTTTCATAATAGCATGTTTGTGAGCCACATCTTAGCAATAGAGGGCTTTATAAGACATATACTGCATATTAACAATAAGGTACAATTGTACTGCACTGAGGTATACTTGTACTATATGGTATTTGAATAATTATTGACACTTACAGTTGGTTATAGGGGCCATGGTACAGAATCGGCCTGTTTTACGCCTAAATTCCAGTGAGGTATACTCAGCCCGGATCTCCTCGGTTGTGAGAATCTCGTTCGGCTGAGCCGGGCTGACCCTGGGACTTGATCCGTGATTCGTATCGGTTGTGAGTTAAAAATTCGAGTGACTTAGATTCGAGTCTATCATCGACGTAGATTCGTAATGTTCCGTGCATGGTACTGATAGGTTGCAAACCGCCCAGTCTACAGATCATCCGAACAGTGACTAAATTTACGTAATACCGCAGAGCTAAAAGTCGGAATAATAAAGCTAGCGCTAAGGCTTCGGAACGTCTTCCCTAAGCCCTAAAACAACACCATTCGGCTTAAAAAGCCCTTCTATTGTGTTTACAATAAGAGGAAATCAAACCCCAAGCCCCTCAAAAACCCCCCCACCCCTAGCCCTAGAAAGTGAAGACTACCCGCCACAAGGGAGGCGCGTCGCCAGCTGCCGCCTAACCGCCCGCGCTATCACGAAACAGACCCTCCGCTGTACTGAGAACCACACCAAATCCTAATGGGCAACCACAGCCTGGTTGACGAGGCCCTGGAAGCCTCGACAGAAGCTCCTCTGCCGCAGCCCTCAACCCTCCAAGAGTTTTAAAGGAGAAGGAAGAAGGAACGGAAGACTACCCGAGGCGGCTGCCTGACTAAGACCTCCCGGTACGATGCAAGCTTGGCAGCGGCTGCTCGCGCAGCAGCTCCACCAGGCACAAACCCGGCGCCCCCGCGGCCGTAGGACGGCGCAAGCGGGGAAGAGCCGACGACATCGATGTAAAGATCCCGCCCACCCTCCCAATCCTGAAACATTTAGTCAGGCCCTCGGTATCCGGAACCCTGCGACAGTCTCTCAGTCATCAACACCGCAGAGTTGACGAACTGTAAGCCCTTAAATACCTGGAACAAATTTCGTGCTTGATGTCCTTCTTGCAAGGAAGAAGGCATTGGATGTAGTAGCCAAACTTAGCAGCCAATTTCAGTAGCCAAACTGTTGAGTTGTGAACATACATTATAGAATGCCTTGTGCTTTAGGTGATCTTCAAATGTACATTATTAGGATACGGGTCCACTATCCACATAAGGTACCTCAAGACACGTTCGGATGAGGTCTATTTCGAACATAAGGTACAATCTGATTTAGATTACGCGTTAGTGTGAAAGGACTATTAAAGCTGCGATCACCGCATAGTCGAGCAACTGGTTTGGAAAGATACTGGGCACATAAGGATGCCAGTCTTGTTCATGCAGTTGCATGTGTCTAAAGAGCAGACAGTCGTCAAGGACTGTAGCTGGAGAGGCACGAACTTACGACCTGTCTGCTTGCTTACAGGATACGCCACTGCCCATAACCTTTTACACAAACATAGTAGCCATACTCAGTAGCCAAACTTAATCGCCATCATCACTAGCCAAACTAATTAGCAGCCAATTTCAGTAGCCAAACATAGTAGTCATACTCAGTAGCCAAACTTAGTAGCCATCATCACTAGCCAAACTAATTAGCCGCCAATCTTAGTAGCCAAACTTCGCAGCCATCATCACTAGCCAAACTTGGTACAAAACCTAGTAGCCAAACGTAGTAGCCATCATCACTAGCCAAACTTAGTACCCAAACCTAGTAGCCACACGTAGTAGCCATCATCACTAACCCAACGTAGTACCCAAACGTAGTTGCCAAACTTAGCAGCCAACCTTAGAAGCCAAACATAGTAGCCATACTCAGCGGCCAAACTTAGTTGCGATTTACGCTGTCGCCCAGGGTTGACGACTCTGGCCGCATAAACCCAAAATGGCCGCACAGATTTTAACATCCATACCTAAATTGGCCAATTTGCCGACCAACTGGGGCAGCAATAAGGCACGTTTTGCAGCATGCAAGTTCGCCTTTGCTGGCTTCCCGGCATTGGAGAGCTGAAAGCTAGTTCCGAAATGCTGTACTCTCTCTCTCTCTCTCCTCTCTCTCTCTCTCCTCTCTCTCTCTCTCTCTCTCTCTCTCTCTCTCTCTCCTCTCTCCTCTCTCTCTCTCTCTCTCTCTTCTCTCTCCTCTCTCTCTCTCTCTTCTCTCTCTCTCTCTCTCTCTCTCTCTCTCTCTCTCTCTCTCTCTCTCTCTCTCTCTCTTCTCTCTCTCTCTCTCTCTCTCTCTCTTCTCCTCTCTCTCTCTCCTCTCTCTCTCTCTCCCTTTGTCGTGCACGCGTGCTCGCCCAGGTGTGTTTGCGCAGTCGTCCGCACACCCGCGGCCACCCGCTTGCCAACCTCTAAAAGCGGTCCCTTGCCGTGGCCGCCTGGCCCGAAATCGTGGCCAAGGAAGACACGATCAACGGGGAAAAAAATTCGGGGGAAAATATTCCCCCAATGTCGGAATTTGCGGCCCCTGCAGTCGGCCCAAACGCCGACTGCAGGGGCCGTCAGTATCTTCAAAACCTTCCTGCCTCCCTAAGCTGGACTTTTCAAAGTACCCGGGGTGGCGGGGAAACATATGTATCGGGGATGTGCCTCTGCACACTCGCGCGCGCGCGCGCGCGCGCGCGGTGTGGTGTGTGTGTGTGTGTGTGTGTGTGTGTGTGGTGTGTGTGTGTGTGTGTGTGTGTGTCTGTGTGTCTGTGTGCGTGCGCGTGTGTGTGTGTGTGTGTGTGTGTGTGTGTGTGTGTTTGTTTGTGTGTGTGTGTGTGTGTGTGTGTGTGTGTGTGTGTGTGTGTGTGTGTGTGTGTGTGTGCGCGCGCGCGCGTGTCCATGTGTTGGGGGTCCTAGCAATTGCAAGAAGACAGTGGGGGAAAGCAACTGAAGCAAGATTTCCTCTGCAGTTGCCACCAGGCTCGCTTTACCAGAAGCGTTTCGCCTGCGCTCACAAATTGAGGCGGTGGGGAGGGGGGGGTCCTAGTGTGAAATACCGCCAACATGGGCCGATGCAATATGGAAGGAGTTCGGACCTTTCTGCCTCCTGGTCCAGAATCTCTCCGAGCCTGCAAGAGCACCACCACCACCGGTATAAGCGCGCGCATGCAGACACACACACACACACACACACACACACACACACACACACCACACACACACACACACACACCACACACACACACACACACACACACACACACACACACACACACACACACACACACACACACACACACACACCACACACACACACACACACACACACACACACACACACACTGGACAAGATGAGACACTGATGGGATGAAGTTTCCTGGTACGAGACGAGCTGAACGATCCCATCCCCCAGCTTTTTTAAAGAGACACGGAGGATTCAGATATACACCCCTCCCCAATTTATAGATCCCGTCCAATGTCCCGATCCCAAATACCATTGCCGGTTTATACTACCGGAACCGGAACCGGAACCGGAATCGGAACCGGAACAACGAGAGCGCCGCCGAAAACCTTGTAAAAACCCAAAAGAGAACCCCGAACCCCAAAGGTTCAATCCCCGAATCCCGAAGGAATGACACTAGGACACCGTTGTGGCCGTTCTTTGCCTATGGTAGAGGGATGATGAGGCCCCTCGCAGGGCAGCGCGAGCTGGCAAGGCACTTCCTAGTTGCATCCTAAGCAGTGCTTCGACAACTGGATGCTGCCAGTTGTGTGCTGTAATATTAAGTAGTCGGAACAATCACCCCCACCCGGCCCACACGCACACACTGGCGCATACACACACACGCACACACTCACGCGCGCGAGCGCGCGCACACACACACACACACACACACACACACACACACACACTCACTCACTCACTCACTCTCACTCACTCACTCATTCCCTGCCCCCCTCTCCTCCTTCCTTTCCTGTAACGCGCGGAATGCGTCCCCGTCCGAATCGAGTTCATAAACGACGTCTAATTCGATCTCGAACATCCTATCACGTGCACCGCCTCTTTTAGGTTTCGATTCCGATCTGAAACCACTGTGGCGGGGCACCCCAGGCGACAGTCCTGGGTTCGATTCCGCTGAGCGCTACATTTCCCCTCTGGTCGCATACCTGACAACTTAAGGCCAAAGCGGCTCTCTTCACGTTCATCCCGTTCCGACGTAACGCTAACAGAAGCTTGTCTGTCGTTCTATCAGGAAATATCTCAACCAGTTTCGCCAGTTGCGCATCGTGGTAAGACATGGTGTGAGTGTCCTACAAGCCCCCACTACTGGTGTTGATATTGGTGTCAGTCTGCTGAGACTACGGACTTTTACAGCATAGAACCGGAAGCCAGCATACTCAGTGCGCAGACTTTAGAATGAAACGACATCAGTTGCAACCGTTCACACCACCAATAACCTGAAAACCACCTGTGCAAGGCCTAAACCGATTCTATTGCCCCAAATCACGAACCGATGTCCCCAGCACAGGCAATCAGAGCCACTGCATCGGCTACATGCCCATCCACTCTCAGTGCAGGAATTACAACTGTCCAAGCCATGTCGATACATGTAGCCCATTCCAGTCAGCCCCCAGAACTGTCACATGGTCACTGACTGTTAGACGTTATCGCATAGGTGCGGTCCAGCAGATAAGAAGTGCGCCGCCCCCCCCCCACCACACACACACACACACACACACACACACACACACACACACACACACACACACACACACACACACACACACACACACACACACACAGAGAGAGAGAGAGCACCGGCCAAGCTAAGACACTGGTGGGATGAAGTTTCCTGGTACGAGACGAGCTGAACGATCCCATCCCCCAGCTTTTTAAAAGATGCGAGAAGGATTCAGATATACACCCCTCCCCAATTTATAGATCCCGTCCAATGTCCCGACCCCAAATACCATTATACTGCCGGTCTATACTACCAACGAGAGTAGAGGGATGATGCTGCCAGTTGTGTGCTCTAATATTAAGTAGTTGGGACACTCAACCCCACCCGGCCCACACGCACACACAGGCGCATACACACACACGCACACACTCACGCGCGCGCGCGCACACACACACACACACACACACACACACACACACACACACACACACACACACACACACACACACACACGCGCGCGCGCGCGTGCACACACACACTCACTCACTCATTCCCTGCCCCCCTCCCCTCCTTCCTTTCCCCTCTGGTCGCATACCTGACAACTTAAGGCCAAAGCGGCTCTCGTCACGTCCATCCCATTGCATCGTAACGCTAACAGAAGCCTGTCTGTCCTCCTACCAGGAAATATCTCAACCAGTTTCGCCAGTTGCGCATCGCGGTAAGACATGGTGTGAGTGGCCTACAAGCCCCCATTACTGGTGTTAATATTGGTGTTAGTCTGCTGATACTACGGACTTTTACAGCAAACCCGTATTCTTTTGCACCAAATCATGGACTGATATCCTCACCACAGGCTATCAGAGCCACTGCATGGGGCTACGTGCCCATCCATTAGCACTACAGTGCAGGAATTTTTCAACTGTCCAGGCCTTGTCAATTCATGTCACCCATCCCAGCCATCACCCATGATTGTCACATGGTCACTGACTCTAAGACATTATCCAATCCATAATTGTAGTCGACCAGATGCGAAGTCTCCGCTTTTGATTGTTAACAAATCCCCTGCATTCTTCTAAAACGGAAGATGTATCTGCAGTGTAAAACCTACCAAAAGAAGGATGAATGAGACTTTGTAACAATCTAATGTTCGCAAAAACACCCGGAAATGAGAAGAAATGCATGTCCTAGCCTATTCCCATCCCATCCCTTTAAGCGACACACCTCCCCTTCCAGACCCAATACCCCGAGCTTTCCACATCCGCAGCAAAGTACCCCTTAACTCATTGTGACGAAATGGTTCGAAACACCCGCTCCCACTGTAAGGCTTGGTCCCCCTATGGGGCCACCTGTCCATACTGCCGGCACCTCGAGGGCACCGATCGGCTCGCGATCACTTTGTGGGTATAAGGAAACAGATAGAGACCCCGAAACCCGAAGGATTACAGCACATAAATAGCAACAAATAGTCGTTGCAGCAGCCAATTTTACTGGACACCTCACCGGGTCAAGCCGCCACGCTTTTACCGATCGACAACTTCGCCCATGCTTCAACCAGAATCCCGATCCTCAAACGCTTATGATTCCCTCACAAATTGAAACTTTCATATGACTTCATGAATGAACAAGTGTTTGAGGATTGGGTTTCTGAATGGCAGAAGTTTTCAATCGGTAAAAGTCTCGCGGCAGGGGTCAAGTATTATCTTTTATTGAAAACTAGCTACGGAGCTTCCTCACTTGCAGCCACAGCTGGATTTCAGCCGAGCAGTTCGACCGGGTTGGGGAGCATACCTTCAGGGATTCGATGCCGTCCCGTCCTCGTCGAGGAGTGCTCGATCCAAGATTGCCGCTTGCTTTCCTTTGGCGGAAAATATCAATGGACTGAGCTAGTTCTTTTTTTCTTGATTATAATGGGATCTTCTTTCTTCTCTCTCGTCTTCCTTACTCTGACCGAACATATGGGCCGCCGGGACAATATACAATTTTCCGGCAGTACTTAGTTACAGATTCAGGGCTAAACCTAAAACCCTAAACCTATCTGGAGTATGACGCAACAACGGCGGCATGTCTGGACATTGCCACAGGTAAAGGCATTGACGCAACAACGGCGGCATGTCATGACATTTCACAGGTAAAGGATCTGTTAGACAGTAAAAGTGACATGATATGGGATGACCTAGAGATCTCCCCTCGCACTTGTGCATCGCCAAGAGCCTTATTCTGCAGATACCTAAGGTGGCTCGCACGTCCGCCTCATGTGCCACGGCGTAAGAGTGCGCTCAAACTCCACCTTCCTAATGGTACATTGCGGACCTTTATGCGATTTAGATTAGGGTGTCATGACCTTCCTATTGATAAAGGTAGCCAACAAGGCATCCCTCGAGACCAGAGGATTTGCACGAGGTGCTCCTTAGAGCTCGTTGGTGATGAACATCATCTGTTGTTCACTTGTCCGGCTGTACAACATGTACGGCAACAATTTATGCATCTCTTTCAACTAAGGAGTCGATCTGTACAGACGTTTATGTGGCAAGAAGACCTTGAAGGGGTTGCCAATTTTGTGACTAGAGCACTGGAGAGCTATCTCACTCTCCCAGGTGCTGTATGACCTTAGTTGGCTAGATATGGGTCATTCATTGTACTGCCGTCCTCTTCAGCCCTAGTGGCTGGCCTTTGGATGTAATCTTTCCGGAAAGATTACATCCTTTCCTTTTCTTTCCTCCTGGCAATAGCAGCCCCACGAGCCTCGACACCCCGAATTCTCAGCGCTCCAAATTGGATTGGAAGAAGTGACATTTTGCCAGCCATTAGCGCATGATGAGATGTCCACAACACACACAGAAGCCGAAACTCGGAACACTAGTGGAAAGGATTTTGTCCCAAAGAGGTCCCAAAAGGGTCCCAGGGGTTCCCAAAAAAAGTCCCAAAATCTCGGATGTCCCAAACATGTCCCAAAATCGGATCCCAAGCAGGTCCCAAAAACCCCGCGTTCCCAAACTATTCCCAAAAAAATTTCCCATCAGACTCCCAAAAATACAGGATCCCAACAGGTTCCCAAAAATGCCCCCCAAGCAGGTCCCAAAATCCATGATATCCCAAACGTGTCCCATATTAATTCCC
Source organism: Botryococcus braunii (assembly GCA_002005505.1). Taxonomy (NCBI): domain Eukaryota; kingdom Viridiplantae; phylum Chlorophyta; class Trebouxiophyceae; genus Botryococcus; species Botryococcus braunii. The sequence continues at coordinate 500,495 of KV908377.1, forward strand.
ATCAACCTCCCAAAAACGATGTGTCCCAAGCTGCTCCCAAGATAAGTGAGTCCCAAAACCCTCCCAAGAATACAGTATCCCAACAGCATCCCAAAGTTGGCCCCCAAGCAGGTCCCAAAATCCTTGATTTCCCAATCGCGTCCCATATTGGTTCCCATGAACCTCCCAAAAAGGTATGTGTCCCAAGCTGCCCCCAAAAATACTGATTCCCAAAACCATCCCAAAAACTGATGTCTCCCAAATAGTGCCCAAATACCTCCCATACGGTTCCCAAGTGTTGATTTGATACATTTTTGAGTTTCTTATGAGTAATTAATGCTGCTGCAGCTCTGTACCAGCTCAACATCTGATTTATATGTCTGCAGTGATGTAAGATAGATTGTGGGGCCTGCAAACCCCAACATGGACAGTAAACCAGTCTGGAGCGGGCGTACGGGCCCTCCACGCAAGCACGCAGAGACAGACTGAGAGAGAGAGAGAGAGAGAGAGAGAGAGAGAGAGAGAGAGAGAGAGAGAGAGAGAGAGAGAGAGAGAGAGAGAGAGAGAGAGAGAGAGAGAGAGAGAGAGAGGGGGGGGGGGGGTGGGGGGGAGAGACAGGGGGGGTTGGCGATGCTTCAAAATCAGGGATGTTCTAAATGATTACATTGGTGCAGACTTGCACCACTCCCAAGTGAACTGCCTGGGGCAAGGACCTTGGCACTTGCATGAGTGCTGTCAGTCTGGACTCCCACCAGGTTAAAGGGAGATAAACATCCTAGCTTGACCTCTTGAGCATCCCGTCCCTTGAAGATCCTAACCAATCGAGTGCCACTACTGTCAGAACAGGTATACTGCAATGCAGTACCCTTGAACGCAAGGCACGAGCAACAGTGACATACTATGCATCCCCTGCCTTCCTATTTTTCCCACTCTCTGCAGCCTTCAACCCCACCCTTTTTTTAATTGCAGCAATGTTCAGTGGGACATGTTTCTTGTTGAACCCACATATTTTAACACGGGCTGTAGCCCTGCATTCCTCCAAGTATAAAAGAGAGAATTCCATGATCTCCCAATTCTCTCTCCCCCTCCCTCCCTCCCTCCCTCCCTCCTTCCATCCCTCCCTCCCTCCCTCCATCCCCTCCCTCTCCACCCCCCTCTCTCTCTCTCTTGCCCCCTCCCCCCCCCCCCTTTGATTTGCCTTCTCTCTTTAGTGAGAGCTTTTCTTGCGGTGTTAACACCGCAAGAAACGTTCTCCTGTGAGCCAATCCGCAGCAGCAGCAGGGCAACCTCAGCCGCTGCATGTCTCATTTGAAGTCACCAATCAGAAAAATATCTTGCTTCATAGCTTACTTCAACAGCAATCAATCTCTCTCTCTCTCTCTCTCTCTCTCTCTCTCTCTCTCTCTCTCTCTCTCTCTCTCTCTCTCTCTCTCTCTCTCTCTCTCTCTCTCTCTCTCTCTCTCTCTCTCCCTCTCTCCCCTCCCTCTCTCTCCCTCCCTCCCTCCCTCCCTCCCTCCCTCCCTCCCTCCCTCCCTCCCTCCCTCTCTCTCTCTCTCTCTCTCTCTCCTCTCTCTCTCTCTCTCTCTCTCTCTCTCTCTCTCTCTCTCTCTCTCTCTCTCTCTCTCTCTCTCTCTCTCTCTCTCTCTCTCTCTCTCTCTCTCTCTGCCATATGCGGGCCCCAGGAACAGCAGCCTGTCGGCCAAGCTAGGCCTGGACAGCAATGCACTTCAACGACAAGCACTTCCAACTTCATTTGTACAGATGGATGCACTGCACTGCCATGCACAGCAGAAATTTCCCGGTGGAACGCTCCCCCGCTCCCCTCTTGTTAAGAAAATGAAGTGCCTGCCTCCCTCTCTGTCCTACCCTCCTCACCCCAAGGCCAAATGCTAAATAAACAAGCGCAGGTTACAGCGCTTTTAGCTGAAAACAGTGGAGCCTTCCCCGCGCGTTGATGTCCAGCGCTCGTGTTGGCTCCTTGAGCTGAAGATGTACCTTATAGAAAACATTAGGTCTGCAGTACATCGAAAAAAAGTAACGTGCACACCCTGAACTTCAAGCTGCACCGTTGCCAGCCCTTACTAGGTTTCAACATTTCAATGAATGTGGCAGGCTGCAATGTCCAAGTGTCTGTGGTCCCCTGGCCACAGAAAGGTCACATCATGGCAAGGAACATTCCCCTAAGCTCAGTCACTGTCATGGCAATTGTATTGATGGTTCTTATACCTTGTGCTAGCTTGCGCTGACAGTATGCATGTGTGTATGCAATAAATACTTCTCATTATTCGTACGCTCAAACTTCGAAAGAGGGGTCCCGCTATGTGCCAGACATGTTGGAGGAGGGCATGATCCATACACGCTTTCCCAATGGACCTGCCATTACATGCTTGTCAAGCATGTAAGAAAACAAGACAGGGTAATATTCAATCGTAAACTTCCCCACCTCTTCTGCTGCCCACATACTGCCAATGGCCTCCGACTGTAAATGGTCACTATGCATGTGACAGATGGCCACCTCAACGGCTGACATGTGGGAGCCCTCACTTTGATAAAGAATTGAATCAATGCAACAGAAAAACCATGCCTGCCACCTTCTACATACTGAACCAGCACATTACATGATACTCTGGACTTTGGTGGCTTGTAATCCTGTGGGTGGACACCCTCTTTCCCCTTTGGACACACACACACACACACACACACACACACACACACACACACACACACACACACACACACACACACACACACACACACACAGAGAGAGAGAGAGAGAGAGAGAGAGAGAGAGAGACAGAGAGAGAGAGAGAGAGAGAGGAGAGAGAGAGAGAGAGAGGAGAGAGAGAGAGAGAGAGGAGAGAGAGAGAGAGAGAGAGAGAGAGCCATTCTGCTGCCATTCTTCATTCAGCATTGCATTCTACGTGCTCTGTATGTATGTTTTCTCTCTGGCATCATGATTGTTTTTAAAACTACGCTGTACAAGTTGGGCCCTCAACCAGGAGAGTTCCGCTCCCTCGACATGCAGGCACAACATGATGGGTCACTTTTGGGTACACAGCAGCAATAGAAACAAGTGCAGATATCCTATGGGTTGCTTGTAGCCGGCTAAACAGGCAACGCAAACCAAACCGCCGAAACCCAGTGAGACCCACCTTGAAGCCTACTGAATGCATCACAATCCAACAAAACTCCTAAATATTCCACGAAGTTAATACCGCGAAGCCATCCATCCAAAACGAACACACAACCATGGGCGAACCGTGCAAACTAGGACTGATCACACTCCAACGTCTTGATGAATTAAGCCGGCTCCGCCGATCCCTCTCACCAAACGACAGTCGTTGTAAAAGGCAAAATTAAATAAATGCCACATATCTGCATACTTTCCACTTCCAATGAATTCCGAACGGACCAGCAAGAAGCTGCCGTACAACTCGCCGTACTGTCACGTTGCCCGCGAAATCAGAAACAGACAGTGCGGTTCCGTTCACTGCAATGGAGGAGCCACAAGACACAAACAAAGCATCTAAAGATAGAGAGCTTGGATACATGTGGATGGATTTCTACTCCATCCTTTACCGTATGGGTGACGACGTTGGGGCGTGCCCCAACGGCTACTTTTTTGAACCTGGTGTGTTTTTTTCCATTCGTCAGAGGCCCGAATTGTGTGTCTGAAATTGTTATAAGCTGGGAATGGGCTTCTGCAGGATTACCTTCAGAACCACCTTGGTTTGGCCAACTAAACTGGGGCCCTGTGGCATCTAGCGCCACAATGCAACTCTGTTACGAGAAAGTCCTTCCCAAACTTATTGCAAACGTTATGTTGGGCGAAAAATCTTCCCAAATACTGTAAGTCAACCCAAAACAATTTTCAATTAGTATGTGAGCAGGGTGTATTGTAGTTCCACAAACAGCGTGCTCACTTGGACTAAGATGATGTGCTTTGAAGTCCTAAGGCTCCCTTCAAAAGGGGGGGAGGGAGTGACTGTGAACTTAATATTGCCACCTGCACGACTTTATTTTTCTTTTCCCCTCACTCTCAAACCCAACTCTGCACCACCCCTATTGGTATGTGGAGTGTTCATTCATATTTTCTCCTTCATGCTTCCGGTCTGCTAGCACTGGTCAAACTCTCCCCAGCCCCACATACCATTTCTGTCATTTTCAATGCCTGCACTTCACCCACTCGCAGATGCACCACTTAAGTTCATAAGGCTCAGGCGAAAAGCTGGGCCTGCAGCAGAGTTAACTATTGGAGAAAGCGTTGTACCTGTTGGATGTTTATACATGCACATATATACGTACAGCGCGTTACCATAAATATCATTACCATAAATATCATTGGTAATAATTTGTCAACTTTTTATTTACGTTCGTACTGCAGCACATTGCACGTGTGCCTGGATGTTTACTTGCACCAGAGCATGAGTGGTAGGGGCAGCAGGCCCAGATTGTTACTTGTACCTCATATGTGCTGTGCTTTCTGTCTCTCTGTGTGTGTGTGTATGTGTGTGTGTGTGTGTGTGTGTGTGTGTGTGTGTGTGTGTGTGTGTGTGTGTGTGTGTGTGTGTCTGTGTCCTGGTCTCATGTGAAAGTGACAGCATGCATGCCGTTACTTTGACGTTTGATCGCGTAGTACGGCTATTATGACTGGGGGTTTATGCGTTACTTATATTTTTCTATTCTGAACATATCTGGGTAATTTATGGGTTACAGCACTTGAGAAATGCCATTGTCATGGGACAGTTTGGAGATAGTGCGTAAGGAGAGGCACTAGAGACAGCAAATCAACCTGGACCACCTCCAAATGCGCCCCCCAACGCCAAGGTACTTCACATATACCTAACCCTTGAATGTTACGTGCCATCGGAACTAGCTCTGTGCCTTTCTTTGGACTCAACTGTATGCCTTTACTGGGAAAATAGCTACAGGTCTGGAGCCTGCAGGTCAAGGCGTCTGTGTAACACTTTGGCCCTGGTCAACACATATTATGTACAAGTCTGGAGTCGTCTGTGTAACACTTTAGCCCTGGTCAACACATGCTATGTAAGCAGCAGTGTCGGACAGTCCAAATTTGTTTTGCCAGAGGGTGAACACTGCAACAAAGCCTGCCAAAAAAGCAACCAGTCCCAAACGTCTCCCCAAAGGCAAAGGGCCCCCTCCCGCCGAGAAGGTCCTCCCCTCCCCCCCCCCCCCCCCTCATTAAGATCTGTGTTGCCCAACCTTTCTCCTTGCTAGTATCAGGAATGCAGTGGTGTCTCCGTGCCACATGTGTCTGTGTGTGTGTCTGCATGCACGTGTGTGTGTGTGTGTGTGTGTGTGTGTGTGTGTGTGTGTGTGTGGGTGTGTCTGTGTGTGTGTGTGTGTGTGTGTGTGTGTGTGTCTAGACAGATCTGTGTGTGCATGAGCGTGTGTATGTGTGAGCGCACGCGCACGTGTGAGTGTGGGTGGGTGCGTGCATGCGCTCTTGCGTGCGTCTCTGCGTGTGCCTCATTGCTGCATTGACTGCAGTTGCCTCTGACTTTGCAGCTGCCTTTGCAAAGTTTCGTGGAGTGTTGCGGTGGTCATGCCCGTGCACAGCATATGCATCAAACCTTGCAAGTTTATTGACACCCCCGTGCCTTCTGCTGCCAGGAAATGGGGCACGTCTCGGACGCTCAGTTTTCTTGGGAGGAACAGAATAAGAAGGCAGCACGGCAAAGGCAATGTGTACATATAAGCTCGCCAAGCAGCATTGGAGTTTCGTCTCCCTTGAGTCTGTCAAAGATAGCTTGCCTCCCGCTGATAAGGTCTGTGCACCACTTCCCTAAGATCTGTGTCGCCCAACTGGGCCTGCTACCAGTTAGGTAAATTCTGGTCCGGTTATGTACCATGGCCTGGGGCCTGGTGCAGTTTTCAGTATTTTATCAATGTTACAGCATAGGACTATTAAAACTAGGTCCTCACATAAGGTTGGTTTATCCGTCTGCATCTCATCATGCCCACTGGGCTGGATTGATGTAATTATTTACCTTTTCATGAGATACATGAGTCTCAAGTGTCATGAACCCTGCCACACTCGTGGGAATGTTTGGTGAACCACTGATGAGTTGTTCCCGAAATATTGCCACGGCTTTGGCAGGGGAATTTAAGGACGACACATGGGGGGTGGGGGATCCCCCATCCCCCATGGAGAGGAGGCGGAGTCTTATTAGATGGGATGAGTTACGCATTAGCTGCAGGTGCTCAGATTTATACTCCACTTGTGCTCAGCTATCCAATATCCTAGCTGACCTGACATGAAATGATCATCATCATGACGTGCCTTGAATTAAGAAGTCTGTCATATATGGCTATGTACGTTTTTGAAATGCCATTTTATAGCGGCTTGGTCCTGCAGGGTAGCTGATGAGGATGAAGCAGGTGATGAGGACACTGAAACAAGTCCTCGCAGCCAGCACAGGCCAGCAAAGCGGGGACGAGGCCAAGGTTCATCAAGGGTTCCTTGATAATGAGCCTCCGCAGCAGGGCAAGGGGAAGGTAAGTCATCTTTCATTATGCCTTTCTATCATGCCTACTTCATTGTTCACATCAGTCTGTATCACAGAAGTTGTGTGTGCGTGTGTGCGTGCGTGCGTGTGTGTGTGTGTGTGTGTGTGTGTGTGTGTGTGTGTGTGTGTGTGTGTGTGTGTGTGTGCGCGCGCGCGCTTAGGGTTTCCTCTGTTGTAGTGGTGGGAGGGTTTGCAACCAACTGGTCCCTATGCCTACCCCCAAAGGCTGGACTTAGGGACTGGCCTCGACTGAGTGCGCGCACGCGTGTGTGTATGCTGCGGTTTTCCTACTTTGCTGGTGAGCCCCGGGGAAACCCGGCCGGCGCCAGGGGCCCTTGCAAGGTCCAATTGTCTCCATGTTAATATAGCGGCCCTCGTTTTCTTCATTTTTGCTGGCACTGTACCGGAAGGGTCGAACCGAACCTTTCAGCATGAACAAAAAAGGCTCGTAAGGTTTAGGTTGCATCCTAGCTAGGCCTATAGGCTGGGCCTGCAATACACTTCGCAACGGGTAAAGGCGTTGCGCATGAGCGGCTAAATGTGTGTAAATGTTGATGCACACGCCCATGCGCAGCGCATCCTATAGGATTATGTCTGGTCACTGATGTGTGTATTCCGATGACAGCACAGTAAGTTGACACTGACGTGGGTTGCAATTGCTCTGCAGGCGGTTTGCTTTACATGACACTTGCACGTGCTGCACCTGACTTGGGGACCTCGCCAATACAGACGTATATATACTACCAGAAGACATGCATGTGCATGTCTTCATGATGCATCCCTTTGCTGCAAAGGCAATCCAGGGAAGCGATTTGAAAAAGTCATCCATTCTTCCAGTAGATGGTTTGTTTTTGCCAGTTTTGATCAAGCATATGGGCATGCATGCTGACATGTCATCAAGCAACTACATTGGCTTCAAGCATTTTGCAATTAAGACGCTTCTTGATATAAGCCTTAGGTGCATGCAGCATGTGCAGCAAACCCTTGTGTGTTTGTGTACTGTGCTTTTGCAGTATTGGTATATGTATTCAGTAGTCTTGTTAACGCTTATTAGGTTTGCGTCAGTTCAACGTACATGTTGGACTAGGGTGTCAGTCCAGTGCGTTTGGCAGCTTTCAGATGTAATTGAGCACTTGGACCAATGTTGCGCCATCTCACGATGTTCCAAGTCAAGCATCTCATTGTTTGTTAGTCATTATAATGTTGTGGATAATAAGTGGATAACTGCCTCTCCTAGCAACAGAATGTGTATGGGATTGGAATCCCAAGTTCTGTTGTATGGGAGTTCCCAACTTCCTCCCAAACCTGTCCCAAGTCATTGGTTTTGGGACTATCCCAAACAGCAGACCAACCCACTCCCAAAATATGGGAAATTTGGGAAGTTCCCAATCACCTCCCAAACCTTTCCCATAATAGAACGTTTGGGACTATCCCAAATAACTGCCCAACCAAGTCCCTAAATTTTTTATTTTGGGAAGTTCCCAACTCCCTCCCAAACCACTCCCAATTCTGACTTTATGGGACTTTCCCAAAAAACAGCCCAATCCATTCCCAAAATCTTAGTGTTTTGGGATGTTCCCAACGTCTTCCCAAACGAGTCCCAAAACAATGCTTTTGGGACCTTCCCAAAAATGCACCTTTTTTTGGGACATCCCAAAATTTTGCGAAATTCTCCCATAACTCTCCCAAAAGTGCTCCCAAAAGGGTCCCAAAAGCTTCCCGTAAAACTCCCATAAATGCCACTCAATGGGAAAGTCCCAAAAAGTTAGTTCCCAAAATGCTCCCATACGAGTCCCAAGGGGTCCCAAATCTTTCCCATGGGGGTCCCAAAACACCTCTTTTGGGGCCTTTTTGGGACCTTTTTGGGACAAAATCTTTTCCACTAGTGGAAGGACGGACCACAAGAGGTGGCCAAGCGAAGATCAAAAGCATAACTGAACAAACGAAGAGGGGAAGGTAGGGGGGATAGGGGGGGGGGGCAGCCACAGACGTGGCTGCGGCCAAGTCACCGTAGCCGGCGTAAATCAGTACGAGCCTGGAATGCATCCGAGATAAAGGAGACGACCGCACGCAAGTCAGCGTGCCAAATGTACAGCTGTGCATGTCTGTGGGTGAGCTGCTCCCACGTTGCAGCGCATGTAGATCAGGATGTACAGCTGTGCATGTCTGTTGGTGAGGTGTTCCCGCGTTGCACCCCATGTAGATAAGGATGTACAGCTCTGCCTGTCTGTGGGAGAGCTACTCTGGCGTTGCACCCCATGTAGATCAGGATGTACAGCTCTGCCTGTCTGTGGGAGAGCTACTCTGGCGTTGCACCCCATGTAGATCAGGATGTACAGCTGTGCAAATCTGTGAGCGAGCTGCTCCGGCGTACACCCCATGTAGATAAGGATGTACAGCTGTGGCATACTGCAGTGCCTATGATCAGCTGATCATAGGCCCGTATGTGCATGACCAATTGTGGAGCACAACCAACTTGTGTTGAGGGGTCTTGTAGGTTTCAACTCAAATTGCACAGCAGCATACTCCCTCCCACCAGGCGTGGACATGGCAGTAATCCCTTCTTGCATGGCAGCGGTCATCAATCAACTCTCGATGGGGGTCCAAGTGTCTCCCACAACACCTGCAGATGGTTCGGAAGTTGAAGCGCTTCAAAGTGCTTATCAAAACGCTTTTGGTGTGGGAATCGTATTAGGGGAAGCATAGCAGATGCTTTATACCCCTTCTGAAGCATACGTCCCCGCGCCTTTCTCTCCCTCCCTTCGCCCTCGCCCTCCCTCCCTCCTCCTACCTGCTGAGTTCAGGCTTGTGCTGGCTGCAAGCGCGCCCTCGCGCGCGCGCGCGCACGTGTGTGTGTGTGTGTGTGTGTGTGTGTGTGTGTGTGTGTGTGTGTGTGTGTGTGTGTGTGTGTGTGTGTGTGTGTGTGTGTCTGCGTGCGTGCGTTCGTGCGTGCGTGTGCGCCAGCATGTGTGTGTGCATGTGCCTTTCATGCACGCTCGTCAGAAATACCATTTTTTTTTGGGGGGGGGGGGGGGCCTCAGATTTCCTGATCATGGTATTTTTGTGTTCCTCAGCATTTGCTGCTTACACCTTGAGGCCATCCACATTCCCCATTCGTGCACTACACATAGCAGACACATTTTCCTGTGAGGTAGAAGCATGTTTGCTACTTTACCATGCAGTACAGCAGGAAAAGCTTGTAAATGCTTTATCAGTTCATGCGTAGTGTCCCTTCAAAGGGTTATGCATGGAAACGCATCTTACTGTTTCAAATGCAAACTGATCTGCAATCCAGTCATTTTATTTCTGTTATTAATACCCTTTTGGTGTTGTCCATGAAGTCCTTGGAATGGCAATACACTTGTAGTGCGTGTTGTATCAAATAGCCTTTGTGCATGGAAGCAGTGTAGACTGCCACGCGCTTGTGTGCGCTTAGCAGTTCTGTTGTGTGCACATCATGCACAGCATGCTCTGTATGATTTTGTAGATGGTTTAACTATGGTGGGGGCATGGTACCGTCCTTAATTGGTCATTTTGGGTTTTTGTGTACTTGGATTCTGGAGCGTATGCGACATTTGTCGAGGGGTCTTGTAGGCCTGGCTTCCCACCCAGTTTCCACAGCAGCAGAGTCCCGCCCGGCAGGCCTGGATTATGACAGTAATGCCATTTTGCGCCGCAGCGGTCAGCAACTCTGGATGCGAGTCCACGTGTCTCCCACAACACCCGCACATGGTTCAGATATGGCAGCGCTTCTGAGCCCTCAGGAAACCTGCGTTGGAGAGACCAGGGCTCATCAATTGCCCATTGGAGTCCACCTTACTCAAGAGGCTCAGAGATATTGTCCATGTTTTGGAGCGCTTCAAGGAGCTGCTGGAAGTCGCGGTGATCACCTCATGAAGGACCCCACGCCGAGGCCCCCGCCTTCCCCCAGAAGTCAAGATTGAGTGCATGGTAACTTGGAGGCGCTTCAGAAAGTCAGACACTCAATGCATCTGCCTTGCTTTAATGACTTGGGTGGAGCGATTCTTTTCCTTGTCGGCATGGATGTTGGTAGCCTGGATCCCTATATTGTGGCTGCGCTTTAGACTTGGGAGGGTGGGTTGTGGGTTGGGAGGGTTTGGGGCTGGGAGGGTAGTACTCTCCACTAGTGCGCGTGGAGTTGAAGCTTTGCCGCATTGGCTCTACTTCCGGAATTTCTGAGGACTAGAAGTGTGCTTTGGGTGGAGGAAAGACGGAGGGAGAGTGTACCAGTTGGTTTTTGGGAACAGAGCAGCCATGCCTTTGGAAGGTGACGTCACAGACATAGTGTCTGTGGTATCAAAGTGCCTTGAAATGGCTCTGTGGACCATATTAATAAGTCTTGTACATCATGATGTACGGCATAATGTACAATGGACCTTATTGTCTGGATTACAGTTAGTACTTACTGTTCTATGCGGTTGATATGATGCTTGTGGTCATGTAAATTGTGGTGGCTTCACCACCATTAACCCACAAGGATGCGAGGAGCTAACCGGTCGGGATTGGCTCCCAGTCGGATAGGGGAACTTATGGCATGGGAGCAATGGGTTGGGAGAGGGTGTACCAACTGGTTTGTGGGCACAGAGCAGCCTTCCTGTGGGATGCCACAAACAATGGTGTGTGTGCTGTCAAAATTGTCTTGAAAGGGCCCTGTGGTCCCTATAAGTAGGTGCAGTAGAACAAAAGGTACAGCATAAGGTACCCTTTGATGTTGATCTGGCCTGGGGATCTGTACCTTACTGTCTGTTCATAGTCAGCACTTGCTGTCCTATGCGGTGGAATGGCAAGCGACCCTTATCTTACCAATCAGGCAGATTTGATCTGTTTCATGATCTGCTTGACATGAAGAAGGGCCTTTGTTTATCAATCCAAAAGGGAGGGTTTACACGTGTACTTAGCAAGATAGGTGCTCGTAACGCCGTATACCAGGTCTTTTGCCATGCATATCTTTGTAATATTTGATGCTGCACCTCTATCACCACCAACTCTCCCACCTTAGGTCAATGAGGGGCAAAAGGTCCAACATCTTCCTGACTGTGGACATGTTACCCCTTATTGACATTTTCCCCTCAAGTGACCTGCTTTTATAATCTTCAGGCCACCTATTGCCTATTTTAGACGCCTATAATGTGGACCTCTTGCCAACACCAGTGGTGGCCGCCGGGTGGCGGTGAAAACCAGGGGGGTTGCGATTCGCACCATCTGAAGCCGAGAAACCTCCCCCCCCCTCCCCCCCAGCCCCGTGGCGAAAAATCCCAGTATATCCCTCGACCTCATTAGGCAAGGCAGGGCAAGGAGAAAAGTGGACTACCTTACCTCAGAGCACGTAGTTTAATTAGGTGAATACCTGGATTATAAATTATATACACTACATAAATAAACCCCGCGTGTGTTATGAGAGTGCACTTGAACCGTACTTCCAAATTTTTCGAGCACGTGTACTGCTCCCCTGGGATAGGTACCCACACTTTTTTCAACGTACATTCTCTACAGATACCTATTGCTAAACAGGCAGTGGGTAGGAAAATCCTTTCCTTACACATAACAACATACGCTCACACCATTTATGAATCTATACACACAGTCACACACACACACACACACACACACACACACACACACACACACACACACACACACACACACACACACACCTTTTCTTTCTTCTCCTCCCTTTCTATTCTCGATCCCCCCCCCCATCTTATCCATCTCTCCCCGTCTTTCCCATCCCTTGTCCACTCCCCTTCTCTCTCTCTCTCTCCTCTCTCTCTCTCTCTCCTCTCTCTCTCTCTCCTCTCTCTCTCTCTCTTCTCTCTCTCTCTCTCTCTCCTTCCCTCCCTCTCCCCCTCCCCTCTCTCCCCCCTCCTCCTCTTCTCTCTCTCTCTCCTCTCCTCTCTCTCTCTTCTCTCTCTCCTCTCTCTCTCTCTCTCTCTCTCTCTCTCTCTCTCTTCTCTCTTCTCTTTTTTTTTTTTTTTTTTTTTTTTTTTTTTTTTTTTTTTTTTCTCTCTCTCTCTCTCTCTCTCTCTCTCGGGGGGGGGGGGGGGGGGGGGGGGGGGGGGGGGGGGGGGGGGTCTTTTTTCTTTTCTCTCTCTTCTTCCCCCCTCTCCTCTCTCTCATCTTCTTTTTTTTTTTTCCTTTTTTTTTCCTTCTCCTCTTTTTTTCTGGTGCTGCCGGCGTCCGCGGTCCGGTCGCCTTTGCAGGCTGCGGCCTTGCATCTGCGAAAAGCAACGGCAGCTTGAGTAACAATGGATCAATCGATTAAGTTTGTAGATCGTAGTCGTTTGCATTTGGTTTGAGACGGACGTTGCATTTGTGGACTCTGCCACGCTGATGTTTTGCTGCATGACCAGATCACTCACATGATCCGAACTTAGATATCCGGATTCAAAGATTCGGTTTACGTTTCATTTTTTTCTGCAGCTCGAAGCAAATTGGACTCATGTCTGTCCTTTGAGATTCAAGGGGACGGCTCGGTCGGGGTTTCATGGTTAGAAGATACCACCGTGTGGCGTAGTACCTTGCAAGGATGGTTCAGGGAATACTTACAGCAAGCACTTTGCTACCAAACCATGAGAATGTAGTCGACGTCACGTATAATTACTACCATACCAGAATGGCTACGACTGACAGCGGCGACCGAATCACAGTTTGGGACAAAGGGAACGCGGATGGGCCCTTGTGGACTCGTCCAAATTCATGGAGAAGCCCTTATGGGAAACTTCAGAAGGTGATACACGGTATTAGGAGCTGTGAAGGTGCAATGTGACGGGGCTCGTCTACACCTCGGACACATATGTGACACAAATGTGGCAAAGCACGCAAAATCGGGCAAATTGAGCAAGGGCATGGCCACGGGCAAGCAGTGATTCACATGAATTTCCGGAAGACTTCTTTGGGATCAACGAAGAAAGCAAGGCTTAGTCTTACATTCAAAGCACACCGTCTCTCGGTGTGTGACTCTGTGCAGGTGGCTTTTGGGCACCCTGAAAATGGCCAAGTGCTGGTTGTGGGAACAAACGATGGACGACTTCTCTTTTACGAGGAAAGTTTGGGCGACCCTGACCCTACTTGGAGGTTGCTCTGCATCATGGAAGACGCGCAGAAAGGCATTCATGCCATTGCCTTTGCCCCAAGGGAGATGGGACCCCTCGTGGCTGCGGCATCTGGGGATGGTTGGGTCAGGTATCCATAGTTTTCGCTACATTCCTCTCCCACACTTTTTATGCTGCCTCTGGCTGGGAGCATGTAGACGGATATGGGCATTGTGCAATCGCATGCATGTGCGTGCATGTGGATGTGTACATGCGCAGTCTCTCTCTCCCTCTCTCTCTCCCTCCCTCTCTCTCTCTCTCTCTCTCTCTCTCTCTCTCTCTCCTCTCTCTCTCTCTCTCTCTCTCTCTCTCTCTCTCTCTCTCTCTCTCTCGCGTGCGTGCGTGCGTGCGTGCGTGTTCCCACCCATTTTTTTCACTCGCCCTCTCTCTGCCCACCCCCCCCCGGGGGGCAGGGAGGGGGTAGGATGGAAGGCAGAATAGGGGGGGGGGAGAGAGAGAGAGAGAGAGAGAGAGAGAGAGAGAGAGAGAGAGAGAGAGAGAGAGAGAGAGAGAGAGAGAGAGAGAGAGATTTTGAGAGAGAGAAAAGAGGGAGGGCAGATAGGCAGGTCAGAGGAGAGGAGGAGAGAGGGGAGAGAGAACAAGAGGGGATAGGGTTGAAGGGAGGCGGGGAGAGAGAGAGAGAGAGAGAGAGAGAGAGAGAGAGAGAGAGAGAGAGAGAGAGAGAGAGAGAGAGAGAGAGAGAGAGAGAGGGGGGGGGGAGGATCGGGACACACACACACACACACACACACACACACACACACACACACACACACACACACACACACACACACAGAGAGAGAGAGAGAGAGAGAGAGAGAGAGAGAGAGAGAGGAGGGGGAGATATAAATAGATAGATAGTAAATAGATATCATCCGACAGGGAGGCTGGGTGAGGAAGGGGCAGTCGAGTGGATTGAGTCATACCTGTTCTTTCGGACCCCTCATTTTATATGGAAACAGAGCAGGGCTGTTCTGACGGCCTTAGATGCACTCTCCATGGGCTGACATAGGCCTGGGGTTCCAGAGTATATGAGGCCGGTCCCCCAGGGGAGGCCTGGTCGCTGCAAAACGAGTTTCAGGCAGCGTCCTGGGGAGCTTGTACGGCCTTGAGTTGGAGACCCCGAGGGACCAACTTGCTGTCGCTGATGCTTGTTGGTACAGCCCACGGTGCCCAGGTGAGCCTTCGTTGCAAGCTTTCTGTCTTCAGAGATAGTTGCTGTTTCGGGATCCTACTTCAGGGACAGTTGTTGTCTCAGAGATAGTTGCTGTTTCAGGATCCTGTTTCAGATATTGCTGATGTTTCAGGATGCTGTTTCAGAGATAGTTGCTATTTCACAATGGTGATATTTCAGACATAGTTGCTATTTCACAGGTAGTTGCTGTGTCAGGATGCTGCTTCAGAGATAGTTGCTGTTTCAAGATGCTGTTTCAGAGATAGTTGTTGTTTCAGGATGATGTTTCAGAGATAGTTGCTGTTCAGGATGATGTTTCAGAGATAGTTGCTGTTTCAGGATCTTGTTTCAGAGATAGTTGCTGTTTCATAGGAAGGTGCTCGTTCAGAATGATATTTCAGAAATAGCTGATGTTTCAGGTTCCTGTTTTAGAGATAGGTGCTGTTTCAGGATGATCTTGCAGATATAGTTGCTGTTTCAAAAGTAGTTGATGTTTCATGATGATGTTTCAGAGATACTTGATGTTTCAGGATCCTGTGTCAGAGATAAATGCTGTTTCAGGATTCTGTTCAAGAGATACTTGCTGTTTGAGGATGCTAGTTCAAAGATAGTTGCTGTTTCAGAGTGAGTCGCTGTTTAAGGGTGATGTTTCATATATTTTTGCTGTTTCAGGATCTTGTTTAAGAGATAGTTGATGTTTCAGAGGTAGTTGCTGTTTCAGGATGAGTTTCAGAGATAGTTGCTGTTTCAGGATTATGTTTCAGAGATGGTTGCTGTTTCAGGATCCTGTCTCAGAGATAGTTGCTCTTTGAGGATGCTAATTCTGAGATATCTGATGTTTCAGGATGCAGTTTCAGAGGTAGTTGCTGTTTCAGGATCTTGTTTCAGAGGTAGTTGCTGTTTCGGGATGTTGTTTCCGAGATAGTTGAAAGATGCTGTTCAGACACGGTTGCTGTTTCAGAGGTAGTTGCTGGTTTTAGATACTGTGTCTGAGAAAGTTGCTGTTTGAGAATGCTGTTTCAGAGAAAGCTGATGTTTCAGAGATAGTTTTTGTTTCAGGATTCTGTTTCAAAGATAGTTGCTGTTGCAGAGATAGTTGCTGTCTTAGGATGCTGTTTCAAAGATAGTTGCTGTTTGAGGATGTTCTTTCAAAGACGGTTGCTGTTCCGAGGTTGTTGCTGTTTCAGATGTAGTTGCTGTTGCAGGATCCTGTTTCGGGATACTTGCTGTTTCAGAGATAGTTGCTGTTTCAGAATGCTGGTGACCTGGGTGCCATTGTTGTATGATTACGCTAACGGGGCATTATTCTATGAGGTATGTTTGGGTAATGATAATGCTATTTTTCTCTGGGTGCGTTTTTAAGCGCCTCCCCCCCCCCCCCCCCAAATATAAATAATATACTTTTGGGTTAGCACATGATCACCTTCGCACGACCGAAAGACATCAGTCTCCCAATGTCCAAATCACATGCTGGTGGGTCAGTGCATGAGCATCTCCGCACGACTGAAGACAGCAGTCTCGTCTAAGTTTGGGGGGGAGGGGGCGGGGCGGGGGCTTAGGTATGGGTTTACAAGCATGCGTTTGGGAGGTGGGAAGGGACCGCAGAAGTCCCCGGGCACGCTCCCGTGACAGATGTTGCATGGGCACCCCCACTGGCGCGGGAGCGGGAAGTTGTGGCAGTCTGCGGGACCTCCTCCCTCGCCCTCTGGGCGGTCTCGGGACCCGCCGATGCTCTGGAGGTGGGTTTTGGGTTCCCCATGGAATGGCTGGGGAAGCGTCTCTGAGAGGAAGCCCGCTTTATTGGTTGGGGGGAATGGAGGGATGCCCCAGCGGCAGAGGGGGGGGGGGGGCGGGGCTCTGCATATTTGGGTCGTGTTATGTGTGTTGAGAGGCTGGGGGGGGGGGGGGGGAGAGAGATAGGGAGAGAGGGAGGAAGGAAGGGATGGCGCGCGAGAGAGAGAATGAGAGAGTGAGGGAGCGCGCGCGAGAAAAAAACAGTCAGAGATAAGGGGGCGGGGGAAAGATGAAGCGAGAGGGGGTGGGCATGGCAGGAGGACAGGGAGGGAGGGGCGGCGGGTTGCAAAGTGGATCAGGGAAGGGGGGAGATACGATACTTTAATCGGCAAGCAAGATTACCCCTCCCCAACACACACACACACACACACACACACACACACACACACACACACACACACACACACACACACACACACACACACACACACACACACACACACACACACACACACACACACACACACACACACACACACACACACACGCACGCACGCACGCACGCACGCACGCACCCACGCACGCACGCACACACACGCGTGCACGCGCACACGCACACGCACACGCACACGCACAGGCACAGGCACAGGCACAGGCACAGACAGACACAGAGCCATGCAAGCACGCACCCCCACCCCCCACCCCCACGACAAGAGGAGGGGGGCAAAAAAAGGGGGGAAGAAAAACCTAGGTCCCCTTCCTACACCTGCAGCCAGCCACCCTCTTGCGATACAAGGTATGGAGCGATTGGGGGCGGGGGCGCAGGTGGAGAAATTGGCGGTGTTTGAGCATCCAGGAGGGTACTGGAGGCTGGACTGGAACCTGCTGGGAAGCTGCCTGGCAGGCAGCACGGAGGACGGGCAAGTGCACTTGTACGGCCCCAACCTGCTGCAGGAGTGGCGCCTCCAGAGCTGCATCGTCGGGGCGTCCCATAACTCCTCCCCTGCCCCCATGGACTGAATCACCAGTCCCGCTCCCCGGGGGTGTCGGAGGGAGAGGGGCGAGCGATTCGTGAGCCCCCAGAGGAGCGGGTGGGGAGTCTCTTAGGGGAGTCTCTTGTGGATGCAGGTGGAAAGTCTCTTAGGGGAGCGGGTGGGGAGTCTCGTGGGGGAGCGGGTGGGGAGACTTTAGGTTGCGGGTGAGAGTCTTTTATGGAGCGAGTGGGGTGTGCCTTATGGAGAGGGTGGGAAGCTGTAAGAATGCAGGTGGGGAGTTCCCTAGGGAGCGGTGGGGAGACCCTTAGGGAGTGGGTGGAGAGCTTAGAGAGCCGGTGGGGAGAGTCTTAAGGAGCAAACCGGGGGCGTCAACAGGTGCAAGTGGGGAGTGAAGTGGAAGGGCTTCGAATTCTGTGCTGTTGGGGGATAACGGAACCCAGTGCGGAATTGAACGGCTTGGCAGCTTGTTGTGTTGGGGGTTATTGTAACCCGCTGCAGAATCAAAGCGTTGCGGTGTTCAGGACATTGAGAGCGCTGCAGAATTGAGGGAGGATGGCTTCGTGAGGATGCCCTGCGGTGGAAGATCCAGTTCTGAGAACAGGAAATGAGTTTGACGAAATCATACAGGCTCTTGACTAAAAACGGGTCCAAGTCTTTTGATTAATCTTACATGAAGATGGAAATGAACAATATTTGACGGACGTTCTTGTAAGCTTCATGTTTGGAAATGCCCGCAGTATTGTGGTAGAGCCTGTGATACTGACCGTGCACCCGTCATCATCACATCATCACCACCGATGTATAGATATTGCCTGATACTACTTTTTCAGCTATAGCTAGCTAATCACAGGTTACTGCAAAATGATGGTGATAATGACAATGGCTTATCAGTCCTACAGCGGATCCTGTATGTCATGATGATGATGATGATGATGAGGATGAGGATGATGATGATGATGGTGGTGGTGGTGGTGGTGGTGATGGCGATCATGATGTTGCAGCTGAGGATCGGGGATGGCACCTGTCCCCCTTCCCATTTTGTTCCCCCGAATTACACACAGGCACGCACTCACGCACGCACGACCCCCCACCCCCTCTTTTCTGGCTCTCCCTCCCTTCCGTCCCCGCCCCCTTTTTTCGATGGGGGTGGGGGAAGTGGGCACACACGTCATGCAACAAGGAAGATTGTGAAACATCGTCAGGTTACACGTGGTCACCATCACGACAACCCTTTTCTCCAAAAAGACGGACGGCACGCCTCAAGGCAGTACCTGGCCTATGTACCTCTGGCTTCTCCTGCTCTGTCTATCTACAACTCGTTTCGTGTGCTACCTTCCGTCCTCTTCAGCCTTAGTGGCTCGTCCTGTATGTAATATTCCTGTCCTTTCCTTCCTTTCCTTTTCTCCGGTATTCTCCTCATCCTGCAACGACCTGCTCTTCTCTAAACGAACAAAAAAGGATCAGCCGGTCTCTGTCCCCGGCTGCAAAAAAGGGGAAAATGTCAAAAACCTTGCCGCGTCCGCTCAACAGTGAGCAAAACTCTGCACGGGGCAGAGGAACAAACAGTGGTATCTCACTCTGACCCTCCGGGGGCAGGGGACCCCGGGGGGGTGGGGGGGGGGGGGGGCGGGGGGTGGCTGTCTGCAAGATTATCTCGGATAAAAAGGTGCTGCGCGAGTCTTTGCTCTTTGTCGATGGACCGGATACTGCCTCCAACTTCCAAGCGCGTCGGAGTCCCAAAATGTGACGTTTTATGCGTTTCCTAAATAGGCCACTCCAACAGGCAGTCACCCTCGAGGAGGAGGCGCCCTTCAGGCCTCAGGGTCGACTACGGGGAGACCAGAATGCAATCTTCTCCTTCACGTGGGACCCACAGGAACCCTCGTGGTTCATGTGCCCTGCCCTGTAATTCTTTCTTTCTTTCTTCCCCTATCATCTTTCAGCTCAACCCCGGTCATTCACCCTCTTGGGGACCCAAAAAAGAAACCCATAGCGAGCACACGCACGCGCACGCGCACACACCCCGCAAGAGAAGGATAACGGGAGCGCAAGAATAAAAACTCGACGAAGACACGCACCCTTGAAAGAAGAGGCAAGGGAACGCGCATCACCCACTGCACCAGTTGAACTTTCAAGCTCGAGCCCTGTCAAAATACCTTAAAACCCAAGAAAAAAAAAAAAAAAAAAAAAAAAAAAAACCCTCCTCCCCAAAACAAACAAACCCCCCGTGAAAGCACTGATATCCTAAATTGTTGGTCACATTAAAATGTAAACACTGGTCCGGGGCTCAACAAAGCCTCAAGAGATCTCAATCGGGCACTCACAGCTCCTCCCCCGGACCCGGGATGGCACAAATCCTCAGATGATCCTTTTTAGGAACGAACTGTGAGAAGGCGCGGGTTCCCAACGAAGGCTCACATGCAACTTCTTAGCTGCCTTCTTACCAAACAAGCGCAACCGTGCGCAGGCTCCCAACGAAGGCTCAGAAGCCCTTTTCAAAAAGAAGCAATTGCAAGCAGGCGCGGGGTTCCCAAGCAGGGCTCAAAAGCCCTTCTTGGTGAGGGACCAGAGCTGCTTGTCAAGGGCGGAGCGCTGCGCGCGGGCGGCCGCCACCTCCTTGGCCACCTCGCTGCGCAGCGCCAGGGCCTGCTTGCTGGGAAGCTCCCGCAGCAGCCCTATCAGCGATTGCCCCGACTTCTCCGTCGACCGCGCCTGCTCCCCGCCCCCCAACACACATTGTGGGTGATACACCCCCGGCTCCGAGCGTCTGTGCCTCGTGCCCCCCTCCCCCCGCCCCCCCCTTCTCCCCCCCCGCCCCTCTCTCTCTCTCTCTTTCTCTCTCTCTCTCTCTCTCTCTCTCTCTCTCTCTCTCTCTCTCTCTCTCTCTCTCTCTCTCTCTCTCCTCTCTCTCTCTCTCTCTCTCTCTCTCTCTCTCTCTCTCTCTCTCTCACACGCCCCCCCCCCCCGGTCCGTCTTTTAAAAAAAGACTTAAAAAAACCCCAAGCAGAAAATAGAAGGGAAGTGCCCCGGGGGGGGGGGGGGGGGCAAAACCTTTGGACAACATTGCAAAGGTTCCACTGGGCAGGGGGAAGGCTACCCTTTTGGGCGCTCATAATAAAAAGGTAGACAATATTGCTGCCGATACCTACCTGCCTGCCTCCCCCCCCCCCTCCATGCCTCCCTCCAGCTTGGGTGGACACCTGCCATTCCTTTGACACACCTGCAAAATACATTTGCTGCAAAATGTGGACCAGCCCCGGCATCTGTGACACCTTCAACCCCATCTTCTTGGAACCACAAAATGTGCCCACCTGTACTTTGCGAGTTGTGCCTGCACTTAACGCACATTACTTATAGCACACCAGAGTCAGGGCTGGGCATTGGGCCAAGTCACTCGCAACCTATCGCCTCCTCGGTCCAGTGCAGCACAGAGATAAAAATCTCTCTGCGTTAATCCTCTCAAAAAGAAATGTCAATTTCCCAGGACACCAGCACGGGAATGACAGCGCAGCAAAGCAGGGTCCGCCCCCGGGGGGGGGGTGGAGGACTGACCTGTTTCTGCAGGGACTGGAGCTGTCGCGCAGTGGCTCGAACCTTGGAGCGCCCAGTCTCCCACTGCTCGATTGCGGCCGCCAACCGGAGGTCCAACTTTCCGGCCTCCGCGTTCTGTTCTTCCACGGCTTGGGCCAGAGCTTTCGCCCTCACTTCTGCCGACTTGTACATTGCCTGTACCGCCCAACCCCACTGGGCCGTTCAGAATACTGGCTTGTCCTGCCACATGCATCGCTTGTATCGTCAAACCCGCTGTGGCATTGAAAAATATGCCTCGACCTGCCATACACAACACATGCACTGCCGGGCCCGGCAATGCCAATCAGAAATATGGTGCATACTAACATGTAAACTGCATTTACTGCCAAATCCTACCATGCCATGTACAAACATGGCTCGTCCTGACCTATGCAAGACTTGTACCGCCAAATTTTGCTGTGCCCTTCAGAAACATGGCTTGTCCTGACCTGCACACTGGTGTACTGCAAATCTCACCCCTTCCTTGTGGATGACTGCTCCTGCTGAGTTGTCCACAGTCTGTACCGCCAACTCCCAATCTCTAAAAGCTATAAACCCTCGACCCCGTCCACCGCCTGTACTGCCTAACACCATGCTGCTCCTGAATAAATGGCTTGCTGACTTATCCACTGCATGTACTGCATGTATTGCCAAACATCAGAAGGGCGGAGTAGCATGGAAGGGAGAGGGGGCGGAGAGATGGAGGGGGAGGGAGAGGGGGGGAGGGGGGAGTGAGCTTACACGCACACACAGAGACAGAGGCAGCCAGAGAGAGAAGGGGAGGGAGAGAGGGAGAGGGAGAGAGAGAGAGAGAGAGAGAGAGAGAGAGAGAGAGAGAGAGGGGGGGGGGGAGAGAGAGAGAGAGAGAGAGAGAGAGAGAGAGAGAGAGAGAGAGAGAGAGAGAGAGAGAGAGAGAGAGAGAGAGAGAGAGAGAGAGAGAGAGAAAGAGAGAGAGAGAGAGAGAGAGAGGGGGGGGGGGGAGGCTTCCACGTGCTTATGTATTCAGAATAGCCAACGGCAACAAAAAACAAATGTCAAAAGCTTCTTCCGGATGTGTTAGCTCAAGTGTGGTCTGCCTGATGATGGGCTGTGTAACAGATAGAGCGGCACAGAGGGGATATGGGAGGAACTGTACCTCCTCGCTGCGGAAGCGACCAATGGTATTCCGGAACAAGAACCTACGTGGGCCTGCACCAACGCCACCCACTCCTGCTCAAATCCCACTCCACTGCACTGGAGCATTGGAAATTTTCTCCAGCTTAAATGCCCACTCGCCTCTCCTACGCATCCCTCCTCCTCCTCCTCCTCCTCCTCCCCACCCATTCCTCCTCCTCCACCTACTCGCTCCTTCTCCACCTCCACTTGCCTACGTCTCCTCCCCCCCCCCTTTCCCCACCCCTCCACCTCCACCTCCTCTTCCCCACCCCTTCTCCTCGCACCAAATCTCCTCCTCCTTCCCCCCCCCCCTCCTACCCAGCCCCAGGTGGGTTCATGTGCAACAGCTAGCCACAGTAACGTGGTTGGTCTCCTCCTCCTCTCCCTCCCTACCCCTTCTCCCAGCCCATTCCTCCTCCTCCCCACCTGCGCATTTGCCGTCGCTCACCGCCACTTGGCCACTCATGTCCTTGTTTGCGGCTGCTCCCCAAGAGTTGATGATGTATCCGCAGTGTGTGCAACATACTAAACGCACACGACTCATTTGTATGTGTTGTTAACAAGTTGCGTGCCCCATCCGGATGGCTATGGCCCCCAACCCCCGACAACATACACCCAGTTTCAGTCGGGATGCAGTGCAGTTTCAGGAAGGATTCAGTGCAGATTCAAAAATCCAGTTCATCTTTCCGACAGGATGCAGTACAGTTTCACACAGGTTGTCTGCAATACAGCTGCAGACATGATGCAGTACAGTTTCAGACAAGACGCAGTACAGTTTCAGGCAGGATGCACTGCAGTAATAGTCAAGAGGAAAAAAAAAAAAAAAAAAAAAGGGGGGGAAAGAAAAAAAAGGGGCTGTTTCAGACAGGACACAGTACAAATTCAGACAGGATGCAGTGCCCAGTCAACTCTTCAGGCCAGAAGAAAAAGGGCAAATGCTGGTGTGCGCCAGCGAGTTTGCCGACGGCAAGTAGAGGAGGGCGGACCAGGTAAAATGACAAAGGCGGCGACACCCAGCACAGTGTAGGTGAGAGCCTTGTTGTCCATGGCATAGTCCACCCCCTCTGCGGCCCAAACCCCACTCCTTGCTACATCACACGCAAGGCCTGAGGCAGCCCGCCGTTGAAAGGGCGGGAGGGCAGGGAAGGGCAGAAGGGAGGAAGGGAGGGAAGGCAGAAGGGAGGGAGGGAGAGGGGGAGGGAGGGAAGGAGGGAGGGTGGAGGGCGAAGGCAGGCGGAGGGGAGGGAGCGAAACACATGTGTATGCTGGGAAAAATTTGTTTCTAGGATGCCCGCGAATGTTTGGTAATGCTAATAACTAAAACGGCTGCACAAGGTTAAGTGACATTGCTGACTAAGATGCCTGTAAATGTAAGGAGATATGGATGATTTCGACGCCTTTCGGCAACATTGATGACTTAGATGCCTGCGAGAGTTAAATCGCGCTGCTGCCTAGAACACCTGCAAATTGCAAGGCGTATTGACGGCTTCGATATGCCTGCGAACGTTCTGGCATGACTTCAAAGCCTGCATATGTGAAGAAAAACAAAAAAGGAGAAGATCATACTCATGTAATGCGACAGCTAGGGGAAATTTTTTGATGAAAAGTAAACTTATCGTCCAACTCCGCCCCCCCCCCAAAAAAAAAATCCCCTTTTATCACATTCTTTACTTTAAATATGTTGAAGATACGTAAATAAAGAACACAGTGGATTTTTTCTAGATTTGGTGTATTGTGGCATCTTCAATTGCTGGCTGGTTCAAGCCTTACCTTTTACTTTTCCAAAGATCTGCTCCTCAAGGGCCTGTGTGTGGGCCACCGCAGTGTCCAGCAATGTCTGCAGCGCCCCCCCCCCCCCCAAAAAGCGTGAGCCTCTGAAGACAAATGACTTTATGTATTGACATTTTGTTCCACAATGTGTGTGGGGTACCGCACTGTCCAGCAATATCTGCAGCGCCCCCCCTCCCCCCCCCCCCCCAAAACATGAGCCTGTGAAGGCAAATGACATTATGTGTTTGACATTTTGCTCCACAGTGTGTGTGGGCTACCGCAGTGTCCAGCATTGTCTGCAGCGCCCCCCCCCCCCAAAAAAAACATGGGCCTGTGGAAGTCAAACGACATCATGTCTTTGACATTTTGTTCCACAATGTATCTATCAAGGGCAACCACACATACACATAAGTAAAAAAGCTATGGACAATCACAGATACCTCAAATCATATAGAAATCATGGCCAAGAATATACTCACAAGATCGAAATGATGGGCGGTCAAGTGCATATACATAAATACAGCAAAAGATGATCAATTGTGCACAGACATAAACACATGAAATCGTGGGCAAGTGTCACAGAAACACATCAAGCCCGGGCAATTATACCAGGGGCAAGTTGCGCATTTACTTAAAAATATAAAGCCCGCACCTGGCCTCGGGCGTAAGCCTGCTCATACTGCTCAGATGCCGTGGCAGCACCCGACTTGACTGCTTTTGCCGCAGCCGACAAGGTGTCTTCCGCAGCCTTCTGCCCAGCTTCCGTCGCCTTCCAGATCCCTTCCCGCACATCTGCGTAGCCCCCCTCCTTGCTTTCACACATCGTAAGTCATACCCTCTGCCTCGAAAACCTCCTTGACTTCACTCCTCCCAAATCACGCCCACTGCCACGTAGCAACCTTGATTTCACACCTAAGTCCACGCCCACTGCCTCCATCCACCTTGCTTTCACCCCTCCCAAGTCATGCTCACTGCCTCCCATCCCACGGTGATTTCAAACTCATGCCAACTGCCTCCCAACCACCTATACGTAACACCCCCAAAATCATGGCCACTGCCTCCTAACCACCTGGATTTCACACCTCCCAAGTCATGCCCACTGCCTCCCACCCACCTTGGATTCACAACTCCCAAGTCACGCCCCCTGCCTGCCAACCACATTGGTTTCACACCTCCCAGTTCCTCCCACCACCTTGATTTCACACCACTTCCCAAGCCATGCCCACTGCCTACCAACCACCTTCATTTCACACCCCCCAAGTCACGCCCATTACCTCTTAACCACCTTGATTTCACACCTTTCAAGTCATGCCCACTGCCATCCAACCACCTTGGATTCACACCTCCCAAGTCACCCCCACTGCCTCCCAACCACCTTGGTTTCACAACTCGCACCTGGACACACATCTCTCCCATGTCCCCCATCTCCTTCTGGGTGTTCCCCTCCGTGTCCCCCTCTCTCCTCCCTTCCTCCGCTCCCTCTGAGTCTCTGTGTGTGTGTGTGTGTGTGTGTGTGTGTGTGTGTGTGTGTGTGTGTGTGTGTGTGTGTGTGTGTGTGTGTGTGTGTGTGTGTCTGCGTGCGTGCGTGCTCGCGCGAGCGTTGTATCTCCTCTCTGTGTGCGTGTGCGCCTGCACCTGTGTGCATCTGCTTGTAGGCTTAATTACTGGCTATGGGCTCTCTCGCCCCTTCTTATTCTGGAGTGAATTCCACTGCCTGGTCAGGCAGAACATCAAGTTGACCCATGACAGCTACCCAAGTCATACTCTTCCCCATACCACGTTGACCAGCTACCATGCTTACCCGCTGGTTAACATTGTTTCGAGACGCCTTAATGAGCCTTTAGAGGGAGCAGCACACTTAAATACCTAAATCGACACTGAACCACAAGTCTCGGCAGCATCAGTCTCCTTACAGCTTATTGCAATGTAAGGGTGCAAAGATGGTGAAGCATTGTGAGACATGATAAGATAATGAATTCAGTAGAAACGCACCTTGCAAACTGTCCACGTTTAGGTACTCCTTCAAGAAGTCTACTTGTTTTCCACCCTCCTGAGCGACTGCCTTAGCTGCGTTGTCAGCCACCTCTTGCACTTTTGCCCCACTGATTTCAATTGCTTTCTGGGCATCATCATTGGGGCTCGGCATTTCCCCTTTGGCCGTTACCGTGTAGACAGGTTCAATCCTGACCCACGCTCCTTGCTGAATGGCACCTAATGTACACGAGCTGACAATCTCAGAAAATACAATGTACACCTGAGGCACTTCGGTCTGTTGATGCTTAATGCAAGCGGCAAACGCCGTAAGTCGCGAGATCTAATCCTGCTGCTAAAGGCTGCTTTCCTTCCCTGCCACAGATGGGGATTACTTTGAACAAGATAAAAGACTGAGTAACTTATAAGGCCTCAACAGCCAATGTAAGCGTCTCAAATTAGAGCACAAGTTTTCAAAATCCTTTTGGCAGACATACGGATCAGGTACTGTAGTACTGCTAGAATTTGCAGTACAACGTGGGCTGTCGCAAATCCGACAAAGGTTCGCTTGTAGCCAGCACCCTCATCCTTATTCATTACCATTACGTTTGTTTGATGGTCCTGCGGCAGGGCCCTTCATCAGAATTTTATTCAGAAAGTATCAAGTACATTCGCCCATAAAGCAGGGGTTCAACGTGGACTCAGGGGAGAAGGGAGGGGACAGAGGGGCGTTGTACCTTCGAACATAATCATAAACGTGATTACAAGTGTTTCCCAGGCTGGGAAGTCAAGCTGGTGTTTCCCACTGCCGTTGATACCAACGTCAGAGGGTGTTCTGGAGGTCCGGGATCCCTACCCTTATTACTGGATAGCTTGTTTTTATCCCCGCCCTCCCTCCCTCCCTCCCTCCCTCCCTCCCTCCCTCCCTCTCTCCATCCGTCCCTCGGAATCCTCTTCTCCTTCCCACTCATTAGACCTCCCCACCCCTGCCTCCTCGCCTCCCCTCCCTCCTTCCCCCGTTGCCGCCCTCCCTCCCTCCCTCCCTCTCTTCCTCCCTCCTCCCTCGCCTCACCGCCCCCCCCCCCCCCAGACTCTATGCCTGTGTATTAGTTTACCAGAAAAAGGTGCAAGCCAATGCTTAGGAATCCCAATTTCTTATGCGTTGCCTGGAAACCATTCATGGTGCACTATGTAGTATCCCCCTTCCTCCCAACACCTGTAGCCCGTGTACTCCCATCCAAAATCGGAAGAGAACATTCCTTGAATGAAGCGTCTGTAAAGGGGTAGGGCCTAAGTAATTACAATAACCATGGATGTCTGGAGCGGTATCAACTGTGAACGGGTGGCCAAGACTGTCATTACTGTCGTGGCCAATGTTGCCATTAATCTCATTATAACGAGGTCAATTACTAGTAATATTAATATTACTGGTATTAATATTACTGGTTGTTATTAATATTAATATTACTGGTCTTGATTGCTCAAGAACCACTGAGGCTTCAGCTTATGTGAAGCTTCACATATGGCCACTGGTGCGCAACACCGGTGGTGCCTCTTTTCTGCAAGAACATTGCAATCTGGAATTTCTCTTTTAGAGTTATAAGATATTACATTGTACACATCGTTTTACGCAAATAAACTACTACAATATTCCGTGTGGTGCCCCTTTCTGCCAAAGGTTAGAATGCACACACTAGTGCATTCTGGTGTTCATTACGGGGATAAGAAGGGAAGAAGATTCATAATTGCGGCCGCTGTGGGTCGCCAGCTGGCTGCTCGTTGGGTGTGAGATATACCTTGAAACCTTTGGGTTTGGGTCGTTAAACGTTGAGCAGAAGCTACCATCCGTCCAGCGACTAGAGGCTGATGAGATAGACCAGTTCCCACGTTGAAGAGTGAACCATGCGTGAAGAGTGCACTCAGAGTGGAGACGGAAGAAAGGGAGGAAGGAAGGAATAATACATCCAGGACCAGACACCGTAGCGTGACGAATGGCAATACAATGAATGGCCAATGTCTAGCTAACTAAGAGCACAGGACTTGGGAAGAAGAAGAAGAAGAAATCCTCCCCCCCAAAAACCCCCTCCCCTTAAAAATTCCCCCTTCCATTCATCATGAAAAATTCCCCCATTGTTCTTTAAATCAATCCATCATGCAGAAGAAGAGAAGTTATAACTAATTAGAGATGGGAGAGTTAGATAGCTCTCAAGTGCTCTCGTCGCAAATTTGGCAACCCCTTAAAGGTCTTCTTGCCACATAAGCGTTTAAAATAAAGAGTGAAGGCTATTCTAACCGCATACCATAAATCCATCATGCAGGGACGCGGATTCTATAGACCTAGAATCTATAACCTAGCTAAGGGCCAAGAGAATACGCGTTTGTGCAGATCGTCTCCGTTGTCGACATAAATGCATTAATTGCTGCCGCACATGTTGTACAGCCAGGAAAGTGCACAAGAGATGATGCTCATCACCAACGAGCTCCAAGGAGCACCTCTTGCAAATCCTGTGGTCTCGACGAATGCCCTGCAGTCTGTAGATAGTAGTTACCTCAACCAATATTAAAAGGAAGGTCATGACACCCTAGTGTCACATCCTAGTCATTCTTTCTTCTTCTGCCTGTTCTATAAATCAATAGGGAGGTCATGACACCCTGTTTGAATCGCATGAAGCCCAGCAAATTAAGAGATAACATCCAGCGACATGCTGCAGCGTCGCCCCACGTTCCGATCTGCTTCCGCCGCTGGCGGCTCATCCGAATCAAACTCTCACATTCCATTAGCCGGAGTGGCATTGTCCAACGCAGCGCCTTACTCGGACAACTTACACAGAGTCAGCACTTACCTGCACGCAGTTGCTTACACATAACTTTGCGCTTCACTGAATTTGCTTTTTTTTCGTTCCGTAGCAGTTGCAGGATGCGAGGCTTTTGAACTACGGCGAAAGCAGCTGCTTGGTGAGGGTAGTGGGCCATGAAGCCCCAGCTGCAGCACACACAGACTTATCAGGATATCAACGCAATTGCACCTCGCCATCTCCGAAGCGATGCACCCAGAAGACGAGGGTCTGCCTCAGACCTTATGGCAGCAATCGACCTTGGAGATCCTCTCGGTGCTCCGACGAGGTTGAAGGCTTGTCAAGAATCCGAAAACCAGCCCGCTGAAGTTGTAATTGTTTGCGAACCAGAAGGCACATCGCTCATGATGGGAGGGCTGCACCCGAGGTAAAGAGTTAATGGTTAGATACCTAGTGATATACTCCGAGTGATACCGTTACCCTAACCGCCGTTCCAGCACATCCCTTGACAATGTGACTTCCCTCTATACTTCATTTGTTCTGTATCATGAAATTCAATCGCGCAACTAGAGGTTCCCCTGGTCGGTCGCTCGGCTGAGGAACCTAAACCGACAGCAGTGTTGCGGTGCATTCGCAAGGCCAACACAGTGGCAGTAAGGAAAGAAGTCATTAGAAAAGAAATTGGATACCATGCAATCGCAGTTGTCAAGCGAAATGAGCTCATGATGAATTTTTGTATGTTTTCACCCGCGCCGATGTCACAAAATGTTGTGAATAACTGGCAGATTTTTGTCCGGAATTGTAAGGCAAACTTACCTGATTTACCAGCACGATTCCACCGGCCATTTTCGTATGATGCACTCAGCTGGTACGCGAATTTGTCCCTGCAGAGTTAGGTTAGGGAGGCTAGGCACCCCTTCAGCAGTGGCCCAGACATCCCTCAGTCCCTCAGTTTGCTCCTCAGGAAACTGCAAGCAACAGCAAAAGCAACGCGGACTGACAGCAAGCAAATCAAGCGAGAATTGACACCAAGCAAATTAAGAAAATTGACAAAACAAGAACTTGTCCGGAAATTTTGACTGCATGACAACTTTGAGGAGTGCATGCGTGCGTGCCTGTATGTGCATGCGTGTGTGTCTGTATGCGTACGTGTGTGTGTGTGTGTGTGTGTGTGTGTGTGTGTGTGTGTGTGTGTGTGTGTGTGTGTGTGTGTGTGTGTGTGTGTGTGTGTGTGTGTGCGTGCGGCAAGGGGCATTTCGGCTAAGTAACGAGAGGTGGGATGGGGAATGCGAAATTGCGCAGCAGGGAGGGGAGGAAGACGGACACAAAAGGAAAGAAGACACTGAAGGGGCAAGGCGGCACATTCGTACCTCCACTGCCCAAGTACTTCACAGGGAGGAGGGAAAAGGAGGAGTAGAGAAGGGGGGGGGGAGGAGAAAATAGTGAAGATGGGACGGGGAAAGGAGAATAATA
Organism: Botryococcus braunii; assembly: GCA_002005505.1. Lineage (NCBI taxonomy): Eukaryota > Viridiplantae > Chlorophyta > Trebouxiophyceae > Botryococcus > Botryococcus braunii. Next base: position 530,753 of record KV908377.1, read on the forward strand.
GTGGAGATGGGAGGGGGGATGGAAGAGAAATAGTGGAGATGGGGAGGGGCGAGGAGGAAAATTAGGGGAGATGGGAGGGGGGCGGAGGGGAAATAATAGAGGGAGGGGGGGGAATAGTAGAGAAGGGGGGGAAGTAGTAGAGAAGGGAGGGGGGGGGAGGTGGAGAGTTAATGGAGTTGGGAGGGGGGGGAGAGAAGGAGAAAGAGTAGAGAAGGACAAGGTGGGCAGGAGACGAAGCAGAGGCGGAAAGGTAAGATGGGGTTGGGTGGGGAGCAGGGCGTCTCTGTACGAGCGGCCGGTGAATTTGGACGAGGCAAAGAAGGCCCATGCGGAGTTCCGGCGGGTGATGCGGGAGGCGGGCGTGCGGGTGCTGACGGTGCGGGACATCCTGAGCTATGCCGTGGAGGATCACATGGGCGCCCGCGTGGAGCTCGAGGAGCTGGCCATGCGCGCCCTCACGTACTGCCTGGCCCCCATCCACAAGATCGAGGACATTGCTGAGACAGTGCGGGCCCCCCACTTAATCACCCTGGCCCCCTATTCCTGGTCACCCTGGGCCCCGGTTTTGGTCACCGCGGCCCGTCCTTTCGGCCACCCTAGCCTCCCACTTGGTCCCCTTGGCTCTCCTTTTGGGTTCACCTTGGCCCTGGCGTTGGTTCCCTGGCCCCCCTCTTTGGT
>KV908377.1:536430-541430 GCA_002005505.1 Botryococcus braunii
GGGTGCTGCAGGAGGGTCTCCTGGACAACGTGATGGAGGGCCGGGTGATGAACAGCATGCCCTATTGATGAATAATAAATAAATTGCTAAATAAGCATTAGTAAAAGCATATAGAATGGGACAGGCTCTCTTATGGCTTGTAACACGCCTCACTCTTGCTATGCGTCTTCCATGGTTTGTGGCGGCCCCCAAATGAAGTTCCCATACATTAGGATCTATCACATGATCAGAGATATGCTATGAGACATGCTATTAGATATGCTATGATGTATGCTATGATGCTATGAGATACTATGATATATGATATGTATGGTTTGCATCCCATACACATGTCGGAGCCCTTTATACCGAGAGCAGCCTGCCGTGGGTGATGACGTGCGCCGTTAGTCACGGGCTTGCATGTGCTGGCACATCTTTCTGGTTTTCGAGGCACCCCCGGGATTGTTCCCATGGGTCTCCCCCCGGGGAATCCCTGGATGAAGTTCCCAATCCGTTCATAAGCTGCATTTTTGCGAGATAGCCTGCTGGATTGTTCTCTGGCCTGCCCTGTGTTCCTCAGGATCAGCTCTCAGAAGCTTTGATTCACTGGTCAGCCAGATACTCATGCTCATCATATAGCATAAAACGATTTTAAGAATTACAACTATTTTGACGAGATATATCCTCGTTAATAACGAATATGCGGAGCAGTTGATCAAGTTTATTCACCCACTGGGTCTTGGGATTGTTGGAGTCACAGTTGTGGATGTCTGCCATCATGCCTAACAAGCTCATAAGCGACTGGCTGCCAGATCCATATTCTAGTTCGGCGCTTTTTTGAAACGGGTTTTGGTGGTGGTGGTGGTGGTGGTGGTGGTTGTGGTGGTGGTAGTGTCAGTGGGTAGTATCAAAGGTACTACTGATACTACAAAATTACCAAAGAATAGTAGTAGTAGTACGTGGGTAGTACTGATACTACCCAACTTGCCCACAATAAGAGTAAACGAATACTCCCATTTGGGTAGCCACAGTAGGCGGCTCACAAATAAGCATTGTCGACCCATAGAGTTGAGGAAAATGCTGCGACCTTCTGTTGAAAGCTTAATGTTGATCTAAAAGGTGCCGCTCGCTGTGTCATAACCCCGTTTATTGTTTTGGTGGGATTGAGGTTCGATCAGTGTAAAGGGCTGTTGCAACTTTCTTTCCTCTAAAGGGCCACCGTGAGCGTACTCGTCGTAGTTGACGGTCGAGCTGCTATCAATCGTGAATAAAAGGTAAACGTGAAATACATCAGTCTCAGGCCCCCGATGCCCAAATAGTCACATGCAGCCATCCGAATGGCCGCAGGTGCAATTGTCAACAATCTCCCCCCCCCCCCCCCAACTTGTTTTCCAGGTGCGGGACTGCAGGAATTATTGATCAACATGAGCTATGTTCGGTTTTAGTTTCATGGCAATCAACGCTGACTAACAGTTACCTGTCACCCGAGGGAGAAGGACCCTCCGGAAGGGGGTGGGGGCGGGGCTGGCTCTGAAGCGGGAGCCATGGCAGAAGGCACCTCCGCTGGGAATTAAAGAACACAAAACTTTCGTTTGAAGTGCTGAAATGTCCAATGTTTGGACTCGCGTTGGATCCCGCCGGAGGGAACGAGGTGGGAACGAGGTGGGCAAAAGAAGAATGCACAGAGACCGTGGGGCAAGGTGGCTGTCCTGGTGTTAGAATTGAAAGTGAAGCATATCCTAATCGGCTTATAACCGCAAACCATGCATGTATCCTACCTGTTGGTACGGGGAAACCTGCAGGGTCTTGCTGGTTTGTACCAATGCCCAGGCTGTAGGGCATGCCCTACCTTGCGCAAGGTGACCGATTTGTGCCATTTTTATTGCCATTTTAAAAAGTTAAGTGCCACTAAAAAAAAAGTAATTACGTACGTAGTATACTGTCGAATGATGTGGGACACTGTCAAGCGTCATCAGTTGTGACACTGGTGCAGAACGTGCTGTAGGTTGCAACAAATGTCACCGGTCTATGATGGGCGCATGCATCCCTCCCTCGGTGGTCCAGCTAGTGGTCTATACTTAGACTGGCGGATAGCTTAGGAGCCAGCTGGCCAGATGATTTCAGTAGCCACTGCAGTGCGCCGTGCTATGAAGGCCTTATGAAGGTCTTAGGAGAGCAGCTTTAATTAAAGCCAAATTTATAAATGTGGCCATGCGCATGGCAGCTGGTTATAACGTATTTCTCTGGCCAGCGGGTTCTAATTAGAGATAGATAGTTATAACATATTTCATTTTCTTTGCAGTATTTAATTTATAGAAAAACATTATCAATTTTCCCATTAATATTTGGAGAAAATGAAATATGTCCGGACGTCAGTTAAATGAGTTCTTTCTTTTTTCCTGGATCCACCATGTGTCATACATGCCATATACTAGCTAGGGTCGGAAGGCTTTGTGAAGACGGCGTCTGGCGACTGGGGGATGATATCATCATCGGTGGAATGGAGCAATGATGCAATATATTGTACTAGTGCTAGTGTTCGTTACCATACTGAAGATGCAATTCACCATGTTTACACCATGTACGTACAAAGCTCGTTAAAGTCTTTGGGACCTTAAAGTATTCTGAGAAGTTTCAAGTCTGTCCTTCCAAGACTTGTTCAAGGTCATTGAGACAATCATTGGTCTAAGATGGGTGGTAGGATGGCTCACGTAGTCGCAAAGGCATTCTTGCGCCTGTCAGTTTTTCTGTTAACAACGTTGTGCGGTTCAAGGACCCTGATCAGGATGTTCATGAACAAGGACCACTGTGTGGCAGTGTTTTTTGGGTGTGTGTGGGGATTGTGTGCGCGCGCGCGCGCGCGTGTGTGTGTGTGTGTGTGTGTGTGTGTGTGTGTGTGTGTGTGTGTGTGTGTGTGTGTGTGTGTGTTTTAACCGTACTCGTACACTATTCTGATTGCCTACCGCCAAATGCTATCTGTAAGTTTCATGGTTGAGAGTTTCTACTCTTCAAAGTGTAATTCAGACTCCTTTCAGCATCCTTGCCGGAGTGGTCCCGGGGCGGATGGAACACATGCCAGGGTGCTCCAGTGTCTTCGTTTCCGATAAATCCTCCACGTGGCCGATTGGGATTACGCTGACCCAAACGTGAGGGGAATGTGAGTGCTGATTCAACGACACGGGATTAGGGTTTGGGGTGCGTGTTCTGTTCCCGACAGCACCCCATGGAATACTGCTCTAATTAGGTAAAAGCATTAAGCATTGCCTTCGGGGAGCTCTTATCTAGTTGAGGTAGCCGCACGTGCAGCTGAGTGTACCTGGTGATATATTATGGCCACACATAGCCGCACGTGCAGCTGAGGGTACCTGGTGATATATTACATTATTACCGTGAGGGCCAGCGGGGACCCTACAACCCTTTTCACACCTCAGCTAGATCTAGCTTATTAGCTTTTAACACCTTGGCTAGATGTATACATATGTATACATGCATGCATGCTACATGTGGCTCAGCTTTTCGATGCTACGTAGCTCAGCTTTTCACACCGGATCTAGACCCAGCTTGACTTTTCACACGTCAGCTGGATCAAGCTTAGCTTTTCAAACCTTGGCTAGATCTAGCTTCAGCTTTTCACACCTCAGCTAGACCTAGCTTAGCTTTTTACATCTCAGCTAGACCCAGCTTAGCCTGCTGCCGTTGGGAACCTTCCAAAACACGGTTCTCAAGCTCCTCGTTCTAGAAAGATAGTCCTCGCGAGGAGCTTGGGAACCGTCTTTTGAAGATCTCTCAACGGCGGTAATTACCTTAGAAGCTAAGCCTTGGCATAGTGACTAGTCGACTTCAGCGATGAAAAGTGAAGCATATATATCCTACCCTTAAACCACGTACTATACATGCTTAATATGGTGTTAAAAGGTAATGTAACGTAATTACGTAATTACGTTCCGTTATCTTGTAACAGCCTATTGTGCGTTTATAATACGTGGTTTGCGGGTGGCAAATGCTGCACTTTTTGTATACGTATTCAGCAAGCCATGGACAAACATGATAATGTCTGCAGTGACTTTCGAGCACGATGAACGTTCCGCACGAGGCTCGTAGCATTGATATAGCTAACCAAAGAACCCTTTCGTGAGCGAAGCATACTGCAAAACAGAATATGTTACACCGCAATATTGTAACATTAATGTTGCTATGTACAGGAGCTCGTCTTGGACCCGTATCTTATCTCAAGGGTTTGTTTGCAGAAGAATTCTGAGCTCATAACTGTGGCTCGAGGCAAATAACTGTGTTGCTCAGTCTTCTTCAGCTTTGCTTGATGCAAGTCAAATGTTGACGGTTAACAGCATCAGCTTTGCTTGATGCAAGTCAAGTATTTGACATCAATGTTTAACGCAGGAGAAACTTCGATGTGTTGCAGCTTCGGGGTGATGCTTGCTTTTGAAAGAAATTTCATCCTTCTAGAAGATCTGGGCCGCATTTTAGCGGTCGGACAACTTCACAAGCAGGTTCTAACAATGCATTATATATTATCTATATATTCAAAACATATGTGGAGAGTGTGCACTCCCAACGCTTCTTGGACTCGTCTATTGGTGGCACACTGGTTCAATGCTCCATCGAATCATAAATACTTGTTTGAACAATGTACTTAAGCCATACGCTACTTATATGCCTTACTTGGCCTTCTTCTATGCCTTCTTCTCTTCTTCTTCTTGGGCCAGTGCCAGGTTGTCGAATGCTTGGCAACACGTTCTCCATCACCCTTCCTTTTCATAGACATGCGGGTCTCCCCCCGACTCTCTCCCCATCCCTCCCTCCCTCCCTCCCTCCCTCCCCTTCTCCCTCCACCCCCCCTCCTCACTCTCACACACACTCTCTCTCTCTCCTCTCTCTCTCTCTCTCTCTCTCTCCTCTCTCTCTCTCTCTCTCTCTCTCTCTCTCTCTCCTCTCTCTCTCTCTCTCTCTCTCTCTCTCTCTCTCCTCTCTCTCTCTCTCTCTCTCTCTCTCTCTCTCTCTCT
>KV908377.1:546430-548930 GCA_002005505.1 Botryococcus braunii
ACTTGATTACAAACAGCATTTTAACGCGGTTAAAGTTTGATCTTCTCTTCAGCACTTCTACACTGTGCTCCGCCTATCCACTGGCTATCGTCAGTTGTTAGTTTGTAAAAACGCGGTTGGGTCTATGCCCCAACCCCTCTCTAATAGGTCTTCCTATTGAACTTTAATTATGGCTTTGAAGTGACGTACAGAGACAGGTGGTCGTGAGTGTTGTTATGAAGACGATTCGTGAGACTGCCCTTGTCGTCAAAAGCATCGACTACTCCCGATTGAAGCAAAGGCACTAAGTGTTCGTTCACCAGGTTCGGTTTCATCTGCTGGTTGTGCTAAGCTATGGTGATCCAAATAATGCACATGTGGTGTGTGGCAATTCACCGCCCACGATCTGCAGGTCGAGCTTATTGTCGAGGTGGTGCTAATTCAAATGATACGCTGAGCCCGAATGGTAAATGCGATAAGGATCAATGGTATTTCAGAGATACTTAGGACAACTAGTGTTTCGAACATCATATATTTGTAGGGTAGAAAGATAACCGATTGGCTGCGATCTCACATGAGACGTACGTTTCATACGACATTTTCGTCCCGGACGCGGGTTAGCCAGGTCCAGAGCAAGCATTCTAGCCAAGTTTTGGCCCCTTCACACTCTTGAATGTTTGAAGAACGCCCTCTTATGCAACACCCCCCTCCTGCTTCGCAACCCTCTCGTGTTCAACACAGGCTTTAGTGCTCACGCTTTGGTCTTTTCTGGCCCTTGTCCCTCGTTGGGGACTGTCCATCCGGGCCCCTTAATTTCGGTTTGGTTCCTGTGCTCTCTGCTCTGTCAACTTCACGTCGGATACTCTCCTACCGCAAAAATATTCCCACTTTTTGCCGGGAGCTCCTCAATATCGACACAGCATCAATGACTTTCGTGCCGTTCCCGCCCTCCCTCCCTCCCTCCCACCCTCCGTTCCTCCCTCCCACCCTCCGTTCCTCCCTCCCTCCGTCCCTGGACCCCTCCCAACCATCCTTCCTCCCTCCGTCCCCTTGTCCAACTTTCCTCCTTTGTCCCCTTCCCTTTCCTCCCCATCTGTCTTGCACCCCCCTGTGTGTGTGTGTGTGTGTGTGTGTGTGTGTGTGTGTGTGTGTGTGGTGTGTGTGTGTGTGTGTGTGTGTGTGTGTGTGTGTGGGTGGGTGGGAGGGAGGGGGGAGAGAGAGAGAGAGAGAGAGAGAGAGAGAGAGAGAGAGAGAGAGAGAGGAGAGAGAGAGAGGAGAGAGAGAGAGAGAGAGAGAGAGAGAGAGAGAGAGAGAGAGAGAGAACATATCAATTATAGCCTGCGGTCCACCTCTATCATCCAATTGCATACTTGGATTTTCTTGGTCCTTTTGTTCGGCTGTTCCTCTCGCTCCTCTTCAAGTCCGAGGTCGATGTCTTGCTTTTGTATGATAGCATGCACGTAAAAGAGAGCAGAGTATGTATAGCAGAGTGTGAGAGAATATTTATAAATTCGCCAAGGTTGCCCCATTTGACCCTGGAAGATTCCGTGGACGAAGCCTATCATCGGGCTCAAGTTTTCAGGCTGGATCGACCTAATTTCTTGCTCTTTGAGAATGTGAATATGGTTTTGACATTCTCAGCTCATGTAACGTTTTCAAATCCTCAGCGCATGTAACCGTTTCACATTCTCAGCTCATGTAACGCTTTCACATCCGCAGCTCATGCAACGTTTTCAAATTCTCAGCTCATGTAACGTTTTCACATCCTCAGCGCATATAACGTTTTCACCTCCTCAGCTCATGTTATGTTTCAATCTGTCTTCAGATAGTATCTGACAACAGGTTCAAATGTTAGTGAGCTTAGAAGCGGCACAATACAATCTAATGCATACGCTTCAAACCAAAAGACAAACGTGTCCCTCGTGATGCCAGTTCAAGCTCATCAACCGCCAATGGCTGCACACGTGTCTTCACGTCTTCTTTCACGACGTATTCAGCTGAAATGCTTCTGACTTTTCCATTCAATGTTCCTCTGTGACACATGCGCCCCTAGTAAGACTGATTCCAACTTCAACCTCCGTGGCAGCCTGGCCAAGTTTCTGACCATGGTTTAAACAGAGAGTGAAACTATATTCAGAATGTGAAATATTGCCAGGATGCGAAATATCTCTATAATGTGAAATATATTCAGAATCTGAAATATCTCCAGGATGTGAAACATATTCGGCTCCCCCTATGGGGATAGACTGAAGTTTTTGGGGGTTGAGGTTCTGTTGGTGACGAGGGGTGTGGGGGTATGATTTCCTCTAATTCTATGGCCACCATGTCTCATACATGCTATTTGACACGTGTGCCATCATACACAATCTGCACCAGCCTGGTTTGCGCTCTTCAAAGACTTCATAACACCCACAGCCGACATGGCTGACACATAACCTGGAGTGTACACATCTGACGTGGCAAACTACGGCAGATGCATGCTAAAAGATCGCCTGAGCAACAAGAGCTCTTGGTGCTTGCG
>KV908377.1:553930-556430 GCA_002005505.1 Botryococcus braunii
ATTGGTAATAAAATGAGGCCTGACTCCTACAAATTTGGCAATCGATTTTGGGCTACCCATGAGATGCTCCCGAGAACATTCGCGAGGCCAGAGCAAGCACAAATGACGTACCTTTCGCTAGTCTTCTGTCGTTCCTTAAGTTTCGGCAGTTTCGGTAGAGGTGTTTGGCTCCCCCAGTCAAAAATACCCTTCGTTGTACCGAGATCGTGCGGCTCCCGATCTGCCTCAGAGTGCAGAGATGCTGAAGTGCTCCCTCCTCCACGGTTGGCAAGACACCAGCTGATGATATGAATCGCATAAGTGACAATTTTAACACAATTCAGTGCTGTAGCACAGGAAGATCGCGACTCTCTGCGCAGATCCTCGTTTGAACGAGATTTGGACACTGTCACGTGATGACCGCGGCCAAGGGAGGGCACCTGCAGAGCCAGCAGGTGTGGACTGCGATGCACATAATCCTTTCAATAAAGATGCATCACACCTCAAAACTTCTTCTGAAACCTTCTTTGACTGCTGGGACACTGCTCTACTTACTTCTTTTTGTTCTTGTGCACGGTTGTAACTGAACGTGACCATTACGTAATGCAACGCATACGCTGCTCATACTCTCCCAAGGACACATCGCACGGACCTCCATGATCTAAACAGTCGTAAGAAGCCAAGTACATATAAGCGGTTGATTCTGTTGAGGCGACCAGCAACTTGTCCAACTGGCTCCACGCACGTACGTGATATTAATGCCTGGATATTCAGGCAGCAGCAACGAGCGTATGTTAACGTTGACACAAAAGGGGAAGAGGCGAAATATATGTGACTTGACAAACCAAGCAGATCACTCTACAGAGAACCATTTTCCTGCAATGATGTGACGATCGTCATGACACCAGTGAAAGCCATATAAGAAACGATGTACGGTTAACAACTCGCCAGCAAATTTGCTTTGAAAAGGACAACTTTCTAACAACTTGCCTTGGTGGAAAAAGGGATTCTTAATGTGGAAGCAATACAAAAAATCAAGATGTTGAGAATTTTCACCGGCTTTAACATCATGCTCAATAGGACTGCACTCAATATCGGAAGACGTGTTATTAATATTGCAGATCTAGTCCTACAGGTCTGGGTCACTAATTTGTGTTTTTATCAAAACAAAGCCAGCTGGCCAGTGCACGTGCATGCAGATGCAAACCCGACAACAACCAACGGCAATTGCAAGTACAAAGCTAGCACTGAACATCCCGTCAACAATCTTAACTTTTACTGCCTAAGAACAGTGTTTGTACAAGTTATCACACATGTATTACATGATAATCCATGTATCATAACTTGTTATATAATACTATATATAGTTATAGTTACGGCCTGTTGTCTAACCCCCTTGTCAACTGAGGCCCGGGGCTGTTCTGGGCTACAGTAGGATACCTAACTCCTAATGGATGTAATACTCCTTGCTTCCTTCCTTCCTTTGAAATCGCTGGAAATGTACATGTGTGCATTAGTTGGGGCACACACTCGGGTAATATTAATGTGGCTTGAGACCACACACATGTGTGCATGTATTCCAGACAAACTGCATACGTATGCAATTTGTCTGAAATGCATATGCACACATGCATGCACACATATATGTGGTCTCAAGCCATATTACCCCCGTGTGTGCCCCGGCTACGTAGAACCCCCCCCCCCCCCAACACCACTGACAGGCCTGTTAGTGGTTTTAGCAGGCTGACAGGAGGCTTGAGACCTATACCTAGCTAGGTACATATGAAACACTAATCACACCCATCTCTGACCGTATTGGCCAACCAAGGTCTGGAGGGGTAGAAGGGCTGGAGTCTGAGTGTCTTTGGTTGGACGCTTAAGTCGCCGCAAGTCAGCAGCTGCATTAGGAAAAAAATGTGTAAAGTGTGCATGCCATGCGGAGAAAATATTATATAATTATAAGCACCAGAATTTATCCCCAATCCCACCGTACATACCCGTACCTCCTTTCCACCCAGCATAACCTTAAGGCCTTGAGGGGCAACACAGGCAGACCAAACTCCCCGTGCGGTATCTCGCTCCCGGAGGGGTTTTGAACATGTGTTGTGAAAGACTTTGGTTAGTGTATCCTCAAGGTGGCTACCCCAGGCCTCAGGAATGCACTCTGTGTATGAAGGGTTATAGGAAGTTCATGGTGCTACGATATGTTGTTGGTATAATGTACTTGTACTGTCAATTGGGTTGGGAAGTGTTCTTGTCTCTCCATCTTAGCTGCGGCTGCACGTTTGCTTGGGATTCCTGGTGTCAGTTGTGGCCAGCATCTGGAACCAGAATGTCCTGGGTATCCCGGGTGGAGGTTCATCTGTATCAGAGAAAGTGTAAAGTGACATGACCCGGCACACGCGGAAGAAAATAGTATGTAGACTATTGTATGTTTAAGCACACGACATACGCCAAGGCCTTGTTGTGCAGTCGAACCTCCTGCTGACGCCGTAATTTCGGTGCGTTGAACCATTTCAGT
>KV908377.1:566430-581430 GCA_002005505.1 Botryococcus braunii
AGTGCCACGCCCTGAGGAGCGAGATGGCGCACCTCTGCACCAACCTGCAATCATACGTCATGTTTGAGGTGTTGGAACGCGCCTGGAATGACTTCATGCGCGACCTGGCTTCCGTCTCCAACCTCGACAGTCTCATTGGTGAGCCCCCTTCCAATCCCCTCCGCGGGACAGGTCTCCCTCAGACAGTGCTCTACATACGCGCGGCATACACGACATACAGAATCGTGCAGCGTCCCAGCATCTCGAGAAGACAAGCAAGCACATGATGTATGAGACGTGTTTGAGAATTTGCAGCCTCCCTTGAATAATACTTTGGTTACGATAGGACGCGTGAACCATACCTTCAACTGCTTTTGCAGCTTGCTATGCCGCAGATTGGGGAGTAACCCCCCCCCCCCCCCCACCCACCCACATCCCGCGGAGCTCCCAAAACTGCTTTCACGCCCAGTACCGACGTGCACCTGCTTGTAGAAATGTTTGTCAAGAACCCTGAACATCAACCCAAACCCGAATTTCGCTCATTGTCAAACCTACGTTCCAATGCCTACCTTGGCTATTCTTTTGGGCCACTTTGAGTGAGCGGACATGCATGACGGATAATGTATGTATACTGGCCCAGATGCGGCAGCCTCATTACAGGTTGATGTAGGTGTCCTGGCCCGAATGTGTTATAGACGATGTAGTTGTCCTGGACCAAATGCATTATGGACAATGTAGTTGTCTCGGCCCAAATGCATCATGAATAATGTAGGTGTCCCCGCCAAAATGCGTTATGGATGATGTAGTTGTCCCGGACCAAATGCATGATGGACAATGCAGTTGCCTATGCCCAAACACATTATGGACAATGTAGGGGTCGGCTCATATGCATTATGGATAATGTAGGGGTCCCAGCCCAAATGCATGTTGGATAATGTAGTTGTCTCAGCCCAGATGCATGTTGGATACTGTACTTGTCCCGGCCCAAATGCGGCAGCCTTAGTACATGACAGTGACTGACAGTTACTACACTGCACATGGATTTGTATCGTGTGAAGCACAGGTTGTCATGTATGGGGATATCTCTACCTTCGACTTTGCTGGATGCATGTTTCACTCATATTTGTGCAGCCTTTCTTTTTCTTGTTGACTTGTTTCCGAGACAGTGCACCAAGTGAGACCCCAAATTGGGTTCCCCCCCCCCCCACTTTCTCTCCCCTCCTCCCCCCCCCTCCAGGCACACACGCACACACCCACCCCCACACACACACACACACACACACACACACACACACACACACACACACACACACACACAAAACACACACACACACACACACACACACACACACACACACAAACAAACACGGACGCAGGCCCCACCCCCTCTCTGCTCTCCCCTCCTCTTTCTCCCCGCCTCCCCGGAGCTCGTGTGGGCCTTGTTGTGGGTAGCTGGGCCTTGCTGTAGACAAGGCAGGCTCTGGTGTGCTGGGAGCGCATAACTGAGTGCGTCTCTGGCGGGACAGGCGCCCACGCGAGGTACCAGCAGGTACTGCTGGGGGAGGCGCTACTTGAGAATGAGCAAGCTGGCGTTCAGACGGCCCTGCAGCTGCTGCTGGCATCGCTCCTCCTTCTGCAGGCTCCCCTCCGCCGTCTCCATCTGCTGGTGCGCTTTCCCACATGCTGCTCCCCCTCTGGGCAATCGTGACTCGGTACCAAGCTTGATTGAGCGGTTGGCATGCGCTGCAACCCTGATCGCATTTGCATGCATCATGCAACCCGAATCGCGCTCTCGCGCATGTGTGTGCATGCGTGTGTGTGTGTGTGTGTGGGGGGGGGGGGGGTGAGGGCCCTTTCGCACCTGGTTTTTTGAGAGTGACGCATGCGTGCACATAGAAATGTTTTGAAAGGGTCTCACCTATTCGCGAGCGCGCGCGCGCACACACACACACACACACACACACAACAGACAGACAGGCAGGGGCGGAGTAAGAGGAGGAAGAGGGGTCTGGGGGAGAGGGAGACGCAAGACTACAGATAGGGAGAAGCGGCACAGGTCGCTCCTGCATCAGCAGGGCGGTTTCCTTCTCTAATTCTCCGCGGTTTCCTTCTCTATTTCTCGTGCCAATGACGCACAATCTGGCTGCCGCACTGGCTCGCAGGTGGAGGAAGCCGTGACGGAAGTGGCCAGAAGGGCCCGCCAGATGATGGCCCGGGAGGCGGGAGGCAAATGGAGCACCGTGGAGTCCGACGCCCCCTTGCGCGGCATTCCTGCTGCCGAGGTATGCCTCTCGCATATCCTCCCAACTACTTTCATCACACATGGAAGCACGCAAAGTTCATGAACTGACTGAGACCTTAGGGAATGTTGAATATACACGTTTTCCCACGCGCTTTTGGGGCGGGCCAGGTGGCGGAGGTTCGAGAATTCCGGCGGAAGATTTCGGCGGAGTACGCCCAGCACCAGGCGGCCTTCGTCTCCCAACTCGCAGCGCAGGCTCCCCTTAACCTGAACTTCCTCATCTTCCGTCTGGAAGCCGCGGGGGAAAAACCTGTCTAAACACATCAGACGACCTGCGTTGACGGACTCCGCGACTCATCCTCCGGGAGGGGCATGTAATATTCCTTCCATCCGGGAGACCCCACAGCTGATGCAGCAGCGCTCGGATGGCAATTGCAAATTGAAAACCTGCGCACACCACGCTCGTGCTCCTTTGCATGCAAGTAGAGCTTTGAGTGCACAATTACTCTGGCGGTTTCGAAAGGGCAAGCGTCTTCTTTTGGATTTTTGCCCATTGCGGCATTTGAAATTGGGATCCCACAATCTGCAGCCCAGCTCCCCTATAGCGGCTTTGGCAAAGCCAGAATCCTATCCAATTGCAGCTGTACAATTCCCTGAGGGTCCCATATGACACATGTACATGTGTCATACGGGAGCCAGCGGGGTATATATAGATAGAGACGCACAGAAGCATGTGCGCATGCCCATGTCGTCGTGCAGGGCTGGTAGTGAGTTGTGCACAAGTGTTCACGTGAAGGGCAGAAGAAAACGGCTGAAGCAGTAAGGCTGCTGCCCCCCCCCCCCCCCGGGGAGGGGCAGCACACTCCACTGCATTCCATACTGAAGATCTTAGCGTCAGATTATGTGAAACATGAAATCTGACAAAGCACCGTTGCACCGCCTCAAGACAACATCCGTCAGCGCAGACCACTACTTCCAATGGCGGATCCAGCCATCGGCCAGCTTCAACCAAAAGAACGACCAAAACAGCGGTTTAGCTGATAGATGCGCTGCACCACAAGCTGTACCGCAGTTTGGCTGTTACAATGGCTGCAACTGTACAGGTAAAAAACCATGTGTACCTCAGATTAAGGGAGTCCACGTGATTCATTCGCTGAGTTCATCCCCGTGCCCATTCCAAAGCAAACACCAGCAGCCCATGCTTTAAGTTTCCTGAACCGATGCAAGAAGAAGAAGACAAACTGCTCCATTCGCCATAGCCTTGATCACATGACATTATGACAATCCGTTTACACTGGGCTTGACCATCATGGCATTAAATGCTCCATTTGACAGCAGTGCATTAAATGCTCCATTTGCAATGGCCTTCCGGATGACATTACGTTGCTCTGTTTGCGGTGGCATTGATCAAAATGACATCATGTTGCTCCGATTGCAACGGCCTTAATCAACATGACAATCATGAAGCTGTCATCAGCCCAGCTCAGCTCGGCAGCAGGTCATCAAGGAAACAATCTTCTGCACGACCGTTCCTGGCCGGGAAGCATCGCCATGCGCATCTCTATTCTAGATCTTATGCGTGGAAGCAATGCATCAAACTTTGCGTTGACATTGTCAGCTCGCTTTGTCTCACCGCCGCAAACGTAATTCGACATTAGAATAGATAGAATTCACAATGCGGATGTAACAAAAAGACCTTTGGCATTTGTGACACGTGGGGCTGCCATGCGTGCGGCTCCAGATAAGCAGACCGATGTGCCGCCCTGCTGGTGCAAAGCCAGGCGCCGTGGCTGTCCAGGCATATTCTCTCCAACACTTCAAGGCTTGCATTCGGATTGCATCTGTCTTGCCACTGGAGACTGATGGGATGGATTAGAATCCTCCCTCTCCCCCGCCCGCCCCCCCCCCCCCCCGACTTCCTCCCCCTCCCTCCCTCCCCCCCTTCTCTCTCTCTCTCTCTCTCTCTCTCTCTCTCTCTCTCTCTCTCTCTCTCTCTCTCTCTCTCTCTCTCTCTCTCTCTCTCTTCCCCCCCCTCTCTGTCTCTCTCTCTCTCTCTCTCTCTCTCTCTCTCTCTCTCTCTCTCTCTCTCTCTCTCTCTCTCTCTCTCTCTCTCTCCTCCCCCCCCCTCCCCCCTCACACCTTGCCCCTCTCCTGAGGATGCAAGACAACGCAACGTGACTCATTCCTCTGTGAGCTCCCCCAAGCCGGGCGTGCCCAGGGTGGGGGGCTTGTTTAGGACGCGACCCCCGCCCGCCTGTATCATGCCCCCGTGCTGCAGGGTCACAAAGGCGTCCGGCGGCAATCCCGCCTCTCCCAGGCACTTCGCCAGCAACCCCGGGGGCTCGTCCAGGGGCTCATCCGCGAGAGAAAATGTACTGCAGTGTATCGCCACGCTGTTCATCGCTCCCACATCCTGTGCCCCTCGCTCCCCCAACCAGGTTAATGCTCCCCCAACCACTTTACTGCCCCCCCCCCCCCCGGGTCCCCCTCACTCAAGGGTTCCCCCAAACACATTCACAGCAAATTTGTGAGCAGGTAACAATAGGCTCCCCCGACCCCAGAAGGCTCCCCCCTGGCTTAAGTGTCCCCCCAGACACCCGTTAGGGCCCCCCAAACCACATTATCAGCATGCCAGCTCAGTGAGGTAGGGCCAAAGGCAAAGAAAAAAGTGTCATATCAAGTACAGTGCTGGGCAAATTGCATGCCTGCTCAATGAGGCAAGGCACATGAAGTACAGTGCCGGCGAAGGGCGTGCCTGGGCAGTGAGGCAGGGCGAGAGGCAAGGCACATGAAGTACGATGCCCGCAAAGGGCACGCCGCTCAGAGAGGCAGGGCAAGAAGCAAGACATGTGAAAGTACAGTGCCGCAAAGGACATGCCTGCTTAGTGAGACATGGCAGGGAAGGCACATACAAGGTTATGATGGAGGAAAACGGGCAAGCGTCACAAGGTTTTGAAGAATGGGATGAGGTACATGCACGCATACCTTATGCACCTGTACCGCCTCCTTGGGGTCGACGTGTTGGCTTCTCATGAACCAGCGGGGCTCGTATGCGCCTGTGGGTACGGCTGCCAGATCAAATGGGCCGTACCGCCTGCCAATGTCCCTGCAACGCCATCCCATCACCAGATGGATCATTAGGTCTGAGAGCCCTTGAAAAACGGCTAACACGCATGGAGTCGCACTGTACTGCCTTGCCGATGTCCCTGCACAGGCATCCCACCACCAGATGGATCAATGGGCCTCAGATTAGATGTACTGGGGCGTCTGAATGTCAATTGCTGATTGATTACTATTTGATTAAGTGTTGCTGGGCAGTAGTTGAGCAGACACGGGTGCTGAGCTGGAGAGCAGAGATGATTTTGGGAGCAAATGGGGGATGGTTCAGGGATATGCATTTCTCACACATCAGACACAGATGGATGATGAAGCAGAGATGCCCCATGACAAGGGGCAGATCGCGATCCCAGCGCAAGGCTTGGAAGGAAGCAGGCGTGCGTCCCATGCAAGGAGTGACCTCTGAGTGCCAGTCTTTCCCACAGACTCCAGCTTCGGGAATCTGAGCACTTCACCACAAGACAGAACCCATGTTTGATTTAACTCCAGCCGTAACAATGGCAGTATGGTCATTTGCAATATCTGGCAACTATCTGCAGCAACGGACGATTTTGAATGGCATTTTGGAGACATTCTTGCATCAATGTGTTAATGCAAGTTATAGGACGCTGTGTGCTGCGAGGCATAAGTTTGCTGATTTGCTCATTCACAACAATCATGCCCGACTGACTGTTACGAGACAAACAAGCAGCCTGCCATGTTTATTGTAAATGTTTCGAGACTGTGGCCAAAACGTGCGTGTTGCCAGACCTAGAGTTAAGAATTTTGATTGCGGTTAGGCACCGTTTTAGAAACTTGTCTGGTAGTATCTTCATGGCGAGCTTTGCAGTGGTTTGTTCAGCTTGTCCAATGGAGACGTTGATGCAAGATTGATGGACACATTGATGCAAGATTGTCTCCAAAATGCCATTCAAAATTGTCCGTTGCTGCAGATAGTTGCCACATATTGCAAATGAACACACTGCCATTGTCACGGCTGGAGGTAAATCAAACGTGATTTCTGTCTTGTGGTGAAGTGCTCAGATTCCCGAAGCTGGAGTCTGTGGGAAAGACTGGCACTCAGAGGTCACCCCTTGCATGGGACGCACTCCTGCTTCCTTCCAAGCCTTGCGCTGGGATCGCGATCTGCCCCTTGTCATGGGGCTTCTCTTCGTCATCATCCATCTGTGTCTGATGTGCGAGTAATGCATATCCCTGAACCATTCCCCCTTTGCTCCCAAAATCATCTCTGCTCTCCCGCTCAGCACCTGTGTCTGCTCAACTACTGCCCAGCAACACTTAACCACACAGTAATCAATCAGCAAATTAAGATCCACACATCCCAGTACATCTTACCTGAGAAGGACTGCTGGGGCGGGCGGGCTTTTGCCTGGCCCCGAACAGGTGTACTGATCACGTGGGCAGATAGATTTTGGGCAAGCCATCTTCTCACGCTTGTCATGCGGCTAACACGCATTATTTGCATTGTACCGCCTGCCTATGTCCCTGCAGAGGCCCCCCTCCCCCCTCCTCTCCCCGCCAACCAGATCATTAGGCCTGAGAGCATTAAAAGATTATCGTCATGCGGCCAACACGCATGGAGTGGCACTGTACCGTCTGCTGATGTCCCTGCAGCCCCCCCCCCCTCCCCCCGGATGGATCATTAGGCCTGATACCAAGAGACGATTGAGATGCCGCCACACACATGCACGCACACACAAGGGCAAACTATTTGACTCTGTCCATGAGTGTGCGGGCTTGTGTGTGCATTTATGCACACGTGTAAGAGTGTGTGTGTGTGTGTGTGTGTGTGTGTGTATGTGTGTGTGTGTGTGTGCGCGCGCGCGCGCGCGTACGCGCGCGCGTCCAAGCTCGTTCGCAGAGGTTCCCCACAAATAAGGAAAGAAAACAGAACTGGCAAGTATGGAACTCGGGAGGTACTTGAACACTGGTGCGTATCCGGTGTCTCCCGAGAACCAAAACCGCAGGTTGGAGCCCAGAATGGCGTAGCTTCCCCACAGCGTCTTTCTCCGATCATTGATAGATCGAGCACTCCAGTGCTGCACGGCCATCACACCACACCCCTGTTCTCATGCTTGGTTAACTTCCTTCCACTTTTCTCAACATCCTTTCCACCCCCCTTCCCACCCCCCCCCCCCGGCCTTTTTCTTTTTCTTTGTCATTTTTTTTGGGGGGGGGGAGGGGTGATTTTGGTTCTTTCGGGGGTGGAGAGCAAATGCCATACTCAGCCATTGAGCAGGCCGGCCTCACTACAAGGGACTTCTACCTGAATGTCTCTACATTTTTTTTTGAAGCATCCCAGTTCGCGCGGAGGCCACGTGATTTCCTGAGAGAGTGCGGGACTGCATGCACCTGAGGCAGGAAAAGAGGGCTGAACTAAAGAGAAGGTTGGTGGGTGGGGGGGGGGGGGGGGCTGGGAAAAATGGTGAAGGGGGAGGCCAGGCAGGATATCTTTGTAGCGCGGAGGTGAAGGGCGTGCAGGGCAGATGTGCACCGTGGGTGTTAGCCTTCTGTGTTATTATGACCCTGTCATGGGAGCGAGAGCCGGCGGCAGTTGCGGTTTATAGTAGGGTTTAGAGTAGGGTATGGCAGGGTTTAGAGTAGGGCTTAGAGTAGGATATGGCAGGGTTGTATCGTGGGGTAGGGCGGACCTGCGTGGGGGTGAGGGCGATTGTCATTTTGCGATCTCCGCAGCAGTGCGTTACTTCATCCCACCAGTCCAGCTCCACCACGTTTGGGACGCCCTGTTTCGCGAACCAGGGCCCCAGGCCCAGCGGTACGTACCTGCTCCCCCGTAGATGCGGAGCTTCGGAATCAAAGGAAAAAAGTTGCGCGTGCCTATCCCAGATGTACCAGGAAAAACACCGTAACTTGGAAAAATTCAGCGCCTTAATCAAACAGGAGCAGCCCAATCCTACTCCCCTCAAATGCAGAGGTGCAGAATCAGAATGTACATACCTACTCCCTGCACATGCAGGAGAGAGAGAGGGGGGGGGGGAGGAGAGAGAGAGAGGGGGCGTGACCCACACATTCACTCACACACACAGGCACGCGCACATACACACACACACGGACACACACACACACACACACACACACACACAGAGAGAGAGAGAGAGAGTATAAGTGTGTGTGTGTGTGAGAGAGAGAGAGAGAGAGAGAGTGTGTGTGTGTGTGTGTGTGTGTGTATGAGAGGGAGAGAGAGGGGGGGAGAGGGAGAGGGAGAGGGAGAGAGAGAACCGGGGGGGGGGGGGGGAGGGAGGGAGGGAGGGAGGGAGAGAAGGAGGGAAAAGGTGGGAAGAGGGAAAGGAGCGAAACGAGGATCTGGTAAAAAGTGCAGGAGGGGAAAGCATGGCAGACGCACCAGCAGAGGCTGGGCCCGTGCGTTTGGGCCAGGCGGCGAACGCTGCCCTTGTCCAGGTGGTCGTAATGGTTGTGGCTCACAATCACAAAGTCCAAGGCCGGTAACTTGGGGTCCTCGATCTCAAACGGCACCCTGACCAGCCTCCTGCGCTGCCGCGGACCCCGACTCGGATCCATTCTTTCGCTCCATGAGCCCCCAGCGGCACCCCTTCTGGATTCAGGTTTGGGGTGAGTTAACCGGTTTACACCTCGAATGCCCTGGATACCTTTTCGCCTATCTGAGCACCAAGGACTGATATACATATGTATATACATATATATATACATACATATATATATATATATATACATATATATACGTATATATATATATATATATATATATATATATACATATATATATATACATATATATACGTATATATATATATACATACATACATACATACATACATACATACATACATACATACATACATACATACATACATACATACAATACATACATACATACATACATACATACATACATACATACATACATATATATATATATATATATATATATATATATCTCTCTCTCTCTCTCTCTCTCTCTCTCTCTCTCTCTCTCTCTCTCTCTCTCTCTCTCTCTCTCTCTCTCTCTCTCTCTCTCTCTTGCGCGGGGGCCATATGGACATACAAATGGGATGGGGCTGGTCAATATATTTTATGTAGGACATAGAGGCATGGAGTCACATGGACCATGTCTGGTGAGTATATGGACACAAAAATCGGACCCATCTGGGCATCACATGGGCGCCCACATGGACATGCACAATTGGGTTACAGAGTTTTCAGGGTCCTGTAGAAACATTCACATGTGGCCCATTGAACATGCACATTGGGGACCAGAAGGAGATCCACACGGGGGCCACATGGACATGCACATGGGGGGCCCATGTGACGCACTTGGGGCCAGCCCACTGAACCGGAGAGCAGCGCTGCGAGAATACCGGGTCGGTCAAAAATGTGAAGCCCTCCATTTGTACCAGCAGCGTTGCATGCCCCACCCATGTGGCCTGTACCGCATCCCCTGTCCCACAGCCCCAACGTCAGCCGAAGGATTAGTAATGGATTAGCTAATCCCCAGCACACCCACCCACCACACCCGCAACCCACCAAAGGCGTGCCGACCTGTCGCAGCCAGCCCCATTGTTAACAAGTTGTAATTCTCTCTCACTCCCTTCCCAAAATAACCGAAGAAATATCTGTCTCCCCCATCAAAAACCTCATTCACAAACGCAATGACCCCACCCCCACCCCCCCCCCCCCAAAAAAATGGAATGTACAGAGGATGCTGTACAATGCAGTTTATTTCCGTTCCCTACTTTCTCTTCATCGGTAACTTTGGACGGTACCTGGGGGCGCCGCCAAGGAGCGGTACAGGGGGGCATGGACGGGGAAAGCCCTCTCGAAGTCTGCGGGACTCGGGCTCCTGTTCCCCACAAGGGAGGCGGAGGGAACGCGCATCAGAACCCTTTGCCACTGCCATTGCAGCACGTCCCAGAGCGAAGCCTCCTGTAGTGCAGACCCCAATCCACCTTCAGCTCCCTCACCCTGTTTTCTCACCACATACTTCCATTCAACCATGTGCATTGACAGCAAATGGTTGAATGTATCAACTTCATAACGGGGTAGGTATCTTGGTAGCTTGTTGACCCTAGGGATCTGCAGTTTGGGTTCTGAAGACTGTATGAGGAATCCGGTGGGCACTTTCATAGAAAACCGCTACGTCTGAACATCTGTGTCCACAAACTTCGATATCGAAATCAGAAATATCGAGATGTTGAGGGGCTCAAAACCCTGTCCCATAGCTCGGACCCCTGAGCCCAGAGTAATTGGCTCTTCTGCCAAGTAGGTGTAACTCCTTCTTCTTCTTCTTGTAGTACCAATGGGTTTTGTGAATCACCAACAATGGCACAGTCAGGTAAAGAACAAGCCTTTACGTACCCCGGCTCTGTGAGAGGCCCCGATTGCAGCACAGGCCCCCTCACTTATCGGGTTTTAGCCTAATGGATGGCAAATTGCGTAGCCGCCGCAAATGTTTTCCCATGCCACATGGCATATTCGTACCTGGCTGTTTAATTTTACATTTGCCAGCAAATGGCAAAGTCAGGTTGATTGCATTTATTTTAAAATTGCCAAAGTAGCAAAAGCATGCGTCACAATACAACTTCAATCAACACTGTTCGAGCTCCTTTGAATTTAACTTGCCATTGCGGCATTATCTGTCCCTAGAAGACCCACTGTCCCTCTGTGATTTGTATGGCATTCTTGCAACAACTACTGCTCGAGCCAAACTCCTTGATACCTTTGGCATCACTACTAACCATCCAGCTCCGAAGTGAGGGTGTCGCAGGTGCACACACTTTTGCCATCAAGCTTGTATGATTCAGAACAAGGATACTCACCTTCCAAGTGTCCCAAGGATTGATGAAGCGCCCATCGGGACTATGATGAGAAGGATGACAGGCTGCTGGGGACTCAAGGGCTGTCGAGGTCTGATCAATGTGGCCCAGAGGCATTTTTCTTAAAAGCGATTGTCCTGCATGGAAACAAGGTCGTATCAAACTCATTGAACAAACTATGCCTACCATTACATGCCTTGCTTAGAATCCATAAAAAACTTGCTGAAGCGATAAACCTGTAGTTCTTAACAGAATCTTACACACTCTCTGGAATCCTGAAGCAAGAAGGTGGAGCCTTAGATCCCGGCCCATAGTCCTTTCACAGAGCAGAGCCAGCAGCACCTTTGTCCTTAAGGAAAACAGCGGCCTTGGAGGCTTGAGTCCGTCCCGACCTTATTGTAGACATGAATTTTGAAACAAAGGCCCATGCGAGTCCAACTATCTTCCGAGCCCACCAGATAGTTTCAAGAAACCCACTCGTTGAAGCTAGGGAACTACGCTACAGGAATACATGCAAACACTCCATGCTGAGTATGACCCGGGAATTCTTGTAGCTATGGATAATAAACCAGGCCAGTTTACGAAGAAGCAGCAATGTGCCTCTGAAAATTGTAGGTCTTGCAAGAAGTACACAACGAACGCCGGTGACGATCAAGCAATTGCACTTGCAAAAATTCCACAAGCTTACTCAGGATACTATCAGAGCATGATGGTTCAAAATCATTACATTTTGGACATGTACTGCGGCCGGTCAGTGACGAAGGCCTTCAACATGGCTCGATCCTCTCGATTCGGTTGAGGTGAGGCAGAATTCAGTTGATGGCCGTACGGGGAAAGGGCATGAATTGGCCACTGCGGCACTGACATCTGGCTACGTTTCGCCACGGGACAAACGAAGCCCCGTTGACGTTACTGCATCATCATATAACTTCCTCCTCCAAAGCCCCGCATCGCTTTCAAAAGCCTATTTGACACAGCAGAAAAGGGGCCTTGCCAGAGCCGCTCGTCGGTGAAGGGTCGTCTGATTGATCGTCGATTGCCGGGCAGACGTTGTGGCTGGTGCTTGGAGATGCCACCAAGCTCAGGAGTGCAAAACTGTAAAAGGCCTTGACAAATCCTATTTGCTGCTGAGGCGTTACGTGCTCCAAGGAATTGCAGGTCAGGACCGATTTCAGTGGCCTCGAGTCAAACATATGAAATTATTGCCAGCAAGTGGCTTTGGGTCAGTCTGTGAAAAGACTGACAGTGGAATGAGTAATCTTTAAACATTCCATAGCCCGTTGTTGCGTCTATTCGGGTGCTTGGCAATACCCCGGTACAGGTGGTACTTGTTCCTGACTCTGGAAAAGGAGCTACTAGAGCCTTAAAGAGTCTGCCCAAGGAAAAGAATGTTTTGATTAGAAAAGGGGTACTTTGGTTGGTTGAAGACCATAAAAATGGACGAGTTGCTGCTGTACCTTGATTTACAGTAACTACTGCACATAGAACAATGGGGAGGTCAAGCCCTCCGATAACTGCGGAATAATTCATTTATCAATGGGATACCATTATCTTTCAACATGGTTTGGCTAACGTCTGACAAGGATATTTGCACTGTGGATGTTCAGCAAGGAACATTAGAAGACTAAACCCGAGGCCTGACACCATGGCAAAACGAACCGTCTTCACATGGATGTTCACATTCCTTTTGCGAGTATTTGCAACTGTCAGCCTGGTGGTTGGAGTGGGCTTCATTGCCTTTGGCTGCGTTCTGGAGTCACCTCCAAAAACAGCAGTACCAGCGTAAGCATCCTCCAGAAACGCAGTTGTGCATGTCATATCTATGACTCTTACAGTGCAGTTTCACTAACGTGCTTCAAAGAATACACCCGGTCTCTCGCATTCCAGTCACAGGTTTGCACCGCATGTATAAGCATGGCCCATGGTTTCCATCTTTTAAGCAAAGGTAAAGGCCCAGCTCCACATAACGGGCCACCATGCTGACCATGCTTTGACAGCCTTGGAAAGGCATCTGAAGATCCTTTTCACACAACGCAGAGTCAGAAAGGCTGCAAGAGCTGGACAAATGCGGGTGTGTGTGTGCGTGTGCGTGCGCATCCGTGCATTGATCAACAGAAATGGAGGCAGCGGTAGATGGCCAAGTGGTCTATGCCAATCACCCACTTCAGAGGGAAAAGGAACGGGGGGCTCCAAGAGGACAAATATAGTTATGGACGACATGAGGGCAGGCGCGCACGCGCGCGCGCGCGCGCACACACACACACACACACACACACACACACACACACACACACACACACACACACACACACACACACACACACACACAGACACACACACACACACACACATACCCGCGGGACAGATATGGGAGAGGAGAAAGGAGAGAGAAGGAGGCCAGACGAGCAGGCTTCCGAGCTCCAAAACCCTGCAGGTTGAATCTGCAAAGGACTTTGCAGAGCACTTTTCCAGCCAGGGGGCATCGCCCAAGAAGCCCAAGAATGGCTTGGGTGGGGCCGAACAGGTTACTGGTGACACTGGGAGTGCTGACGCTCGTTGGGAGCGTCTTTGGTTACGCGGGAGCCCGCTTCCACCCTATCCTCTTGACGTTATACCTGATTGTTGGCACATGTGCCACAACTTTGCAGCTGGTGCTTGTCTTAGCCATCTTCGGGGCCCAAAACAAAGTTGCAGATGCTATCATCAACTTGGACACCAGGGAGGGCAAGCTTGGAATGCTCCGGCAAGTACCCTGAGCCCATAGTCACGGCCTCAACATCTTCTATTCTTCATGCACTTTCCGTCCGTACCGCCATAACAATAGAAATTACTAGTATTCCGCCATTGATGGCGGAATAATCTCAGATGCTGGGATGATAGTGGAATGAGGGAAGAGTCTCAGATGGGATGGTGGGGGGAATGGAAGAAGAGTACTGTCTCGGATTATGACAAAGCATTCACGCTTCTATATACTCGCATCATGTCATAATGCCAGTCAAAATTTTGATGATGTCAATGTCTCCAGCGGTTTTACTTGCTGCTGAATTATTCAGTATTGATAACATGGCTGCTAAACATTCAGTATTGATCACATTGCTGCTCAACATTAATTTTTATCACATAAATGTTGATCAAGGTTGACCAAGCTCTGAAGAGGACAGCGAACTCAGCTCATCCGTGGCCCGAACCCGCGTCCCGACCCTAGGGCCTCAATAGGGTAGACTAGCCCATCTGGCTGAAGCCCGGTTAGCTACCCTCGAGGTTAGCTAACCGGGCTGCAGCTAGAGGGGCTAGTCTACCCTATTGAGGCCCTAGGGTCGGGACACGTATATATACTTCAGTCTGACTCTATATATGGAGTCAGATTGAAGTGTACCAATACCGCTGTGAGCTTGTGTGAGAAATACTCGGAGTTCGTGCTCTTGCCACGTACCGCATGAGCTTTGCGATAAAGTGCTATACAGACCTATATATAGGTCTAACGGTATCTAGGAGCACATCCGCATATTGACTCGACTGCTTCTCAATGATACCCATCGATGTTTGTGGAGTCACAATGCACATTTTGCAAATGCCAGGAAGGAAGAAAGGAAATGTTACATCCAGGACCAGCCATTATGGCTGAAGGGATGGCCAGGTCATATATTCTTGTTTCGTGCGGCAAGTGTGTGTTGCTCATCTTTGCCTCCTCCTTCATCTTGCTTCTGCAGAAGGAAACCTCTCTTTGAATGCAATGAATGTTTCACATTATCATTACCCATCATAAATAATACCCAGCATGTTTCACATTAATATTACCCTTCTGCAGAAGAAGCCTGCCTTTGAATGAAGTGAAATTTTCACATTACC
>KV908377.1:593930-608930 GCA_002005505.1 Botryococcus braunii
CACTCTCAAGGGGCAGCACTCTGTATGGGCGTTACCGTGATGGGGTCTGCATTGTCGCACCGCGATTTTTGTGACCTGTGACCGCGATTGTTGTGACCTCAAATCAGGCTGAAGGGCCATCGCTCCAAAAGTCCACCACCAATGGTTTGCAGCACCGCCCATGACCGCACGACCACGGACTGAATTGCATTCGGCGTGCCTCTGTTGCGATTGGGCTGTGCACGTTCATGGAAACGCCAAAATCTGGTACCCTGGGGACCCGGATCCCTAGCGGCCGTCGGCTGCACGGGTCCCCGGTGGGTCCCCCACACGACTCACACATCGGTCGGGCGCAGCCCCCGACAAGACTCAGGCTGACGCCCGAGGGGTTGGGCTTGCAGGGCGAGGAGGGCGGACGTGCCGCAGCCGCGGGCGGAGTGAAGAAGGCGGGTGAGGTCGGGCTACGTACAATGTGCGCGGCGACGCTGGGGCGGGAGCTGAACAAGGAGATGCAGGTGTCTGACTGGGGCCGGCGCCCCCTCAGCATCCGCCAGCTCCAGTACGCTGCTCTGGACGCCTACGCGCTCCTGATGATCCACGATGTCATTAGCGTCCAGGGGACCGGACTGCTTCCGCTCCCGCAGACTCCCGCAGACACCCGCCCGGCTTGACCAGGCGCAAGCAGTCCCGCAGACGCTCGCCGGGCGCCACCCGGCCTTCCCCGGTCCCGCAGACACCCGCTAGGCGTGAACCGGCTTCAAGCAGTCCCTCAAACACCGGCTAGGCTTCCCGAATTTTTTCAAACGGCTGATGGCTGCATCGTCTCCGTATCTACAAAGACTGATGCCTGCCTCGCATCTCAACAGGCTGATGCCCGATGGCTGCCCGCATCACAGCAGGCCGTTCGCGGATGGCTGCTGGCATCTCAACAGCGGTTTGATGCCTGCCCCTGTCATTCCAAACTGATGGTGGATGGCTGCCTGCATCATAACAGGCCTCTGGCTGATGGCTGCTCGCATCTCAACAACTTTTTGATGCCTGCCGGCATCTTTACAGGCTGATGCCTGATGGCTGCCAGCATTATAACGGGCCGCTGGCGGATGGCTGCCCTCATCTCAACAGCGGTTGATGCCTGCCCGCATTTTCCAAGCTGATGGCGGATGGCTGCCCGCAATTTTCGAGGATACAATTCTCCAGGCTGATCGGTGGATGACTAAAGATGATGACTCATTGCCGTCGTCCAGGCTAATCGCTGATGACTGCATGCAATTTTGACCGGCTGATTTCTGCTTGGTTCCCGCACGCTTCCACGCCGGTCACTAGTCGCTGGCCGCATCTCACCCCGCACATGCATGATGGCTGCACGCTCATGCATGACGGCTGCATGTGCCCACGCATCGCCCCTGGCTCCTGCCTGATGGGGCTGATGGCTGCCCGCTTCTTGGATCTTCCACCATTTGCTCCCCTTGGCGCGCGCGGGTGTGTGTGTGTGTGTGTGTGTGTGTGTGTGTGTGTGTGTGTGTGTGTGTGTGTGTGTGTGTGTGTGTGTGTGCGCGCGCGCGCGCGCGCGCGCGTGTGTGTGTGTCGATGAGGGGGCGGTGCGTGGGCGGATTAGTTACGATCAGTCTCGGCTCGGGCGCTGCGAGCTGTGTGCGTGACAGGAATGTGGCGTCAAAGCTCGGGCCAACACGCTGACTTTTGCTCCCGCGGGTCTTCTTTTCCAGCCGGTTTTTTGACAGAGAAGCCCCTTCTGCTGCAGTGGGACGCTGCCTCGCCGATTGGCAGACGTGATGGTCTGCTAGTAATCTAGGGTTGGATCTAACCCTTGCTCCAGTAATTCTCCCAGTGACCCTGTTTAGTGACCCCGCCGAGGCAATCGGTTTGAGACCATGAAGTCAGATAGCGTTGAGAACTGGTAAGGCTTGTAATGTGAGGTGGCTGCCTCCTGATCCAGAGAACGATGCCCAGAGAATTCTTTCATTTATACTAGAGTGCTGCCAAGCGAGTGGAGCTGGTCGGATATGCTCTTGATCTCAGGGAACTCTGCGCTTTGTTTCTAATAGTGCGAGCTTATGTACAATCAAAGCTTTGGCAGATAATTTTCCCATGTCAGTCAGTGAATCCCTCTTCCGCATTACGGATTTCCACCCTTGCACAAATCTTTTATTTCTTTTACAGCATTGAAGCACCAAAGTAGCCACATTTTCCGCACATTTTAGTCCGTTTTGCAAGACGAGAGAGTGCGTGCTTGCTGCCTGGGCCTTGTAGCAGGGTACGTTGGGTTTCAGTGCTGCATTGCTTCCAAAGTTAATGATATATCCATCACCTCCGACGCCCCCTACTCGAATATGTTAAACTCAACCGTATCAATCCTGGCTCACATCGTTAAAACACTTGATCGCGTCCCACGATTCATGGGTTTTCTTGAGCCTCGGAGCTGTGGTGGACATTGTAACTGCCTCGGACAATCATTTGACAGCCTGTCACGAGGTAAAGAGTGGTCACATACCTAAGTTAAATTTGTTTCACAACTTCAAGGCCCCAAAGGGCCTGTTCACGCCATCTCCGATCCATGACCAAGACCAGTGGGGTCACACAGTAGAGGGTTGGGGCACTTGCACCTAATGCTTGTGTGTCCATGCCCTTGAGGCACGGTTCAGAGTACGATTTTTGCCCCAGTGCCCACACACACCTTCTGGCGCAAGACTTCCCAGCCATTACACCATTTTAAGAGGCAAGTGCTTGCAAGCTTGGTTTGGCAGAGTAAGGATATTTATGAAGAACGAGCAATGTGGGTTACATCGACCATTCCTAAAGTTGCTGCATCCTAACGCGGCTCTGGCGGGATTAATGCACTTCAGCGTACGTGACCAGAGGAATACTACAACATTCGGTAGCCTTGCTACTGATAGCATGTCACTAGTACTATGACCATACACGATTACCATACCTGTCAGGGAACCCCGCATCATGAGTTCTAAACTTATATTCGAGGCCTAGACTAACCCCACACACTGGAACCTTCAAACTAAAACGGCACAGTGTTGTCACGCGGTAAACATCAAATCTACCCACCTCCCATGCTTTTCTGAATCAGTGCGTCCACTTCTCTATACTTGTTGCATTTTCAAACCTGAATATTCGGAGGAGGTACTGTTCCCCTCAAAAAATTACTTGCTTTCACCTTCCTTTCAATCTTCAAAAGGAGCATGAGCGCTCTGGAGCACTGATATATGCCATATTGTTGTACTGCAGGCTCCTAGGAAAGTCTGTGTTTGCTCAGCTGAAACCAGCACATCCAAGGGGAGTTCTATCCACCAGAAGGCTCGAGCACCTGTGACAGATCGCAGATACTTGCCAGTGCCACCCCGCATCGCAACCATCTCCCTGGCAACATCTTACAACATGCAACGCAATGCCCGGTTCGAGATCTTCTTCGTCCCCACGACATTTTTCACCCCAGAGCCCTCAGCCTCTCAGGGTCACCGATCCCAAAGATCCAATCCTTACCATTGAAGAGGCTCCCAAGACATTTGAGATCGAAAATCTTGCACACACTTTCGCTGCCCTAGGCAAATCCCAGTTTATCTTCAACACGTGCTTTCCCACACCTGTTGTGGGTCAACAACTTTTCCGCCCTATTCTTACTTGGATATGAGGAGCATCTAAAGCATTCCGGCACATGCCAGCATGAAAGTCACGCCCAGGGCACTTGCTCTCACATTGGCCCCCAGCCTGCATGCGCAATGCATGCCCAATTCCTTGGTGTGGGAAACATATGCACACACAGCATGCAACTCAATTCAACTTGTGAGTTTTCATCCCACGCCGGGGGAAAAAAAAGAGGGCGCGGCAGAGGGTCCATGACACACATAAAACCTACACTGAGAATCAAACTCTGAGACAGGCACTAAATCAAAGCCTGCTCCTGAGCCATGACCTGCAATTGCAAGCAACAGCGGGCTCGAGGCCCAGTGCACAGAAACGGCAAGGATGGGAGACGCTATGGGGAGCAACACATTCAAAACAACCTACGCAGCTGTGATTACGCACTAGAGAATTAGGCAGTCACGGAGCGCCAGGGCTTCCTATAGAGGGGACTTGTATGCCGGAAAAGTCAAGGCAGGTACACTCCAGCAGTCACGAAGAATAGCAACTGATGCCACGGTCTCTACCAGTGGCAGCCACCCCTCAAGTGACCCACAACGTGGCAAGAGAGGTAACTTCAACGCTATATCAGAACCAGCAACTTTTGACTGGCTTTGGTGTCCTATCAAAGATGGCCCACAACGATAATGTTATATCACAAATGTCCTCCCAGTCTTAATGACCAGAACAGGCCAGAGGGCTGTGACTGCACTACCTATGTACCAACTGTACGACACCAGAGGGTCCCGGCTGTTGAGACAGGACATACATAAAGCTACAGATGTTGCCGATTTTGGGCAGTGTCGACTTCCGTCGTCACGCACCCTTGGCATTCAAAAACCCCTGCAAGTTCAACTGAGAAGACTTTTGGAAAGAATCCCAGGACGCACACCCCAGCCCCAACGGGATCCGTCCCACTGTGGTCACATCCCAAAGTGGTAAAAACTTTCTAGTACCCCTCGCGCGCACGCGCACCCGCACACGCACGCGCACGCGCACGCACACGCACACGCACACGCACACACACATACAGGAACCTACATGTTCCCTTAAGCATTCACGCGCTGGGTCAGATCCTAGCCGCTTTCCAGGTCGCTACCCTCGCTGCTACTTAAATCAACAGGAAAATCAAAACCCGTGACATGCCAGCATCCGAGCAGGGTCCAATCTGACAAGATTAATCTTGAATTATACCCACGCCAGCCGCAAATCATCATAAGAACAATGGTCCCCCCCCCCCCCAAAGGGAAAATGCGCACACCGTTTGATCACGAGCAACTAATGCATAAACAGGCTGTCATGATATGTATTTTGGGCATTCAGAGACAATCTGGCCCTATGCTGGATGTCATTTCTCCAGGAGCGCCATTAAATGGGAAGCCCTCCCCCGGCCCCATGGGGATCATCGGTGTGGCCACCCCAGATGCACTGGAACACCCTCGTTGCCGCTCAGGCACCGCGAATTATCTTTCTGACAGCCACCGGATGCTATGAACATCCGCATGGCCTGAGTATGGAGCTCACATATAGAGACGGAGTACAATACCACCCCACCGTCCCATGTTGGTGTCATCCTACCTCTGGGATGGAAATCACTGTGAAGGTTACAGGATCATAAACCAGGCGCACACGGTCACCTCGCCAGTCTGTTGTTGTTGCAGAGCCCTTCCTCACAGGCACAGGCGTGCGGGTACTCTCTTTTGTGATGACTTTTTGTGCGTCGAAGACATTCATTCCCACGCACTCGGGCCAAGAGCATTTGTCGGGCGGCAGGCATTCCTCACAGCGTAAGCACATGACCAGGATGCAATCGCAGTACGTTATCTCTATACCGCAGCCCCCATCTGTTAAATAATGCATAGTTGCAAATGCCCCTACTTAAGTAATCAGCATCGAAGACTTCTCGAAGGTAAAGCAGATCGCACAGCAGGTCTTACCCCACTAGTGCAAACCCAACGCAACATCAACCCCCCTCCAACTCACACACACCATCCCGGTCACGCCGCCCCTGCCTAAGTGGACACGCAGCCATGGACATTCACACGCGCATGCGTGAACGAGCGCAGTACCACACACACACACACACACACACACACACACACACACACACACACACACACACACACACACACACACACACACACCCACCCACCCACACCCATGACACACTTTCTACAAGTGCACATCTCCCCACTATGGCCCGAAAAGCCTCTGCTGATGTCTGCGAAATCACGGAGCCCAGAGCTTCACTGCCATGCAGTCTATCCTTACTCCCTCACACTTCAATCACAAGATCCGCTACTAATAAACAAATGCTACTCAACCAGGATATTTGATAATTAACTAGACAGATACGACAGACGATCACATTTGGCCCAAACCAACGGCAATGTTGGTGAAAGCATCACATATGCGTGCGACACCTCTGTTCTACACTGCTGCTAAGAGCTATGCCGCAACATCTTGCACTTCTTCAGCAACTTCAACATGCCGACGTGGCTCCCCTCCTCCGCCCTCCGAGAGGGGATGTGGGATAGACCACCCCACTTCTTTTTCAAAAAGAACAGCAACAAAGTGATTTTTGAAAAGGGTATGAACATCCTTTTTTTTTGCCATCTTTTACCAACAGTTTTTTTGACACGCACAGGGCGCCTCAGTTCCACAATGTCTCAAGCACCTCAAGCCTTTTGGCATGCTCGCACACTCGGAGCACTGAATGAAAGAGGCATGAAAATCTACCTGCGGTGGTTGTCGTGCCTCCAAGAGTACTGGAGGCAGTAGCTGTAACACCAGCCGTTGGGAGTGTCCCCGTACTCAAGCTGATGCTGGCCTGGCCCGTGCTTTGGGCGCTGAGAGCAGAAGGCAGTAGCTCATACTCAATTGGAGCAGGCCTACCGCTTTCGGCAGTGTCTGAGACCCCATGCGGAGCCAGTGCTGGACCAGGTGCAGGTCCTGCCGGAACAGTAACTTGGCGCACAGATAGCCCAATAGGAAGACCTGTCACATCAAGGCCACTCCGACCAGTGGGTTGCAGAAGTCACTTTGGGAACTCATGATGGATTGAGCACTTGCATTGGGACAACAGTGGGTTGCACCAGAACAACTTCCAAGCCGCTTGCATAGCGTATGCCACCAACAACACTGAGTGGCTGTGGACCTGATAAGAGGCAAAGATCTGCCTCTTACCTTTTGTTTGGCTGTGCTTTTCTTGACAAACAAACCCCACCTATAAGCCTTACCCGAGAAGAGCAACAACCTTTAAGCAACCCCTAAATCGCTGCATCTTTATTGC
This sequence comes from Botryococcus braunii, assembly GCA_002005505.1. Classification (NCBI taxonomy): domain Eukaryota; kingdom Viridiplantae; phylum Chlorophyta; class Trebouxiophyceae; genus Botryococcus; species Botryococcus braunii. Next base: position 600,850 of record KV908377.1, read on the forward strand.
CAGTCCAGCCGCTCACATACTGTCAGCCATACTAGCCTTCCTACTGAGTACATTTGAATGATGCAAGGCTGCCAGGAGTTGTGGCGTGTAGATTGGCCGGTTCCAAAAAAGCTTGGGTTCTGATGCTGATGGGGGCACAGAGCATCAGTGGCGGCAGTGGCAACCAGGCATTATGCGTCATGCGGGAAAAATTGAAACTGGTTTTGCGCTACGTGCAAGCCAACAAACTTGTACAAAGTTCGCAAGACGCAAGATGTAGACGTCTCCAACCTCAATATGATGGCATGTAGCACGTCTGAACAAGTCAAAAGTATGTCACAACTTGTAAGTCAAAAGAGAGGAACTCCACTTCTTCAGGAAATGTAATGCAGGCTCTTCCAGTACACACCTGTGGCTGCTGAAGAATAATCAGCAGTCGTTCCCAGCTGCACACCAACACACACTGCTGAAAATTGCTGCAAAAGTATTGGGAACAGTAGCTTCGCGGCATAAAGTTATTTAATTTAGGCACCATAGAGTTCCAACGCCGTTGGTGTCTTTGCCTTTTGTGCGAGTCGAAAGCGATAATTGCCCTCTGTAACTACGCGTTGCCTGACTCACCTCTGGAAATATTGTAGCCATTACAGGGTACGAGACTGTGCAAACGGTGAACGCCCATGCGAGAACGGAAGCCAAGGGTGACATCTCCTACGAGGCAGCCCAACATATCTCAAAACCTGTCCCCTGTCACCAGTAGAAACTTCAATTGTAATAAGATTATCAAAAATAACAAATCCATCCAAGCAGTGAACTAAACAACCCCTCACCAACCACGTCCTGCAAAGTCAAACAGAACGACGGTAGAAACCACTATTTCCGAGATACGTGACCGACCTGACATTGCTAAATCAAGCCTCAGACGGTCCGACTTCAGCGTCTTCGCTTACAATATTTGAAGCCATGGCTGTTGACCATGACATGTCGCCTCGAAGGCATCCTCGATTGCATCGCTTTGTCAAGGCCCTTGACTCAAGGGCCAGGTGTCTACCGTACTACCAGACCACGTGGCAGGACACGTCGTCGGCACCCGCCAGTGGCGGGCCGCCACACCGATTTCCGTACACACGGTGGGCCTCAGGTGAATGTACAGTGCCGGTTATCACGTTGCAGTTATCACGTGCCGGCGACGGTTGGGATATTGTCACATTTCCCCCAGTTGGAATTCCCCGCCAATTGCTGCAGGCTAGAGCCTTCATTTTCCTTTCACACCGTCGAGTATCTTTCTCGCATCACACCGGGGAAAAGGAGCTCCGAACAAGTGCGAAGAATAACGAAATGTACAGCTCCATGCTCGTGTTCTATGCCATTGTTGAGCTTGTCGAAAGTGGGTTGGGTGGCATTGTAGATATGCTGGCTGAGTCACTTAGCTCCGGTGTAGCCACCCGTGCACTAGTTCAGCGCTTTGGGCTAGCTGCTCTATAGAAGAGCTGTGACATTTTCTCTCGCAGTTTTTAACCACCTAGACCTGTCTTGTCCGCACGAAGCCGATTCTCTTGCCTCGACTGCCGTGATTCATTTTCAGCAGCGTACACATAGCGTAACGGTGTGAGGTTTTACTAAAAATAGTTCTTGAGGGCGCAATATCGGCCGTCTGTCAAAACTCATATCGGTCGGTGTCGGAAACTTCTTTCAAATGGGATGGGTTAACAAGTCACCGGTTGTGCGGCTACACATCAGTCTTACTGGGGACGTTGACCACCCACAAGAAGTCATTCGAAAAGTTACAGAAGGTGAGAACGTAACTTAGTGCGAGCTCCAGCTGTCCCTGAGAACACGGGCAATACTTTGCAGGTTGTTGCGAGGGGGGTCCTGCCTTCTACCAACACCTTTTAAATTGTTGTATAGAAAAAAGAGATGGTGGTCCATTGCAGATTTTGAAGAAGTGGAGGTCGATGGCTTTGTGTTCAAGAGAAAGAGGCAAATAGCAGAACAGCAGTCCAGTCGGCAGCCTGCAGATGAATACCAGCAAACGGAACAGTCACAGATTGCAAATGTTCACCAGAGCGCTTGCATACCAGAACGTCATGCACATCTTATCCCTGTGGATGCTGCAACCTTAGAGATAAAAGCCGAGGCATTATTAAAAACAATCGAAGCAGACAATGACATACCGCAAGTACTTCCAGGGTTTTGCGAGCGACTCGCAGAGGTATGGTGTCCATCTCTTTTCAACCTCAGTTATGCAAACTACCCAGTCTGGCCCACTCCACCAACACCATCTCCAGCTCTAAAGCCCTTCCGCATGACAGGGGGAACAAGAAACACAGAAGAAATGTTTGAGGTTTGGGAGCAGGAGTGGGCATGCATGGATTGCCTGACAGTAGCATCATGGGCTTCCCCTGTCCTAGGTGGCAGGCAAGGAGACTTGCATTCGTTCTACAAGCTGTGATTGCGTTAACACATTCTCCACTGATTTCAGTTCTCTTGCAGAGCGCCTTACAAGAGGCGGCGATTCCAGAGGGCGTTAAGCAACGGCTTGCAGCCACGTGGCCCGCTGATGTGGCAATGGCTGTCCGCCAGGCTCTAGCCAATGGGACACTGATATGTGATAGACCAGATAAACCGGACTCCAGAGAACACGCTACGGACATCGAGAAAGAAAATCGACGGATCCGACTTGCTTACCTTCAAACAAGAGTTCAAACTCTTGAGCGGGTGGGTGGTCTTGCTACTGTGTCAACACTCTTGTGTATCTGTCAGACCGGGGACAGGGGCGGGGAAGGGGGAGATGGAGCAGGGAGAGTCAGAGATGAGCAGAACCACTTGCTAACCTCTGTCAAGCTGTCCCTGTTGCACCCCCACTCCCTTCCAAATGCTCCCACTTTCCAGAACTTTCTTCCCCTTTCCTCCTATGACCGGCACAAACCCTCCAGTGCATTCCTTTAATCCGTGCAATTGAAAGTGTTTCATGCAAGTTTCATCATCATTCCTGTTACTGTGTAAATCACACAGAGGCTGCAGATTCTGATGAAAAGGCCTTCAGTTTGCCCCCCCCCCCCTCCCTTCAAGGCTGTCAATACATCTGGATAACACAAGATCTGTCTCAAGTTGTCTTTTGGCAGTTTCCTGACGTCTGGAATGTGGATTCAATTGTAAGATCCTGTCAACGTAGATATACTTTGGACTTGGGGAAAGGGCGGGGCAAATTGCTGGCATGGGTGACTTTGGGTGACAGTATGCTGAACATGCAGGAAAAAGAGGAGTGGCAGAGACTGGCAGAAGAGCACCATCAAATGGCAGAGGAGCTGGGGCTCACACCTGCCGATGCTGCGAGTCCCCAGGACAGGATGGCCCCTGATGCCGCTGAGGAGGCATTGGCCCTCTCCCAGGACCTTTCCAGTGCACGCCAGGATGCTCACCGCCAGATCTGCCTTCAGGTGTGCTCCTTCATTAAGCGTGCCATGCCTCATGTCCCACACTGTGTTTGTGTGTGTGTGTGTGTGTGTGGCTCTTTTTGGGGGGGGTGGGGGGGGGGGGCTTCTCTTCAATACGTGATGGATTGCTTGCGTTATTCATGAACGTATTGAGCTCATCTTCAGGAGGGTTACAGCATTTTGTGGCAAGACGGCTGCGCTCAGGAATCAAGAGGGTCCTGCAGTGTCGGCCTGGGGGGCGGGGGTTGAAACGGCCAATCCAGACGACATGGCTCCTTTTGATAGGCCATCCCTCACCACATTTGCACCCTCGGTATGCATTAAGGGAGGACAGTCCGCTTTGATACAGCCTAAGGTCGACAAGGCTCCGCTGTACAGATGGTGGACTCACTTTCCTCATTCTGTTTGTTGCTGCCACTTTGAATGTGTGCGGTAGGTATTTTTTTGTGCTCGTCTCTCAGGACCATGGCCACCTTCATCTCCACAAGTACGGTGTGCTTCGTCACGATGCAAACTTTGCTCTTTCCATGTCTTGGGCCTTTAACCCTTCTCTCCATGTGTTAAACTTTGAGAATGTAGGACCATGAATCATAGTGGGCCGCCCCCAACCCCCTCTTGCTAAAGACGCCACAGCATCCGACCTCTCTCCCCGTGTCCCCACAACCCCTCGATCGTACAGTCTAACAAGACCCCGAACATATACACTCACACACACGCACACACAATATGTTTCCTGTTTGGATTCAGGACAGGGATAGGTAGGGCCCAGACCCCATCTATGATGGTCTGCCCTGCCATGGGGTCGTAACACACATTTCAGCGAGGTGCTCCATTGAGGGTTGCCGGGCCGTAATCACATTTCAGGGGACTGTGCAGGTGGAGGGGCTCAGCGCCTTGGTGGAGGGCGTGGAGGAACTGGTGGGGCGTGCAGAACGGCAGTGTGGACTACTGCAAGCCCATTGGCACCGGGACAAGTTCCGAAAGTTTCCCCACGTCGACTCTCCGGCCCGCCTGATCAGGGACATCATCCAGCCTGTTCCTCCCACATGAGTCTGCTGGAGCCTGCGGACGCTGCTATCCCGGCAATTTCCAGAAGATCTCCCTGGTTGGAATGTATGCAGAAGAACGAAAATCCAGAAATGGCTGTGGAAATTATGGAAGGGGGAGGGCGTCACCCCTTACAAAGCTCTTTTGAAGTTTTTGGCCCTAGCAGGACCTCCAACCCCCCCCCCCCCCCCGGGGGGTCGGGAGGTGGGTGCCTTCGAAACTCTGGGCACTACCTGGCGTGCTTTCCTGATATCCCAGCCCCTGCTCTTAAACTTTGGCAGATTTCCTATTCTGAGAAGGAGCATGCTGTGGGCCAACAGCGTGACTGAAGTATTCGTCACATCCCTGCTGCTTCGGGAGGGGAGGGAAGCTCCCTCAGGGAACGTGTTCCCTGCACAGGGAGCATGCCCCTTCAGGCCCTCGTTTGGCATGACGTGTACTGGCAAGCCTTAATTCAAATGGGATCGAGTCAGGCCGTCCAAAGGCTTAATTGTACATGTACAATTCCTCGAGATTTTTTGGAGAGCGTCTGTCCATCGAGATATATATGTCTGCGTCGAACGGTCACATACACGATGTAAGCCACACACTGGAGGAGAAGCAATTGTGGTGTATGTGCCAGGAAAACCGCATGAAAGAAGGCAAGCTACCTGAAACATTTAAGTATGTGGAGACAAAGAGTGCATTTGCAGGCTGCCCTTCCCTATGAGGTCCAATTGGTGGCTTGAACCAAGTACTTTTGAAAGCTTAGGGCAAGGACAGTTCTTGGTTACTTTGGAGTTGCCAGTTTTTGTAAGTGTTGCCACGTGTCGAATTATTGGGCAAGGGCTCCAATTACTGTGGGAAAATGCTGGCCAGCCTGCCACCACAAGGAAGATTGGTTGGTATCTCATATTACTTCTTTGCCACATCTTTGTGCTCCACAGAGCCACTGCACTGGGCAAGCGTTTATGTCCTGAGGAACTGTCCGACCATGTTTCTGTGTGCTTCAGCAGAGTCCTTACCTTCCAGGCAGGATGGTCTTGTGGATTTGCCTAACTACCCTGTCAGCCTTGGGCATACATTGGGTCTTACAGCAGGCTCAACAAAACCTTTGCGGGTCCTCGTGATGCCATGTCGGGGAAAGAAGGGCGCTACACCAAAGTCAGCAGCGAATACCGACGTGTCCATGCAACAGCCCTGCAATATATAATCTTGATTTTGCCCGAGAATAGGAAAGTGTATCAGACCTGCAGTGGTATGGTGTGGATGAAGCACCCGTGTACATTTTGCAGACAAGTTGGAAACTGAGATTATGGCCGCCCTTGTACGCCAGGCTCATTTGACCTGCTGGAGGCACAATGTTGTGGCCTGCCTCATATGTTCGGGCTTCAGCAGAGCACGTGTGTGAGTGAGTGTGTACGCCAGTCTCTCAAGTGTAGGTATGGGGTCTACGTAGAATATCTCTTGATTGTTTGTGCCAAAGTTCGATAGAGGTACAAAAGGCCTGTGGAAGACTGGGCACGGTTAAGTACTCCGATATAAGCTGCCAAAGGCTGCACTATGAGTGCTTTAAAGCTAGAAATTTGGAATGGTGTTGTCCTTGCAGGTCATGACCATCCACCAGACGCTTCAGGACAGGGATGATCTGGTTCTTGATTTCTTCAGCATTTGTGTTTCCTAGTCGTCCCTTGGGAAAAAGTAATTGAGGTTCATGGGCATTGTTCCACTTACAAGCAAGTTTGCCCAACTAGGATGTGGGTTGGGCAAGCCAGGTGCTCATGCGGCTGGCTCATAAGATTCTGCAGCCTTACGGTATGTCATGTGCTTTAAGCAAAGGACAGTGATGGCTCCTCAATTGCAAGAAAGCAGTCTGCGCTACAAACCCAGCACTGCTGAGCATAGATACATCATACACCAGCAAAGACCATTACCGGGTGCCCTCGGCTTCGCCTTAGGCTCTCAAAATCCCAGCTTCACTCACAAGCTTAAGGAGGCAAATTCGAAGAAGTACCCCTTTTACCCCACATACGTATGTTGTGCGAGTATGTACGCACCACAGAGTTATCAGTGCCAAAGCGCAAGATCTTGACGGTGGCCCTTCGACATATTGCTTTGTTCCGTTCCATAGCTTGCAAGGCCACTAATGGAGGGGCATGTTTGAAAATGCCTGAAATGACGCGCGGTGAGGGACCCCGTCAACATGTACATGTATACAGCTTTCACAACAACGTATTTTGAAACTATCACGCAGCAGTCGGGCAGTTGGTAAAATACTTGTGGACCTGATGGAACATGCATATGCTTGTCTTCCCTCAATAAGTGAAATAGCCAACAACTTCTATGAACCTTCCAAGCAGCAATCGGGAAGATATTCATGATCCTGGTGCAACATGCTTGTTTACTTGGTCAGACTACTGCAAAATTCGGCAATACAGAGTCGTGATATAATTAATTGTATTTTGAACATAAGTCATGTTTACTACTTGGTAGCTTTTTGTTCCAACCTTCGGGCGATTGAATATATGAATAACATAGTGTCATGTTGTACATGTGTGAGATTCAGACCCCTTATGATGTAGTATAAGGGTTTCACAGGTGCGCGGAACCCTAAACCCTAAGTAGGTAATTTCTACTAAGTAATAACCCTAAACCTTCAGTAGGTTATAGCAGTTGTTGAGCCCGTCATGGAGCAAACCTGAGGGATGTCAACCACCCTGCCCCAGTATAAGCGCTGCATAAGCTGGGTCATCTGCCCATGACAGATAGGGCGGCGCTGAATAGGGGGCGAACCGCGTGGCGTTGCTCACTGGGTCCACGTAATCTTCATAGTCTAGAGAAAAGTACTCCACATCAGAGCTTTCGCCCTGCACCGTACTTCAGCCGCTCAGCCTGTTGCTGTCTCAAAACCCCTACAGGATTGACTGGCACCCACTTGTATTAATGCAAATATTTGTTTCGGGTCAGGTTGTTCCATTCTTGTGCTGTATACCCAAGTCCCTTGGCACCTGGGGGGCGTGTTTCTGGTTGTTCCGCATGTTCCGTTCTTCTGCTGAACACCCAAGTCCCTTGGGGCCTAGCACAACTTTACCAACTCCTGTCCACTCTAACGTCATTTGCAAAGAGAACAAGGCCTACGGTGGAATGGATCATGCGATAATCCAGGATGCTGTACATTTCCAAGTGCTAGAAAGTTGCAGACCTTCAGTACCTACTCTCCCAACACTACACCACCAAACAGTCACATGCACTGGCGTCTGGCGTGTGGGCAGCGCGCGCGCACACGCACGCACACACACACACACACACACACACACACACACACACACACACACACACACACACACACACACACACACACACACACACACACGCAGGCACGCACGCGTGCACGCACGAGCCCGTACACATGCACGCGGGAGCGCGGAGTGAGGCGCTGGGACCTGGGGGCCAAGTATATTATATCGAAAGGGGCCGAAACCGATAGGGGCATTCTGTGCCATGTCCATGTGTACAGAATGTGGGTCAGTCAGATAATCCATCTCTTTGTCCACTACGAGAAAGCTGCACCCCCCGGGTGGGGGGGGCGGGGGCTTGCGATGCAATACAGACGAATCATTATCCTTTAACCCCCCAATCTTA
>KV908377.1:613930-623930 GCA_002005505.1 Botryococcus braunii
GAAATAGTATCACCAGCTTCTCAAGATCATGTGTGATAATCAAGAAAATTTTCTTTTTGAGCTGGTGAAGGGGTCAAGCAGGAGGAACACAAACCTTGGCCGGCTCCTCGGGTTGTTGCAGCGGCACCCCTGTCAGGTGCAGTGCCAGGAGACACTTCACTTCCTACACTTGCAGAGGGATCCCCTTGCAACTGATCTTGCAGAATAGTACGCCTGCACAAGATGGCAGCTCCCACGGTGACAAGTTACCTTGAGGGACTTCTCACGGCTACGGCAGGTCAGTCTTACAATCCTGGCCGGAATATCTCAATCAATCTGAAAATGTCATAAACCAATCAACACAAGCATCCCAATCATAAGCGCATGCTTGCAAGAAACTTATACCACGTAATCACAGTACCCACTTGACATTATCATCGGAACGGGTCAAGCCCGCAGCCTCGCACGAAAAGCAGTCACCAGAATCAGGAGTCATAATTATGAAAATGTGATATTTATACCAGCTTACACGCTCTAGACTGCTCAATCTGCACACAAGTCGGGTTGCGCACCTGCCAACTGAAACAGGTGCAGATAGTGTAGCACTCGCCCATAACATCAGAGCCACCACGAATGAGAATGTTTTAATTTTACCCTCTATTCTGGCCATCTTCCACCCTGTTCCTCCATACAATCTCATTTGTCAGCTGATAGGCATGTCGGCGGGGCCGGTAAGGGCTGCCCACCAACAAACTTGGTGCAACGCAGCTTTGTTTATGCTATAATATTTCGACCATTGAGTTTTTCTCCCAATATGTGGAGCCAAGGTGGAATTGCAATCTATGTGCTGGCTGCTGCGATGGAGGAGGCTGTACAAGGATACTCGGAATCCGAGCCTCGGATCGTCCAATTTAGTCCAACTGAGTCCATGTGAGGCAATCACTCCTCTCTCCGATGTAACTTCCTTCAGCTTTTACAAGAGTGGAGTAAAAAAGACCAGCCAAATGTTCAATGACCCAAACCCAAATGTTTGAAGCTATGAGTCAAACCCGGCAAGCGGCCAGCTGGCGACCAACAGCGGCCGCAATAATGAAACTGACCCGATGCATGACAAAATATCCCTCCACATCTTCTTGAGCAATGATGGCTTGGTTCAAAAGCCCCTGGAGCCTCTGCAACAAAGCCAGCGCATCAGCATGCAACCCTCCAAATGTTTCAAAAGAGAAGGCTTGGAAGGCCACAGCCGGTTGCTGATGCGACAGCAAGACAGCATAGCGGGTTTGCTTGTTGTGAGCGGCGCGCGGCAGCCCCACCCGGCACGAAGTGCTGCATCTTGACCACGGTGAGTGATGACGAGCCCGCGATGTCGATAGAGAGATCGCGACCCTCCTCCCACGCGTGGAGGCGGAGGTCTGCGCGACGGCGCTCCTGGCCAGGGACAGGGGTGGGAAAGGCTGGTTCATGGGAATGGCCAGCTCATGTGAATTGTAGAATCCTAAAAAGAAGTCACTGAATTACTAATTATTGTCACCCCAAGCAAGTCGTGGTGCAATATAATGTTTAAGGCCACATACATGAGGGCACCACTACATGTGGATAAACATTAGCATGTATGAAAGCATGTACCAATATGCATGTGGGTACATGCACTTTGTTGACAAGAACCAGAGCTGGGTCTATTCACATCTTGAACATGTTGGCGTGAGTCACCTCTATCGCTAGGGTATGGTGGTTTAGCCCCAATTGGCAAGGGCCCCCTTGCAAGGGCCAGGGCCGAGCCTCGCGTGGGATACATAGCCCTCTAGTACACTCAGTGATGGGCTTCACAGATCTCTAGAGAAAACTCTGACGAGGTAACGCCGTTACCGTAATGGGTGAGGTTAATGACGGGGAGTGATTCGCTGCCCCTTAGCACATGCCGGGGCAATCAACCTTTGAATTCCAAACCAAGAGGTAGGCTGCAGAAAGTCAATCCAATATAAATGCGACTTCAAAAGAATCCACGGGGTCTGCAACATCTGTTAAGAAATACCGCTGCTTGGTGTTGTCCCTAGCGACAACAGGCCTCACGCCCAAACACAGTCTGCATTTGTACCCAAAAGAAGAGATGAGCTTTGAGTTGACCTGCTGAGTTGCAATGGTCCCTCTTTAAGATCATCTCCTCTTTCCTGCGTACACATTCGAAGTACTGTTCACATGGATGGTTCAGACTAGTCAGTACTGTGTTTAGTAGCTACTAAACACCTGTTCCGTGCCGGACTTGAAATTTGCAAAGATGGAGGGGTGCAAACAACATGCACGGTTGCTAGAGCATTGAAACAAAAGCTTTATTCTGAATCAGACCCCCGTGGCATAATACCTAGCGTTCGTTTGCACAGCGTCCATTTATTATCGCTCTGATGTCACAGGATAATGTTTACGCATACCATCCAGGTATGTGTACACCTTGCCCTACGATGTGAGCCTCATTCCCACCGCAAGCTCAACAGTTGAAAAGCAGAAATATCAGCCCAACCCATAGCCGTATACATCCCGTGGCCAAAGCTGATCAACACAACTACACCGAGTGCCCGGTAACAACTCTGGACGTCACAAGGACAAGGTCGACCTTCTTTAAACCAATTATCAAAACAGGAGCAACCTGACACGGATTCAGTCCAGCCGTTGTACGAACACGGATACGAACGTCAACACTATATGCGTCACAAATCAATCCTTTCACCCAGGCTTCAAACATCCAAGATGCGAAAGAGACTGCATGTTTAGGAGAAGTAGGTGAACTTTGATCCTAAGATGGCAAGCTTAAAACGACGAATGGGCAACACTTCATTGCCATGCACATTTTGTAGCACAAGATAGTCATCATGGCGATTGCTCATAGTCAACAACTCCGCCGAATCCGCCCCTTCTTCATATGCATACACCTATCAACACAAGGTTTGCCTAACCTAGAACAAAATCCAACGAGGTGCAGACAACGACTCTACGAGCGAAACAAACCCAACCTTGCTCACATTGTCCCAGGCTGCAAACAATCAGGATGACCACAGGGATTCGAGGATCAAAAAATGCTTAGTTTATGATCCACACATTCCCAGCTTGAAACAGCGATCGGGCACCATTCTTTTCCATGAAGATGTCAATGCCATGAAAACGCCAACACGTCAACAACTCCGCCCCTTCTTCACAGCCATAAACACAGGAATCATAATTACGCAGAATAAGGTCCAATAATGGACAGCCCTCGACAATATGTGCGGCAAGGACGGATCTCTCACAATGCCCCAGGGTCCAAACGACCAACATGTCGCCGGCGAGCCTCAAACTTTCATACACCTCACAGTTCAAGCTCGCAGCGACAAATGGGCAAACCCTCTGCAGCCATCAGCTGCCGAAGCGCCTTCCACTCCATTGCTACCGCCCTCTCAAACCTGCATCCAAGTGCGCATCTTGGCAGCAATGGCCTGGGCGCGCCTCTCAATAGAGGGCGTCATGAAGCCAGCCTGCACCAGGATGGCCTCCAGGACATGGGGCAGGTGGCAGGACCCAGTGCATCCATGCCTTTCCGCACATGCTTGCGACTGCAACGCCCACCACTGGAGGAGGAGGACCGCGCTCGCCCTCATCTGCTCCCTCCACTTCTGGACCTTGGGGGCAAGCTCCTTCGCCACCGACGGATTGATCTGTGCGACCACGTAGGCCAGGCGCTGCGCTGATGGCCTCTCCCGCCGGCCGAGGCCACCATCGCGGTCCCAAACGACGTCCCGTCGGCTGCTTGCCCAGAGATTTGGGGGCAATTTGCGGTAGTCCGATTTACCAGCTACCTCGCAACGGCGCCATGGCAGGCAAGGCATGTGTTTGCCAGCTGGCTCCAGGCAACCCTTTTGGATCAGTGTCTCCACCACCTCAAACTGCCCCTTTTCAAAGGCGCGCACGAACAACAAGTCGCCCAAGCCGTTCTCCAGCAGCAGGTCCAAGCATGCCAGGCCGGGATCCGCCAAGGCGGCGTCCGCGACACTTAGGTCCCGCGGCACCCCCAACGCCTCGAACATGAACTGGACGCCGGGCACCCAGCCCTCTCGCAGGGCCGCCAGCAGGCCTTCCTCGGGATGTCGAACCCCTTCCGGAACTCCGCGTAACCACTGAGGACACGTCAGAACATAATCCCTGAGGTGGGCCAGGTCCTTGGTGTGCACTGCACGGAACAGCTCAAGACCTGCTGTGGACACCATAATGTGCCAACCTAGCCGACGACAACGACGACGACGACGTTGCACTCGCTCAATGAAGTCGGAGTCCAAGACCTGGGTGACGAGGGCGGGCTCCTTCCAACGGATGGAGAAGCACAGGGCGTAGCCGCGGTTGAGGGCGAACATGGCAAAGTCTTTGCCTCCGAACTCCAAGAGCAGCTTGGTCAGCTCCTCCAGATCATCCCAATACACACGGCATCGCAGGACCGCCGTCAAAATAGCCTTGGAGATCCACTGCTTGCGGCGCTCTGTCAGGAGATACCTATCAAATGACCCAAAGCTTCGCATTGAAGAACAAATGGACGGAGTCACGAAGCCCGGGCGGTTCATAATCCAAGCTATGATGGCGTCTCTCATCAGCAGCACGGCCCATGTTAACGTGCAGGCGTTTACAGCATCAGCCCAGGAGTTCCAGCAAAAGCCCAGCTTCTCCAGATTGTCATCCCGCAGTGCAACCAGGATTTGGAGAGGGCAATATTTCTGCAATGAAAAGCACATCCTTTAACAGTGAGACAGTTCGACTGTACGACTTCCACGCCTTTGCTTCAGTCTCGCCTCAATAGAGGCTCCGCAACAAGAGTTTCTTCTGATATCAGAGGGGAAGAAAACCTCCGCTGCGCCTTTTGCACAGTTTGTAGTCTGCCAGCATACCGACAAGCCAGCACAAACACACACTCCATGCCATCGGCAATCTCTCCCAACCCCATCGCAGGGGAGAACCACCCCCCCCCCCACACACACACACACCCACACACACACACACACACACACACACACACACACACACACACACACACACATGCAAACAGGCAGGCAGGCAGGCAGGCACGCATGGACGTGCGCATGCAAACAGGCAGGCAGGCAGGCACGCATGGACATGCGCGTGCACGCATGCAATATGCAACTACACAACAAGAAGGCCAGTGGGCAGGAGGAGAGTCAGAACCATGGCGTAATATTTATGGGACAAGCTCCCGCCAAAGGCTCAACTACCAGTAAGTCATCTTTAGCATGGTGCATGCAGCTTATTGCCTTTGTGCATGCTCTTCACAAAATCACTGTTTTGGCACGAAAATGTTACTACACAGGATCCTTGGTTAAGACCGTTCCCCGGCAATGCCCCCGCTATGTCCTCACTTCCTCTTGCACTTTACACTTGCCCTCTTTAAGGTTTCCCCTGACCTAAGAAACTCATGCAGGTTCAATGGTCCAGCCAGACCTGCATGGGAGGGTGTCGCCTCACCATGCCTTGTATGGCAAGATTGACATGCACGCAAGGTCGGATGTGACAAATACATGTTTCTGGCTGACCATGTAGATTACCGTGCAACTGCAGGTAAATGTGCAAATTTCAACCAAACTCAGCCAGCCATGGCTCCAGGTATGGCGGTGCATCCCGTTCAATAGCCACAGGAACCATGCTTCACTAGCCAGCCAAAAAAGATTGAGCCACAGGAACCATGCTTCGTCTTCAGAAGGCAGAACAGAGGGCCACTTACTAGTGTCCTATGGCGTAGCACTCTATATCCCGCATAAGATTCCACGCAGTAGTATTCGGCTCCAGAACGGTTTCCAAAGCTTTCGAATTCCAGGCACTTCAGGACTTCCTCTTTTGGGGATGGCTTGTACACAACCTTCTGTGACACAGCATAGGTCTTGTGCACAGGACTCGTTGAGCACTTGGAACCGACTAAGCCCATCGATTGTAGCTCTGCCTCTGATGCTTCACAGCTTGCTTTGTAGTTCCTCCCTGATCCATGAAACAAGATTTCATGAGCCTGGCAAGGCATGTTCCAAGGCGAAGCAAATCTGAAGGCCACCTCAAATTGCAATGACTGCTGATGAAATCCAGATTGTTCACCCAGCACCTGACTGGTTTTGTCACTGCAATGCACTAAACGACATGGTATCCCATATACCTCAACGGCTTCAGGTGTCTACCAAAGACGCACATCATTGGGGGTAGACGCCAACTGCCTTCAGAGCTCGCTTATTTGAAACTGGTCCTGCAGGGCAAATGATAGTAACAAGATTGTACTGATAGTAATGAGACTGGATGCTTTGGTATACCCTCACAAAGTGTCCTGCATGTGGCATTAATACTTGAAACCTCGATTGTCTTGTTTCCACAGATCTGACCAGTCAAAAACTACGTTCCAGCTGTACTTCTCGCGAAGTGTCCCCATTACATTATGCCGATCTGTGCATCCTCACATTCTGGGCTTGAGGCAACTCACCTTGCAGAACAAAAACCTGACAAGGCTTCTTGGAACAATGCGATCGGGACCAAAGCCCAATAAGGGAAAGAAGCCTAGGCTACCACGAACTGCTGCGTTTGTGCCCCTGCGAATCCTACTGCTCAATCGGACATATCATGTGATATTGCAAGAATAATCCAATCGACAAGAAGTGCTTGCGCTCATAAAGTGAGTCCATCATGAGTTTACGTGTCCAACCTCAACAGAAATACCCCCCCCCCCCCCATGACTTGTGATAGAACCACTCAGAAAAACGTCTACACTCAGTGTAGTACACTGGTCAGGCCTCCCGACAGTGTCGGGCCGTCGGCTCAACAGGTTGTGCCAACAGTGTTGGACCAGCACCCTAGAACGTCGCCCATGATCGGACCCTAGCAGCTGCCAGCCTACCCCCCTACACCAAAAGCATTTCAACCCCCATAGGTTTTGGAAAACCCTTCGGCGTGAAAGAGATAGACTGCCTGAACCCCTTAGAGATGTGTCAGCTTGGGATTCTTATATAAATTCCCTTGCAAGTGGTCTTGGAACTGAAGAGCCCGCGCATGGTCTGCCTATTGGGGCATATCCTCCCCATCAAGTCCCAGAAGATCATGGTCACGACCAGTGCGACGAGCTGAATGCTCCCTTCACAGTCGAGGAAATTGAACTGGGTCTCCGAGCACTTGCCAATGGGAAATCCCCGGGGAAAGATGGTTACCCTACAGAGTTGTTTAGGTATGCTCAGCCACTTACACACCCGGGGGATCCTTACTCACGAAACCTGTTAAGTCATGTCATTGCGGACATTTTTACTATGGCGCTTAGACAACGTACCTTACCGGCGGAGTCAAATGTATGTTTGGTGACACCGGTATATAAGAAAGGGGACGCGTATAACAGAGGAAATTATCGTCCCATTGCCGTGGGCGAATCTCTTATGAGGTTGTATGCCAACGTGTTGAACTCGCGTCTGGTATCTTACTTGGAGAAGTACCGTTTGCGTGTTGATTGCCAAACAGGCTTCCGTCCTGAAATGTCCACCACCCATCAACTGTTTGTTATACAACACCTCATAGATTGGGCAATGGGCATCACTCCACTGCATTTTGCATTCCTGGACCTCTCTAAAGCTTACGACAGGGTATCGCGTCTTAAGTTAGGGCATATTTTGGAGCAGTTGGGAATCCAAGGGGATTTTCTTTATGCTACTCAAGCTGTAATAGACAGTACAGTTTTGGCGATCAAGATTGAGGGCAAACATGGGGGGTTGTTTAAATCAAGTGCGGGTGTTCCTCAAGGGTGCCCCATTAGCCCTACACTATTTGGAATTATGTCGGATGGACTCCCCCGATATCTTGCACACCATTGTCCCACGGCTGGCCTTCAGCTACCTGATGGCACACGTTTAAATATAATACGTATCCAAGTGCTAGGTTTTGCGGACGATTTTGTTCTCGTCGCGCCTACAGTTGAGGACCTACAGGTGTTGGTGAATGCTACTCAAGAATGGTGTAAGAGTATGGACATGCGCCTAAATGGGGCCAAGACGCAATACCTTTCAGTAAATCCAGACCCTCGGACACCCTCTACCTCTCTAGAGGTTGCAGGGGTTAGAATTGGTCCGGTACAGGAGGTTAAATACCTTGGATTACAGATTCATGCCAAGAATGGCCTTCAAGCCGGCATTAAGAACCTCGAGCAGAGGTTCTGGATAGCATGGGAAGACCTTACTAGAGCTTATAGCAATCTCGGTTGCAACATGTCAATGATGCTCATGACAGAACTGTACTTAGCTTGCCTACCACCCCTCATCTCCTATGGATGTGAAGTCTGGGCATTCAGATGCTTTCAAGGCAGACAATTGTCTTCGGGAAAACCTAGTAGTATACCCCTATTGGATGCGCACAAGCGGGTCCTAGCTCAGATTTTGGGGGTGCGTCGGACAATCCCTGAGGAAATAATCAATTGTGAATTGAACATATTTTCTTTGTGGTCAACTTGGATCTTACGTATGGCCAGGTTTTGGAACAATATAGCGGCCATGAGACCTGATTCATTACACTACAAGGTCCTCATGCATGACATTAGGTTGGCAATAGTAGAAGGCCGAGAAACGTTTTCGGGTACCCTTATGCAACAACTTAAGAAACTAGGACACTATATAGCTGACCATGTGCGGTTTGATAGAGCCTTGCAGATTGACATTTCACAGGTAAAGGATCTGTTAGACCGTAAAAGTGACATGATATGGGATGACCTGGACATCTCCCCTCGCACTTGTGCATCCCCAAGAGCCTTATTCTGCAGATACCAAAGGTGGTTCGCACGTCCGCCTCATGTGCCACGGCGTAAGAGTGCGCTCAAACTCCACCTTCCTAATTGTACATTGCGGACCTTTATGCGATTTAGATTAGGGTGTCATGACCTTCCTATTGATAAAGGTAGACAACAAGGCATCCCTTGTTGTGCCGGGGGATCGAACCCTCGACCGACTCGACCCAGAGTCGCGGTTCTAACCGATCGGCTAAAAGTACCAAGGTAATTGTACGATTAATCGCCCGCTTATGTATCCGAGCCGGATCGGGATGCCCAGGCCCGATCCGCTCCTCTCCGCACTACATCTCCCCCCACCTAAGAACCGAGCGTCCTCGCTCGTATTCCACTCTTAGGTAAGGAGGCAGCGGCCCGATTGGCCGCCCGGGAAGGAGATATACCGCGCTTACATCCCGCGATTATCGCCACCGATCACCGAATCCCCCCTTTAGCACTGTGCCTGATCACATGGCCACTCCCGTGGGGCCTCAAACACGTGCACCAAGCACCTGCGATCGATATGGGTCATCTCAGACTCGCGCTCATACCAGAGGCGATTTACCATGAAAAATGGCCCATCAACCAGATCGCCGATACCAAATGTTGTGCCGGGGGATCGAACCCTCGACCGACTCGACCCAGAGTCGCGGTTCTAACCGATCGGCTAAAAGTACCAAGGTAATTGTACGATTAATCGCCCGCTTATGTATCCGAGCCGGATCGGGATGCCCAGGCCCGATCCGCTCCTCTCCGCACTACATCCCTCGAGACCAGAGGATTTGCACGAGGTGCTCCTCAGAGCTCGTTGGTGATGAACATCATCTGTTGTTCACCTGTCCGGCTGTACAACATGTACGGCAACAATTTATGCATCTCTTTCAACAAAGGAGTCGATCTGTACAGACGTTTATGTGGCAAGAAGACCTTGAAGGGGTTGCCAAATTTGTGACTAGAGCATTGGAGAGCTACCTCACTCTCCCAGGTGCTGTGCGACCTTAGTTGGCTAAGATATGGGTCATTCATTGTACTGCCGTCCTCTTCAGCCCTAGTGGCTGGTCTTTGGATGTAATCTTCCTTCCTTCCTTTCCCTACAGCTCGCCCTACAGGCGGCCCTACAGCTCGCAGCTTGAGGATCAATATTGAAAGTCGCACGTGGATCCCACATGTGTACGACGTGACCTTATCTGCAGGAGCTAAGATCCGACCAGGTCACGTATCAAC
>KV908377.1:628930-659180 GCA_002005505.1 Botryococcus braunii
GAGCCCCAGTAACAGGGTTATCTCCCCCCACCCGGGGGGGGGGGGGATGTTTTCCGTTGGATGCTTGAGATGAGCTGGATTAGATCGGCCCGAGAGGAAGGACCTTGCGGTGTGGCAAGACCTTTGTGGATGTCGGGAAGGAGCGGGTCATGCTGAAACGGCTGGGCTGAAGGAAAGCCCCTGTGGGCGGTAGGCAAATCCCGTCACGTGGTGCTGGCTGCCACAAAGAGAGTGTGGGGCAGCAAGAGCCTATCGCTCCTTCACACAGGAGCCCGGACGCCTGACACAGCCGAGCCGTCACAGCCACGACCCATACGCCTGGAGCGCTGGGTACGTGCCATTGGACGAATCATGCGTGACCGACTTGTCAAGAAGGGATCGTGGTGCAGCCACACCCTATCTCTGCTGGGTATGTGCTGTGAATCGGGTTGACGCGAAGTAATATTTGTGTGACTCGATCTTTCGACAAAATACATTGTGGCGAGAGGGCAAAGAGGCAGACATCCCGCTCACCAAAGTGTGTTGTAAAGCGTCGAAAGCCTGAGCCACATGCATACATTTTGGTGAGAGGGCCAAGGCAGAGATCTGCGCTGCGCCCCTGGGGGATTGTTTTGGAGTTCCCTTAGCGGGCACGCTGGCTGGCGGTGCAGCCGCCCGGATGGAACTTGATTTTGTACTGCAGTTCTCGGAGTACCGCACCCTGCACATTTTTCCGAGACAGAACATTGTAGGTAGTGGTTGAGTGGGTGCGAGTTTAGGATTCTGCCCCCAGCTCTCCTTCTTTCCGGGTAGTGGATAGTCTGAAGACCTGGAAACACGTCAAGAGATACGTACGCCCAATCAGAGGATTAAAGTTTTGCTCAAGTCAGTGTGGAGTCTTGTAAGTGCTTTCATCCCAAGGGCGGGTACAGACTACTTTCTCTCCTCCTCTCCTCTGCTCTGCCCCATATTGTGGACGAGCCCCACTCACACTTTTTTTTGGGATTCAAGAATCCGAAAACCTTTATGATGCAGGTGAGGTCATTGATACTGGGAACTCCCGCGAGGTCGTATTTGTGTGGATTTTCAGCGCCAATTTCTTGCTTTCGAGTCAGGACACTCCCAACCGTGGCAGATTTCGGGCTGAAATGTGATCTCTCGGGACTCCCTTATCCCACGACCTTTCCTTCCCCCTCCATTGTCAAGGCTGCTGATGAGTTGCTTCCGTAAGGTAACTCCTCCATGCTTTTTACAACAGCCAGCCCGGCAATATCACGGAACACGCATCCTAGGAAGTGGCAGACCTTTGATGGAGCTGTTCATGGCCAACCAGCTGCAAGAGCCGCTCTTGTAGACACTTCAAGAACACACAACACCGATACACATTCACACCTTCCTAGCATTTGTTCGCCAACCTTTTATTTTTCACCTCGCGGTCATGCTGATTTTGGAATAACCCATGTATGCCACGAGGAACACGGGTTAGGCATTCTTTTATGTTATTTATTTAAACTACGCAATGGTAACGTTACATGCCCGCAAATGGTAACGTTACATGCGCGCACGCAGGCACACGCACACGCACATGCAAGCACGCACGCACACGCACGCACGCACACACACACACACACACACACACACACACACACACACACACACACACACACACACACACAACGCACAC
Organism: Botryococcus braunii; assembly: GCA_002005505.1. Lineage (NCBI taxonomy): Eukaryota > Viridiplantae > Chlorophyta > Trebouxiophyceae > Botryococcus > Botryococcus braunii. The sequence goes on from KV908377.1 coordinate 630,594, forward strand.
ACACACACACACACACACACACACACACACACACACACACACACACATATCAACATCTTCATCGCAGACAGCTAAGAAGGGACATCGAAATTCCCGCTGTCCAGTCGCTGCGGCGCAAATAATAACGCAGGAGGTACTTTAGCAGTTCTAAGGTCAGGCACACCCCCTCAAGCTGCTCTACAAGCACAGTTGCCACCTTTTCAAACCAGATCGGCACTGCCCTTGTCTCACGAGCGCCACCTGGTCTGCAAATGAGCAACAAACAGGGGCAAGGAGGAAGACCAACAAAGACGAATGTCTAGAGCGGGAGGGTGGGGGCTCTCTAACAATATGACTTGGTCAGGGAAACACCCCAAAATGCAGTTGGACCATCGCCCCTACCTCCCCTGTCCCACCCTTTTCATCAGCTCTGCAACATAAAAAAATGACATGCACACTGCGCATCCGCTCTGCAGAGTAAAAAATTGCATGCACTGCTACGGTACGCTTCACTTCTTATCTGGACAAAACTGGTGGGGCATGAATGCACACAAAAGTTATATCGAAGGCTTCACGACAAAATTTTGGGTCTGGTCAGGGCTGTCGATCCCGTGCTGGACTGGGGCGGGATCCGGAAAGGAACAACATCAGGACGACGGATGTAAGTTGACTCAGGACTTATTCAGAAGTCCCCCAAGAACCGACGCAGCAGCATGCGCCGGGGTCGGTTCAATAGGCGCTCATCATTCTCGGTCTCCTCTGATTCTACCTCGAATCCAAGGGCATCCTGCACCCAGTCGCCCCATCCCACCCGGTCAGATCAGTTCGGTTGACCATGCCAGGGGCAGGGGGAGGATGAGGAGGAGAAGAGGAGGAGGTTGTGCTGCTCGATGAGCAGACTCCCCAAGCCCAGCGAGCGGGGAAAAGGATACTGGCGGTTCCTGGTAACATGCCCTCAGAGGAAGACTTGTCCTGCTCTATGCCTCATAGACTATGAGCAAAGTCCCCACGTACACACAAACGAGGGGAAACTTGGTAAGCGAGGGCAGCGAGGGGAAACTGACGCAGGGGGATACCTGGTAACACGCTCTGGCTGGAAGGTTGTGCCGCTCCACGTGGACGTACAGGCAGCTGACCCCGCGCCTTACAGCCTCCTCCATGGCAGTTTGCATCAGTGCTTGTGCAACGCCCTGCACCCCCATTGCAACGCGTGTGTAACGCTTGTGCACCGCCCTGCACCGGCCATTGTAACACGTGTGCAACGCTTGCGCAACGCCCTGCACCCGCCATTGTAACATGTGTGTAACGCTTGTGCACCGCCCTGCACCCGTCATTGTAACACGTGTGCAACGCTTGCGCAACGCCCTGCACCGGCCATTGTAACACGTGTGCAACGCCCTGCACTCGCCATTGTAACATGTGTGTGACAACACACGTGTGTAGCGCTTGTGCAAAGCCCTGCGCCCGCCATTGTACACGTGTGTAGCGCAACCCGTAAGGGTCATGAAGACTTGATGTGATCTTTTCCTTCCTCCGGTAAATAACCCGCAGTGTGCATAGAGTATTTCTTTGGAACGACTCTCCACAAGGGCTACGCAAAGGATGTTATCTTCTCCTTCCTCGAGTATATTACCCGCAGAGTGCAAAGGTCGTTCCCTGGAACGACTCTCCACAAGGGCTGAGCTCATTAAAGGAATGAACCCCAGCCCCGTGTGGAGCGGATGCCAGCGACACGACCGAAAAGTAAGAGCTATCAAAACTACCCCAACATGTCCTGAAAGCCCAATCAAAAATGGTGGTGGATTCACAATGTGCCATTACAGATAAGTAATCCCCGGCCTCGCGGGGGTGCCTACGAGGGACTCGTGGATGCCATGACCGACCCCTTTTGCTGCCCCTTTTGCTCCTTGAGGGTTCTGCTGGTTTGGACGCCTGGAGCCTTGTGGTCGGTCTGCTGCTGTAGAGCACACCTCTAAGCAAGCCTGATCCACAACACATTGTGGGTGCAAATTTGTACAATTGAGACAAGAAGCCAGGGGGAAAACAATTGCTGTGCAATGTGTCATTTCTGGACGTCTCCTGGGTTGCCAGTTGTCAACCTGCCGCACTCCGGTGGGTGACACAGAGTGACTTCACCTTGCGATCTCCCAGCAACCCTACGTCGTGATGACATCTTGTTTGTCATCACGACACAACTTCATGGTGATATTTATGACTAACGACTTTCATGTATGGAAGTCATCAAACATGTGTAAAAATGTGCAACACGGGAATTTTTGATGATTGAAGCATTGCAATATCTTTATATGCTTTTTTTGTACACGCATTAACTTTGCATTGCAACGTCCTATCAGTGCTAGAACCTCTCACATTCCGGCAGCCCACCCCTGTGAGCCCCGGGAGTCCCCCAGTGTCCCCAAGCAGTACAATCTAGCAGTCCCGCACCGCACCTGGCGCCTTGTTTCAGAAGCGACCGAAACATTGCTGATGTAGGCACGTTCATGGCTTCTTTTTGGTCCCTCAGGGTACCGGCCCACCAGTTCCTCACAGGGTAACTTTGAGCCTGCCTTATCCCCCCTCCCCCCGGGCAACCGTCAAAGCTCCAAGAATCCCTCAAATCCAACGCCCCTCAGCTCCTCTCAGCCCCTCGGCACCTCTGCATCATATTTCTGGTCAGTAAACCTCTCTCACATCCTGGCACATGGTCAGCCGGGATGACAATCGGCGCATTTTTTTTAATCCTCTGTATAATGCCAAGGACCGGTCAGCACGAAAGTCAACGCCTTCGGCTCCCCTACCTAATAAACCCAGGCAAAACCAAAAAGCAAAGGCAGAAAGAACTTGGCCAAGAGATTGTTTTACTCGATTAACAGAGCTGATCCCTTTGCAATTAAACTCGAAGACCTGGCCAGGGTCAAAGGCCTCCAAAACATCAAACAAATGCCACACCGGGTGCAAGGAATGAGCGTTGCATATTTGCAGGCACACTCGCGAATCGAATGCATGTAGTGCATTATGTCCTGCCGCTAAGATTAAATGACAGACTATATTATGTCGTGCCTCACCATCCAAGTGCAGCAAAAGGAAACATCTGCATGCCATTCACCCAAGAATAGGCTCCCTCCCACCCCTGCCCCTCCCCCGGCCGGGGGGCGCCGCGGAGCCCCCGCAGGGTACCAAAAGAAACCATTCCCAAGCTTTTCACCCAACAGCAGGCTCCCTTCCAGGCGGCCCGCAAGACAAAACAACCAGCTTGTTTGGTTAACAGCAGTGCCAAAAGGTGTGAGCGTGCGCATCATCAGCCACACCCTGGAATCAATGGATGTCGACACCTGTCCTCCATGCACTGCACATGAACCGACACATGGTGGGTCCGGCAAAAAGACGGGCAAGGTGGGGCCAGGTTGGAAGGGGAAAACCAACACCAACAGGTAGTGTTGACGTTACAGATCAAACAGATCAACACTTGAACCCCCTGCCAAGCAAAAGTAAAGTCAGAGACACAGGAATACTTACGACCCCGGAGACAAGACGCGGGAAGGCCTCCTTCAATGACAAATACCATCAGTATAGGTACCTGTTACCTCCTTAGTAGGCTCTTCTGCCTTGCTATATATCTCTCCTTCCCAACCGCCCTCATCCTCCTCCACTTCCCGCCCTCGGTTCTGCTCTCCACATATCTCCCCCACCCCCCTTCTCATCACTACCACAAATGCACACTCCCCACGAGCAGCCATGCGGGAATGGATTATCGGGACCCTTCCCAGAACCGGCACAGGGCACAGAGAGAGGGCTGGGGCAGCGATAGAGGGGGGGGGAGGGAGGGGGGGAAAGAGCGAGAGCAAGAGGGTGAGAGAGAGAGAGAGAGAGAGAGAGAGAGAGAGAGAGAGAGAGAGAGAGAGAGAGAGAGAGAGAGAGAGAGAGAGAGAGAGAGAGAGAGAGAGAGAGAGAGAGAGAGAGGGGGGGGGGGGAGGGGGGGGGAGAGAGAGAGAGAGAGGGGGGGGGGGGGGGGGGGGGGAGGAGAGAGAGAGAGAGAGAGAGAGAGAGAGAGAGAGAGAGAGAGAGAGAGAGAGAGAGAGAGAGAGAGAAGAGAGAGAGAGAGAGAGAGAGAGAGAGAGAGAGAGAGAGAGAGAGAGAGAGAGAGAGAGAGAGAGTGACAGAGAGAGAGAGAGGGCGAGGGTGTGTGACAGAGGTGGGGGGGAGGGGGGCGTCGAGGGGAAGGGAGAAGACCAGAAAAAAGGAGAGGCAATGTCAGGTCTGCTTTTCCAGGTTGGCCTCCCATGACCATCGAGCTGCCCTTACAGACCCTTTACCCAGGAAGGCATGCCTTGGTTGAGATCCAAACTGCCTATGACCAGGCGCGCTGGCTCGCAGCTGCTGCCTGGGATCTTGCAGGAGGGGTCGAGCTCAGCCCGCACTTTCTGCGCCCAGGGGTCGCCGGCTCTGTCATCCAGCAGTGCAATGTAGCACGTCACATGCACGCCCTGTTTAGGCAATGTCCAAGCACTATAAGTACCGGCTGCGTTACAGCAATGACAACCCCCCATCTTTGACCCTGTCTCTTGGCCCACTGACAGCAGCCTGTGAGAGGCAAAAGTTGTATTTGCGATATTGACAGGGATCACCCCAACTTGGATAATGTTCCACAGACAGGGCTGGCCAACCTTGACACTGAGGACTGTATCAGGCATTGTTTGGACTGGGACATCACTTGATACTACTTGACCTTACTTGGACACTGCTTGACCCTAAGTGGACACTGCTTCACCTTGCTTGGACACTACTTTACCTGATTTGGACACTACTTGACCTCACTTCGACACTGCTTGACCTTATTTGGACACTGCTTCACCTTACTTGGACACTACTTCACCTTACTTGGACACTGCTTGACCTTATTTGGACACTATTTTCACCTCACTTCTTGACCTTACTTGGACACTTCTTGACCTTACTTTGACACTACTTGACCTTACTTGGACACTGCTTGACCTAATTTGGACACTACTTCACCTTACTTGGACACTACTTCACCTTACTTGGACACTACTTCACCTTAGTTGGACACTACTTGCCCTTGATACTGAAGGCGCTAATGTGCATGTTCTGGAAGGATTAACACCTCGGTCTTTCTAGGATGTTGGATGCCCTTGGACACACACCTTGTAGGTTTCGTCTGTCCCAGGTTTCGTCTGTCACTTCTTGGACACTTCTTGACCTTACTTGGACACTGCTTGACCTTACTTTGACACTACTTGACCTTACTTGGACACTGCTTGACCTAATTTGGACACTACTTCACCTTACTTGGACACTACTTCACCTTACTTGGACACTACTTCACCTTAGTTGGACACTACTTGCCCTTGATACTGAAGGCGCTAATGTGCATGTTCTGGAAGGATTAACACCTCGGTCTTTCTAGGATGTTGGATGCCCTTGGACACACACACCTTGTAGGTTTCGTCTGTCCCAGATAGACGCGCCTCAAGCCCCTGCCACTCTCCCTCTGCCCTCATTCTGCAATAAGCCTGCCAACCCCATTCCAAGCATGCTCTTCACAGGCGAAACATTGAGGTTCTGCATGAATGAACGCTCTGGATCCATGTTGGTACATGTGTCAAACGTTGGCCTGGATTCTGTCCAGAGCTGCAGGTAATATTGCTGAATCATGAAATTTGTTGGTGGAGGGTTCCCTTGTAGTACTGCGTTTCTGTTGATATAGGAAAAGGAAATCCTGGGAAACGGTTCGCAAGGCGGTTTAGTGTCGCTCAGGCAAATTGCGCGGTGCCTCGTGTTCCAGTTGCTGAATGTAACACCTTCTATCACTACAGGTTACTCACCTGTCGTGCCATCTCCGACCGATCCTTTGGAAAAACTGCAAATGCCCTGGCTCGCAAGTCTCCTGTGGCTCTGAACTCAGCATGCGTGTTTGCTTGCACAATTGTGAACTGGAGGGCCACTGACAGCAATGGTGGACCGTTGCCAATTTTCTGCATCTCCATTAATATTTTTGATGAATCTCCTCTGCATAATCTCGCTTGCATGTGGAAAGCTCTTACGCAAGGCCGTTCGAAGGCTGGTGGTTGGGGCAACGGGCGTTCCGTCAATGTCTGTGACCCAAAAATCATTGCAGCCAACGTTTGAACTTATTCGCGTCTGTTTTACATAACTTACACACACGAGCACTTGACTAGACACCGTCAAGTCCTCTTATCCCAACAGGACCTGCATGCATTCTCCGTCAAGCGCTAAATGTCCCCCCACACTTAACGACAGTTTGAAAATTACCCAATTGACCTTGCATCTGGGATCCCGGAATTCAATGTTCGAACACTTCACTGATAGGTGTGGTTCCGGAACACTCCCTTAACTGAACGATCTCGTCGGGATCAACAGTGCTTCGTTGCACATCCATATGTTTGGAAAATCATTCATTGTTCTTACACGGACCTTGAGTTTGCTGTAAGAGGTATCCCAAGAAAAGGGGGAAAAAAAAACAGAAAACGTCCGACCGGGCCTTGGCGGTCCCTGTTGGGTTCGCCCCGAATCCCTTGGGGTCGCGCAGAGTTCATGAGTCACTCTAATGATGAGTGGTGCCGGGTCATGTACACTTTTACACAATTTCTAGTGGTTTTGAATCACAGGGCCGCACCAGAGGGGACCAAGTACTCCTTTCATAATTAAAAGTGAAGCATACCCAAACCACACACCATGCATCCAGCATGCGGGTACGGAATCCAGGAGCCATATACAAGAAGTGATGGTGAAAAAACAAGAGGCTGATGAAGATGGAAGCTCCCACTGCTGCTAAAAGATGCAAGTGCAACTCAAAATGGACACTGATAACACGACCAGCCAACATTAACGATGAAAACCTACACTCAGAGACCGACAAACACATTAGACAACATGATCTACTGTCACCACTGAGCTTGACTACTTGGCAGCAACAATACACATGTCCGACCACAAAAGGCCGATAAAACTTAAAGCCCTCACTGCTGCTACGAAATGCAAATACAACTCAAAACAATCAGTACTGTACATTATAGCTAGTGAAAAAGTCTCTCTCTCTCTCTCTCTCTCTCTCTCTCTCTCTCTCTCTCTCTCTCTCTCTCTCTCTCTCTCTCTCTCTCTCTCTCTCTCTCTCTCTCTCTCTCTCCACCCACCCCCCCTCCCCACACACACACACACACACACACACACACACACACACACACACACACACACACACACACACACACACACACAGACTGAGAGACAGAGACAGGACCTGCTTTCAACTCAACAAGCGCAGACTCACCACATCAGACACAGACACACAAGCCCGGCTGATTTGTTCTAACTTGAGGTGAGCTGCGTCAACCCCAGACAAGGAGATACACAAACGTGTTCACCACCCACTGACCCAAGTGAGATTCCAGTCAAAACGATCAAGGTGGCGACATGGCTCACTAACAGGACGGGAAGTGCAGACAGGCAGACACACCCATAGATTGCTGGCATTCACAGCAGCAAATGTGTGCCTACACCTGGGCCAACATTACAGTGCAAAGTTAAAGTGCAAAACCAGGGCTGCAAGCTTGACACATGCCCAAAGAACGAGCATATGCGCTTGTCCTCTTCAGTCCAAAAGAATCGATGAGCCTTCGCCCGTTAGTCTTGATTGCCCAAGACATTTATGCACAGACCTTCATTTGCCTGTTCCTTCTTTGAGCAAAGCCTCCTTCTGAGCTTTCCAACCAGCAAGATCAGCCTGAATCCGAGAATCTAATTCTCTTCGAAGGGCAGGGCGATAGCCAAGGCGAAAGAGCCCTTCAAACCAGGCAAAAAGAGGTGCCAACACCAGACTCTGCGCCCAGACACAATCATCACCATTTGGCAAGTCACGCAAAAGCAAGACACAATCTTAGGGCAACCCTCATCGATTCGATCACGATTGTGATCACAATTCTCAAACACTTCCCATATTAGGGAAGCAACCAGCATTTTTTGATTGTTTTCTATAGACCACGTACAATCCTTACGGCATGTGCATTGTTGAGAAACTGGTCTTTCCATTTGTAGTGATGTATGTGAACCATTAACAGTTAACAGAACAGGCTATCGCACAAGGTCTGGTCACTGCACTCAAGTAAGACTTCCGGACAGTACATCTTACAACTACAAATTCTTAGCACATACCTGAAAGAAACTGTCAAGAAGAGCAGGTCTCCTCTTTTCAATCGTGATGTGCCCAAGATGTACCTGCACACAAAGGCGCGATCGGTCAAACGGCAACACTCGCGTTGTGCTTCCCTCATAACAGAGTTGCAGCATAATCAACACTAAGGTGATGGGCAACCACAAGCCCCAATAAACATATTGCCAAATAGTTAACACATCTGGCATGGAAACTGCCAGTGCTTTCCAGAATAGGGCTGATGTATGATTGTCACAGCAATTGCCTGTTTCTACAAAAGATGTCAACAAGTGACACATTTCAGTCCCAACCAGAAATATTGTTGATGGAGGAATAGGACTGGCATGTGGCCATGCCTTACACGTTTAGGAAAGAAATAAAAATTATTGCTCCAGCCCTTCCAAAGAGATGCACACCTGGACCACCCAGCTTAAGAAATGCAGCCCAAAAGCCCATGCCCACGCGAATGGCACATTTTGCACAAACATGGTTGCGAGAATCCATGTTGGGAGGGCTTGAAAAATCCCCCAAGTGATTCCCGCGAACGGTTCCAGGATGACATAGTAGGAGGCAAAGCCCAAAAGCAGCCAGAATGCTCCATTCAAGATCACAGTCCTTTATTACGACTAACGTCAAAGAATCTTAGTCACTGTAGTCAAAATGACCGGCAAGTAAGCAGTTAACATGTAAAACCAGAACAACTGGGGTGAAGCATAGAGCAGCTGCACACAGGAAGCATTTCCTAAGAGGGAAAGGGAACTAGGATGGGAAGCAATGATTGGTGAGCAAGTCAAATTTGATCAACACTACCACCCAACAATGACAAGGGTAAAGTTTACCTCGCTAGCAACGGAGGAAGGTCTGGCAAATACTTTGATAAGTCCAACACGGGACTCGTTGGGATATAAGCAAACCACACTCCAGCAGACCAAAGAATCAGAGGCACAAAAAGGAAGTGAACAAACTGATTCCATGGTTTGCTGTGATAGGCTCCATAGAACGCGAGTTGGTCTTTCAAATCAAAGTTGAACCCGAGCATATCTGTCCTTTCAAGACCACAACAGACGATATTAAGGACTGGTGCCAAGAGTCAGGATTAGAAAAGAGCGGCCCCGACCGATAATTGGACCCTGTTACCAGCTGAGCAAAACACTTGGCCGGATCACACACGTCCAACGCACAAGTTGATAAGGAAAATAACCTCAGACAACATGCATCTTGATACACTTGTAAATTAGAAAATCGAGAGCAGCTGGTCGAAACAAGAGCTGGACGCCTGGAACCACTAACCGGTAGGGAGAAGTGATGCAATACGTTTGAGAAGGTCCGCGCTTCGACCAAGTCGGTTGCAGGAAGCAATTTGTTTCAAACAGAGCTATGGACCACCCGGTTGTGCTTACCGCCCAAAAACTTCTGTAATCAGAACCTGCCCAGCAAAGGTCACCTTTCCTCCAAGTTCCTTGCGTTTTGCCAAATCTCTCGGAAAAAGCCTGTGCCTCGACTTTTTCGAGATTCGAGTCGAGAAAAGTGCGATTTGAGCGCTTTGGTGCAAGGTCGAGTCGTCACTGACGAGTCGTCACTGAAATCGCACTTTTCTCAGTGACGAGTCAGTGACGAGTCGTCAGGAGAATGCAGCGGCTGGACTCCAAGCCTGGGATCCAGGGATGATCCGATCCCCGCCTGTACTCAGTATTACCTAGTAGAAAAAGGAAGATGGGGGCGAGAGCCCTAAACTCCCACCCCACTACTCCCAGCAGTTTGACCCGGCAGAGTTACTAATAAGGAAAACCCCCAAAACCCAGAAGGAGAATATCACATGGGTTCCATACGTACGTTCACACCCCCCACCCCCCCCCCCCCCCCCCGGGGTAAACAGGGAAATTCACACAATGGCACGGGACCAAGAAATAGCGATAATATTCTGTTACCAACAGACGGCATCCACCTCATGCTCTATCTTCTATGTGTCTTCTTGTCGTTCTCCTTATGCTCGTGACATTAGGGGCACATTCGAGACACCTACAACGCGTACACACGCTACCAAACCGCTAGGGACCAAAACACCTATTACATCCCCCCCCCCCTTTTGTGAGCGTCCTCGCTCACCGACCAATATGAGACACGGATAGAACAGACGGGCCACGCCCAAACTTCGGCATCCGCCACTCCCGTCAGACCCCGGCCTTCTGCCGTCTATTCGGGGTCCCCACCATATAACAACAGTACAAACAATCAAGGCAGTCACACGTGCAAGCAAGTCCCGTCCAAGTCCGAGTCCAAGTCCAGCTTACACAAACAACTCCTGACATGTCAACAAGCATACATTATTTTAACCGGTTCAATCAAGCATCAATCATCCTCCTGGATGGATCCCATTGTCACTGCTGGGGCACATTCATCCCATCCACCAGGCATGCACAGACTAGGGGCGACTCCCTCGTTGGCCCAGCCCCCTGCTACTCGGTGACCCTTGTGGTTTTGTTCAGTGGGGTACCAAACAAGCTTAACACTAGTTACGCATGCGTACGTCGATGTTCTAAGGGGGCTAGTGGGGCTCCTGGGGTTAAACCACAAGTCCTTACGGGAGGGGCTTGTGTTGGGTTTTGTACTTCATTATGTCATGTTAATTAACGTGCGTGCGTGCGTGCGTGCGCACGTGCGTGCGCACGTGCGTGCGTGTGTGAAGGTACAATCACATGTAATAATTAGCTGTAAGTTAACCAAGCAGTTAACTCAAGGTAAAGACATCTTGACAATGGCTATGAACGATCAATCTATGAGTATTAATGCATTGAGAGATATTTATTCTATGGCTGTAAATACCTTCCAGCCTTTAGTGGCTGGAAGACATGCATCTAGAGTTAATAAATGTGTTACTGTAGGATAAGGGTCCAAATTCTGTGGATAGGAACCCTGAGCATGTCCTAATGTTCGTGAAAAAGGCCAGTAGCAGTGCTGGACAGCGCGTTTCCCACGCGCTGATCTGAGTACAGATAGCCAGAGAACCCGGACCACCAGGCAGTCATTCGATCTCTTTGGCTTGTTAAGCCGACTCCTGAATGGACTCATGTGAATTGCTTTTTTTCTCTCTCACTTGTTGTGAGTAACTTCTGTGGAAGCAATTGCTATACGTGGTAAGTCGGGGCTCTGCCGGTCATGTTTTTGATCACGGCCATAAGTGCCGTTTTGATGATCAGAGACTAATATGGATATGTGAATGTTGCAGAATTGTTCATCAGTTTGACGCTGTCGACTATGTATGTCTTGGTCAAACTGATTAAGTACATGGTAAGTCAGCTATGTGACGGCAGAGGGCTGCTTATAGATAAGGTTCATCATATGCAATGAACTAAAGGTGTTAGTGTGTTCACAGGATGATATACTTGTGAGTATAGTCATCATTTATGATTAATATAACACCTTTGGATCTTTGCAGGTAAGACTAGTTACTGTGTGTGTTCGTCCGACAGTAGTTTGTAAGTCATTCGATCTCTTTGGCTTGTTAAGCCGACTCCTGAATGGACTCATGTGAATTGCTTTCTTTCTCTCTCACTTGTTGTGAGTAACTTCTGTGGAAGCAATTGCTATACGTGAATTGTTCATCAGTTTGACGCTGTCGACTATGTATGTCTTGGTCAAACTGATTAAGTGCATGGATGATATACTTGTGAGTATAGTCATCATTTATGATTAATATAACACCTTTGGATCTTTGCAGATCACAATGGTACTGGGCCCACATCCATGGGGTCTCGACGCTTAGAGGCGCAGCGAGCGAACGCCACCCTCTTTGACGTTGAACATCTCCGCAGAGGATGCTTCTGCTGTGACGCGTGCGAAAAGTATTTTGTTGGGAAAGTCCCGTTAGTGCAAGTTGCATCGGCCATCGATCGTGCATGTTATCTATTTGAACGATATTGTGACGTTGGACTTGCCTGGAAAGAAACACAAACAAACGTATGCATTGGAAGTGAAGTAAAGTATCCCTATCGACCGTTTAGGGAGCCGTTGGTTGACTAAACTTGAAAGTCCTAGGAATTGAATTTTGTACAGCACAGGTATTGGGTTGGTTCACTGCATAAAGAAGTTGAAGAGCTGTCAAACTCTGGCATTGAACGTCCCTTGAATACATCGCTGTATCGCTTGTTAATTGTAATTGAGATCCTTAAGTCATTAGCTGCTGAATTTGATCACAGATTGCCTTCATGAGTGGGTCAGCTGGTGCATCTGCTCCTGGTGGAGCAACTGGTACAGGTGTTACTGCAGCTGTTGTATCAGGCAGCACAGGAGACCCACTAAACCCAGTTTATAACACACAGAAGTTGGCCCAATCACTTGATGTGTTATGCATAAATGGTTTCAGATGGATGAAGGATGTAGAGAATGTTGCTAGTAGCAAGAAAATCAAGGTGTGTTTGGACGAGGAACATCCTGACACACCAGGTGATGCTTTGGCTAAGAGCCTAGTTACTGAAAAAATTCCAGATGAGTGGTTGATGCAGCTCTGGACAAGCCTTCAGCCAAGGAGGCGTATGACTGGCTGAAAGGCAAGTTCACAGGCGGAAAGAACCAGAAGCTCATGTCAAAATGGGCCTTTCTGCTTGACTCCGGTAAAATTGAGGATGCCCAGACTTACATGGCATTTGTGGCCATGAAGTACAAGCTAGCTAGAGGTTTGAGGGCTAACAAACACCCTGTTGATGAGGAGCGCCTTGCCATGGGTATAGTTAGCTGTCTTCCCAAGGCCTTTACCCACAGTCAGTCCCATTTGTATGATTCATGTGTGGGGAAAGATGAGGATGAGGTTGTATCTCGTATCAGTGCATGTGCCAAGTTTCTGGGCATTGATCAGGAGAAAGCTCCCTCTGCTTCTGCAAATCTTGTTCCCTCTGGTCCCCCAAGACCAAAGAATGCACCTGGGTTTGATGGCAATAGACCCAGGGGCATGCCCCATGACGTGCCTACCAACTTTCATGGGTGCTGGTTCTGCTTAGAGGAGGGTCACATCAGGCTGAATTGTCAGAAGTACAAAGATGATTGCGCCAGAAGGGCTGCAATCCTGGCTGGCAGAGGGCGACCTCAAAATCCTGTAGGAGGAATGGCAACTACATACTCCTCTGACTCAGGTGAATTGTCCTCACAGTGGGTGATAGATTCTGGGGCCTCCACACATGTGTGTAATGATGTACGTCTGATGCATAATGTTCACTGGTATCCAATTCCAAAGGGTTTAAATCTAGCCACTGGCGAACACGTGGCGCAGCGTAAGGCATGTGGGACTGTGTGCTTGGTGGATCAGCAGGGAAATACATGCATATTGAGAGATGTTGAATTTGTTCCAACTGCATTGGAAAATTTAATGTCAGTGTCTGCTGGAGTTGTTGATGGTTTAAATTTTTCAACAAATCCACTAGGAGAAGTCACACATGTTTGCTGTCAGAAGTCATCGTTTCAAGTAGAAGTGACAAAAGAAAGAGGACTATACTTCTGCTCAGTGATATGTCAGTCAGTAAAGTTGCCCCATGTTGCTGGCATTGCACACAAGTGTTCAGAGTACGACTTATGGCATGCAAGACTAGGACACCCTAGCAGTAAAAACATGGAACGCTTGCAAACCGAAGATATGGTGAAAGGCATTGAGACGTCATTATCACCTTGCAATCATGGTCACTCACATTGTGAGGTTTGTGTTCTGGGGAAGCAGACTAGAGAGAGCTACCCACGCTCTCCGGCAACGGCTACAGAGCGATTAGAGATTGTCCACATGGATATTGTGGGTGAACTGCCTGTACCGGGTGCTGAAGGAGAGAGATACATGCTCACCATGCTGGATGATTTCTCAAAGGCGGGTGTTGCAAGGGCATTGGTCCTGAAGTCTCAGGTGGGTGATGCTGTTAGAGCAATTCTCCTGTACTTAGAAAATCAGACTGGCCATACTGTAAAAGTTGTCAGGACTGATAGAGGGACTGAGTTTGTAAACTCAGATTTGCGTGAGTTCTTTCAATCGAAGGGGATAAGACACGAGACGTCTGCCCCTTATACCCCGCAACAAAATGGCCGGGCGGAACGCTTTAACCGTTCCTTGAAAGAGAAGGTTAGAATGTTGCTGCTACAGGCTAAGGCTCCACAAAGCTTGTGGACCGAAGCGCTGCCTACTGCTGTTAGGTTACTAAACCTCAGGGCAATTAAGGGGAAGACTGCTACCCCTTATGAGCTATTATTTGGCAGGAAGCCTGCTGTTCATTACTTGAGGGTATTTGGCTGTCTGGCATACATCAAAACGCCTGACAAGGATCTGTCTGCCTTTTCTCCTAGATCAGAGGCAGGAATGTTTGTCGGGTACGAACCAGCATCTATGGCATATAGAGTGCTGGTTGGGGATAAGATCAAGGTGTCAAAAAATGTGAAATTTTTTGAAGACAAATTGGGTATCCACACTCTCTCTACTGATACCCAACTGCCCCCTGATTTCCCACGTGATGTAAACTGTGATCAGGTGCCAAGCTCTGCAGACGAAGAGGACTGGGATTTTGTCCCAGTTGACATTGCTGAGGCAGTGGACATGAACAGGGAAGCTGGAAGGGGAGAAGACCAAATCCTACCAGCTAACCTAGAAGTGTTGCAGAGACTCAATGAAGTACTAAGGCAACAAGCTCAGGCGGAAGAGAGTGGGAACAGGGATACACATGGTCCAGGCGTCTCAGGGGAAGAGTCAATGGGCCCTGGGGATGAGCAGGAACAACCAGGAGATGGTGAAAATGATCCCGGTAGTGACTCGGATCAGGACCGCTCATCACAGGAGTCTGACAGTGGGGATGAGGCGCAGGACAGGGTAAGAGGTGGGATGAGTAGGTATGATCTTCGAGAGACACTTGCTCAACCTGATAAGTATATACCTGGATCTTACTTTGTCAAAGACGATGCGATAGCAGGAGCAACAAGGGTCACATCACCCAACCAAAATGGTGCAAAGGAGAAGGAGGTCCTATCCTCTAGGAATGTAAAAATCCCTAACGATTGGTTTGAGGCGAGGAATTCACCTCAATGGGTATACTGGAAGGAAGCTATGAATGAGGAAATGGACTCAATTGAGTCTCATGAGACATTTGAATACTGTCACAAGCCTTCCCATGCCAAGGTGATCCCACTGAAGTGGGTTTATGCAATTAAAACTGATGGTTTTGGGGATGTAATCAGGTTCAAGGCGAGGCTTGTGGCACAAGGATGCAAACAAAGACCAGGGGTGGATTATTTTGAGACTTTTGCTCCTGTCAGTACACACTCATCCAGGCGTGTGCTTCTGAATCTGGCAAACGCTAAGGGATGGAAGGTACATCAGGTAGACATTAAAACTGCCTTTCTCAATGGGTCCTTAGAGGAGGAAGTTTATGTAACTCAACCCCCCTGTTTCTCTAATGGTGATTCGAGTAGAGTATGTAAGCTTCTGAAATCATTGTATGGCCTGAAGCAGGCCCCACGCGCGTGGCATAAGCGCCTTGTTGAAGAGCTTAGCAAGTTTGGCTTTACTGCCTGCAAAAGCGATTCATCACTGTTTGTCAACAAGGAATCCTATGAGTCACATGTTTACTTGCTGACTTATGTTGATGACTTGTTGATTGTATGCAAGGAAGGGGAAACCATTGAGCAAGTCAAATCTAAGCTCACTTGTAGTTTCTCTATTCATGATCTTGGTGAGATTAAATCATTTCTGGGATGTGAAATCACCAAAGATGAGACCACTGGGAGCCTCAAGATGACTAACGTATTAAAAATTGAGAGGCTGGTGGAGGAGTATGGACTTCCTGCACAAGGCAGGGATGTTGATACTCCAATGGCGCATGGGTTTGTCACTTCACAAAATCCAGAGCCACCCTTGGGGGCTGGTGGTGAGCAGGTAGGAGCAGGCACACCATTGCCAGAGGGTCACAGGTATCTGGAGCTCGTGGGATCACTACAATACCTAGCTACCACAACTAGGCCTGACATAGCTCAGGCTGTGGGGGTTTTGAGTCGGTTCAGGGGGCAACCTACGACAGCGCATTGGAATGGTGCTATAAGAGTACTGAGGTACTTAAATTGCACTAAGGAAATGGGCATAACGTACACTAACTCTGGTGACAATGAGTTGGTGGGATACGTGGATGCAGATTTTGCTGGTGACTTGGATGGAGGAAAATCAACCACAGGGTTTGTTCTTCTTCTAAACGGGTCAGCAGTGTCTTGGTGCAGCAAGAAGCAATCTTCAGTGTCTACATCTACTGTGGAAGCTGAATTTGTTGCGACTGCTGCGGCAGTAAAGGAGGTAATGTGGATGGGTGGTATGCTGGAAGAGCTTGGAGTCACAGTGAAGACTGTCAAGCTATTCTGTGACAATCAAGGGGCTATGCAGCACTTGAAAAATCACATAGTGTCAAAGTTCACTAAGCATATCAGCATCAGCTATCATTATGCACGCGAGAAAGTGGCTTGGGGGCAGATTGACCCTGTCTATGTTGCTACATCTGAAAATGTAGCAGATATGTTTACCAAACCACTGGCATCTGCTGCATTTGAGAAGCATAGGGCTAAATTGGGTGTGTCAGGACCTGCTTTTAATTAACTGACATGTGAAGCAAGGGGAAGATTGTTGGGTTTTGTACTTCATTATGTCATGTTAATTAACGTGCGTGCGTGCGTGCGTGCGCACGTGCGTGCGCACGTGCGTGCGTGTGTGAAGGTACAATCACATGTAATAATTAGCTGTAAGTTAACCAAGCAGTTAACTCAAGGTAAAGACATCTTGACAATGGCTATGAACGATCAATCTATGAGTATTAATGCATTGAGAGATATTTATTCTATGGCTGTAAATACCTTCCAGCCTTTAGTGGCTGGAAGACATGCATCTAGAGTTAATAAATGTGTTACTGTAGGATAAGGGTCCAAATTCTGTGGATAGGAACCCTGAGCATGTCCTAATGTTCGTGAAAAAGGCCAGTAGCAGTGCTGGACAGCGCGTTTCCCACGCGCTGATCTGAGTACAGATAGCCAGAGAACCCGGACCACCAGGCAGTCATTCGATCTCTTTGGCTTGTTAAGCCGACTCCTGAATGGACTCATGTGAATTGCTTTTTTCTCTCTCACTTGTTGTGAGTAACTTCTGTGGAAGCAATTGCTATACGTGGTAAGTCGGGGCTCTGCCGGTCATGTTTTTGATCACGGCCATAAGTGCCGTTTTGATGATCAGAGACTAATATGGATATGTGAATGTTGCAGAATTGTTCATCAGTTTGACGCTGTCGACTATGTATGTCTTGGTCAAACTGATTAAGTACATGGTAAGTCAGCTATGTGACGGCAGAGGGCTGCTTATAGATAAGGTTCATCATATGCAATGAACTAAAGGTGTTAGTGTGTTCACAGGATGATATACTTGTGAGTATAGTCATCATTTATGATTAATATAACACCTTTGGATCTTTGCAGGTAAGACTAGTTACTGTGTGTGTTCGTCCGACAGTAGTTTGTAAGTCATTCGATCTCTTTGGCTTGTTAAGCCGACTCCTGAATGGACTCATGTGAATTGCTTTCTTTCTCTCTCACTTGTTGTGAGTAACTTCTGTGGAAGCAATTGCTATACGTGAATTGTTCATCAGTTTGACGCTGTCGACTATGTATGTCTTGGTCAAACTGATTAAGTGCATGGATGATATACTTGTGAGTATAGTCATCATTTATGATTAATATAACACCTTTGGATCTTTGCAGATCACAGCTTGGCAGGTCGGGTGGGCCCTCTGGCATCCCTTAGTCACTGGGGGAAGGCTGTAAGTGTGCCAACAGAGTCGCCGAAGAGGGGTTCTCTAAGAGTCTTAACTCGCCGATACCAGAAATGTAACAGGGAAATTCACACAATGGCACAGAGACCAAGAAATAGCAATAACATTCATTGGGGCACTGGGGGCCTGAGACTGATCTATTCACTTTTCTCTTAAATAATATTCTGTTACAAACAGACGGCATCCACCTCATGCTCTATCTTCTATGTGTCTTCTTGTCGTTCTCCTTACGCTCGTGACATTAGGGGCACATTCGAGACACCTACAACGCGTGCACGCGCTACCAAACCGCTAGGGACCAAAACACCTATTACACCCCGTGGGTCCAATTTACCTGGACAACTTTAAGGAACTACCCTCACCCCCCCCCCCCAACCGCCCACACCCACAGCATCCAGTGTAGTGAGTAGTGGCCATGAGTGGGCGTTGGCATTTCCGTACCTGGCACTGAAAGTTTGGGTGGGACCTCTGCTGGCAGATGTGGCCAGGACCATACCCCAGAAGGTCCGTTGACATGCATACAGTGGGCTGTGGTGTGTTAGGGTCGTATAAAGAGTGCATGGTGATATGATTGTAAGTGAGTATACATAGCAAGTCCACGCGTTGCGCAGCAAATTGAAAATGACTAGTGGCTGTGTGAGAGGTGCTTACACGGAGGACAACCAGTAAAAGCACCATCAACAAACGGCTAAACAGTTGCTGCTCATTAAAAACCGGAAAAGATGAATAATTGTGGGTGGTGAGTACTTGTGCGGATCAGGATCTGCCAATGGACCACCGATGGTCCCCACATACCGCCCGAAATCCCACCGCAGTACCCGTACAGAATCCCATAAGTAAGTATGATGTAGAAAACACAAAATATGAGGGAAAACCAGAGGCAGGCGCGCTGATTCAGTGTGGAGGTTTGTGTTGCCGACCATGCCAGCATGTCCTCGCTCGCCAGTCACAGCAGCATAAACAAGCTTAGTCGAGGATACGTGAGACGACGAGAAGTCAATAGGGCCCACACCTGCACCGGAAAGAGCTCATGGTTAGCGGTCTGCGTGGACTGGGAGATCCACGAACCGTGAGCTCTGGACGTGGGCTGGCGCTGGCGAGAAGAGAGGTGGCGAAGGAAGAAAACGCGGCGGTCCAGGAGGAAGGAAAAATGGGGTGGGGAACCTGAGAGGCGGGTCTGAAGGTAGTGACTGTCACGCCAACAGGTGTCTGGGTGGGGTGTGTGGGGGGGTGTGTGTGTGTCGGTGTGGGTGTGTGTGTGGGTGTGTGTGGGGATGTGGGTGCGTGTGGTGACGTGGGTGTGTGTGTGTGTGTGTGTGTGTGTGTGTGTGTGTGTGTGTGTGTGTGTGTGTGTTTACCTAGGCAGTAGTACTGCGATTCTGTACGGGTACTGCGATGGGATTTCGGGCGGTATGTGGGGACCATCGGTGGTCCATTGGCAGATCCTGATCCGCACACTTACTCACCACCCACAATCATCCACCTTTTCCGGTTTATAATGAGCAGCAACGGTTTAGCCGTTTTTTGAGGTTGCTTTTACTGGTTGTCCTCCCTGTTACCTCACATAGCCACTAGTTATTTTCAATTTGTTGCGCAACGCGTGGACTTGCTATGCATACTCACCGACATATCACCATGCACTGTTTATATGACCCCAACACACCACAGCCCACTGTATGCATGGTCAAACGGACCTTCTGGGGTATGGTGCTGGCCACATCTGCCAGCAGGGGTCCCATCCAAACTTTCAGTTACAGGTATGGGAACTAATTGTACGCACATTGGTCTGTCTGTGCTTTTCTTACGAGCTTGGTTATGCTGGATGGGGGTTAAGGCACTTCGTGTATGTATGAGGGCCACGGGGATGTTGGTGGTGCTTACATAATCTCGTCTCCGCGTGTGCCGGGTCATGCACACTTCAACTTTTTTCTAAGTACTGTCTCAGTACAGGCGGGGATCGGATCATCCCCGGATCCCAGGCTGGAGTCCAGCCGCTGCGTTCCCCTACAGTGTACTCCCGCATGCGCAGCGGGAGTTCCGCTGAGTGGAGTTCGTGGAGTTGCTACGGCAGTTGCAATATACCACAGTCAAGATGTGCGTGAGGTGTCCTGATTAGAAATGCATCTCCGATTTGGTGTCTGCAAAAATGAAACGAAAAATGAAATGAGCAAAAATGTGAAAAAGGGGGGATTAAAGAGGAGAGCAAAATTTAAGAAAAACTGAGAAGGGGGATAGAGGAGGACAACAAGGAGTGGTGAGTTGGTACCCTTGAAAATAATTCTTTGATAATTCGGTAGTAACTACAATTCTAACATTTTTGGTAAGAAGCTTGAAACCTTAAATTTGCTTAAAAAGCTCAAGTGAAGTGATTACAAACTGTTGGAATTTGTGTACTGTCAGGACAATCCAAGGATGACAAATTTTAACCTGAATAAATTAGCTGTATAGTTGACCATGTGTTCAACTCAAGGGAAACTCTTTGATAAACAGCCAGTGGCCTTCATGGCCACAAGTAGTAATGGATAAAGTATCTAAGAACATGGTAGAGAAGGACTTTCCTGTTGTTTGTGGCTATTAAAAATGAGTTTATCCTAATTGTTAATAACGTGATAAACTCAGTTGGGATAAGGGCCAATTTCCAAGGCTCTGAACCTCAACTCTGATACGAATTCATGAAAAGGGGCCAGAACAGCGCAAGTCAACGCGCTGGTCTGATAATACTAGGAGCGACTGACCGAAGTCTCAAGCAGTCAATCCGTTGTGTTTGTGAAACGTCTTTGTTGTCTCAAACACTGACTCTCAGCCTGATCTCAATTAACTCTCATCTGTGTTGGCATCGTGGATGCATTGTGTCAGATCAAGAGGAGATCAGACTGGTGAGGCGCACGTTTGTCGCTTACGTTATTCTAGCAGCCATAAGTGCTGCTTTATTGAACTTAACTAAGAAAGTATTCTTGGTAATGTGCAGGCCTGTTAAACTGCTTCCATCATACAATGTTGTTGATGTTGAAAGTATTTACTTACTTGGTAAGCAGTTTACGCTGCACGTTGGTTTGCAGACAAGTAACCGCATTTGAATTACCAGCAAGATACTGATTGTGTAACATGCACAGGATGACACATGCATATGTCTCATCATCTGTGATTTATAATATTAAACACAAACTGGATCTTGCAGGTAATCGTTAGATAGACCAGTGTCGTATACTACCCGGTGTAAGTCAATCCGTTGTGTTTGTGAAACGTCTTTGTTGTCTCAAACACTGACTCTCAGCCTGATCTCAATTAACTCTCATCTGTGTTGGCATCGTGGATGCATTGTGTCAGATCAAGAGGAGATCAGACTGGCCTGTTAAACTGCTTCCATCATACAATGTTGTTGATGTTGAAAGTATTTACTTACTTGGATGACACATGCATATGTCTCATCATCTGTGATTTATAATATTAAACACAAACTGGATCTTGCAGGATCCACAATGGTTATGGGCCCACGCCCATGGAGCAACGACCACCTCTATTGACGAACGACGAGCTTAATTTGCTCCGCGAAGGGCACTTCCACTGCGACCTATGCAATAATTGGGTGTCTGGCAAAGTCCCTATTGAGAATGTAAATCGTGCTATTGAACGGGGAATCATTGTGTTTGAAGACTTTTGCCGAGAAGGTATTGAGGAAGAAGGCTACTATCAAGCCAAGTTTAACAATCGTGACTCTCAGTTAATCCAATCAGTTGAAAACTCGAAGTATCCAGTTCCAAGCCATCCCCGCCGTACATTTTCTCTTGACACTTGGGAAGCTAGACTTATCGATCGAGACAGTTACTCACACAGTCTTCGTGAGCAATACTATACGTTAGCTAGATACGAAATTCCCTTAGATTTTTCCCATCATTGTCTTCTCATTGAGTTTGCAACACTCCTTGCATTAAGTAGAGGAGCGAATGTATCATTAAGTCCATGGCTTCTACGAGACGAATCACCATATGAATCATTGAAGGAGAAACTTGCTGAGACAATCAATTCCATTGGCCGTGATCTAGAAAACAATTCAGAGCAAAGGTGCAGGTGCTACATTCCCAGGCATGGCAACATTGGGCACGAACCCTACCCCAGGTGATTTATCCAATCCACCATCAAATCCACCCAACCCTTCAGCTGGCATTACTAGTCAGTCTGCCCAGTCAGGTAATAGCATAGATCAGACAAACCCTGTTTATACTAATCTAAAACTGGTTCAGGCGTTAGACCTGGATTGTGAAAACGGTTTTAGATGGCAGAAAGATGTTCTGAATGTTGCTAATAGCAAACGTATTAGGATGTGTCTCGATGAAGAGCATCCTAATACAGCAGGGGACTCTCTTGCTATGAGTCTTCTAACTGAGAAAATTCCTGACGTTTGGGTGGACAGGGCATTGGACATGCCAAACGCAAAGCAGGCTTATGATTGGCTGCTGCGCAAGTTCACTGGTGGCCACAATGAGGAGTTAATGAGAAAATGGTCCAAGGTCTTGGACTATGGGCGTATCAGTGAGGGTCAGGAGTACCATTCATATGTTGCTAGGAAGTTCAGGATTGCAAGAGGTCTACAAGCCAATAATCACCCATGCTCTGATGGTAGGCTAAAAATGGGGATTGTAGAGGGTTTGCCTAAGCATTTTGACCATGCCAAATCCAATCTCTACACCTCCTGCCTTGGTGAGGATGAGGACAAGGTCACACTCAATATTCAGGCATGTTCAAGGTTGCTTGGGATTGATGAATTTAAGGCCCCCTCACCATCAGTCAATCTGATCAATCCAGTCAGAGGTCCCCCTCGTCCCAGGAACGCTCCAGGATGTAGGCCACAGGGGATGCCAGAAGATCTGCCTGACAACTTCAGGGGCTGCTGGCACTGCTTGGAAGATGGACATACCAGAAACGTGTGTCCAAAACTTATAGCTGAGAAAGAAAAAAGGGCTGCCCTCATTTCAGCACGCATGAATCCAGCCAATCCAGTTGGAGGTATTGCATTGGGGGACTCTTCTGACTCAGGTAATCCATTCTCTAGATGGGTGGTAGACTCAGGAGCCTCAACACACATATGCAATGATGTTAGACTCATGCAAAACATTCACTGGTATACACAGCCAAAGGGTTTAAACTTGGCAACTGGTGAACATGTTGCACAACGCAAGGCATGTGGTTCTGTGTGCTTAGTAGATGAAATGGGGAACATGTGTAAACTTAAAAATGTAGAATATGTACCTACTGCTATTGAAAATTTGTTGTCGGTCTCCAGTGCAGTAACAGATGGCATCATGTTTACAAACAATTCACATGGAGAGATTATCAGTATGTACAGCAATACTTCAAAATTCATCTCTGAAGTCAGAAAAGAAAGAGGACTGTATTTTGTTTACTGCTTGTGCTGCAAAATTCAGCTCTCACATAGTGTTGGATACGCTCACAAATGCTCTGAATATGATTTGTGGCATCAACGCTTGGGACATCCAGGAAGTAAAAACCTGGAACGACTGCAGACTGAGGATATGGTGAAGGGAATAGCTACATCTCTGTCTCCTTGCTTACATGGTCATTCACTGTGTGATGTGTGTGTGATGGGCAAGCAGACTAAAGAGAGCTACCAAAAATCCCCAGTATCAGCAACTGAACGTCTTCAGCTGTTGCACTTGGATGTAATTGGTGAGCTACCAATTCCAGGAGCTGAGGGTGAACGCTACATGCTCACAGTACTAGACGATTACTCTAGAGCTGGTGAATCCGTAGCATTGACTTCCAAGTCCCAGGTGGGTGGTGCTGTTAAGTCAATCATCCTGTACTTGGAAAATCAGACTAATCACAATGTTAAGGTGGTTAGGTCTGATAGGGGAAGTGAGTTTGTAAATGCTGACTTGCTTGACTTTTTTCAGTCTAAAGGAATCAGACAAGAAAGGTCTGCTCCTTATACCCCTCAACAAAATGGAAGAGCAGAACGTTTTAACAGATCCTTGAAGGAGAAAGTTAGAATGCTTCTTTTGCAGGCAAAAGCTCCACAAGGCATGTGGGCGGATGCACTTCCAACACATGTTAGGTTGTTAAATCTCAGAGCAGTAAAGGGGAAGACAGCCACCCCCTATGAACTGCTGTTTGGGAGGAAACCATCAGTGCACTACTTAAGAGTGTGGGGATGCTTGGCGTTTATCAAAATACCAGATAAGGATCTTTCAGCCTTTTCGGCTAGATCTGAGGCTGGAATGTTTGTGGGATATGAGCCTGCATCAAAGGCCTACAGAGTCAAGGTGGGGAACAAGGTAAAGGTGTCAAAGAACGTTAAATTCTTTGAAGATAAACTAGGAATTCATGCTCTCACTCCCAGTAATTCTCTCACTGCTGAATTCTCCCATGAGATAAATTTTGATCAAGTTCCATGCACTGATGATGGGGATGATTGGGATTTTGTACCGGTAGACCTCACTGGTGCATTGGAATTAAACAGGGAAGCTGGAAGGGGTATTGCCCCAACTCTCCCAGCTAACATAGAAGTCATGCACAGGATGAATGATATCCTGAGAGGCCTGGGAGCAGCGGAAGAGAGTGGTCCAAGTGGGTTAACTGGGCCAGGAGCTCCAGGGGAAGGAGTAGTGGGCACTGGGAACATGCAAAACCTAGTGTCACATACACCAGACAGTTCAGGTGAAGAATCAGATAATCAACCTCTGCTGAAACCAGTGACTCATTTGAGGAAATGCAAGGTGGTGCCAGGAATGGTGGAGGTAGATACGAACTGAGGCAAACGTTGGCAGAACCAGACAGGTATGTTCCGGGTACATACCACATTGGGGAAGCGCCAGTCACATATGCATCAGAAATAATCCCTCCTAATCAAAATGGTGCACAAGAGCAAGTGAAATTATCATCCAAGAATATCAAGGTTCCAGAGGACTGGTGGGAGGCTAAAAAATCCCCACAGTGGCCATATTGGTTAGAAGCCATGAACGAAGAGATGGATTCTATAGACTCTCATGAAACATTTGAATACTGTGAGAGACCCTCTGATGTCAAAATTATTCCTTTGAAATGGGTCTATGCTCTAAAGACTGACAGTTTTGGTGATATTGTCAGATTTAAGGCGAGACTGGTGGCACAAGGTTGCAAGCAAAGGCCAGGTGTTGACTACTTTGAAACCTTCGCTCCAGTAAGTACACACACATCTAGGAGGGTGCTGTTAAATCTTGCTACGTCAAATGGGTGGAAAGTTCACCAAGTTGATGTAAAAACAGCATTCCTAAATGGAACACTGGATGAGGAAGTGTATGTAGCCCAACCTCCTTGTTTCTTTAATGGCGATTCTAATGTTGTGTGCAAGCTACTAAGATCTTTGTATGGTCGGAAGCAAGCACCACGTGCATGGCACAAGTGTCTGGTTGAAGAGCTTGGAAAATTTGGGTTTATAGCCTGTCAAAGTGATCCAGCGCTCTTCATTAACAAGAAGTCATTCAAGTCATACGTGTACTTGTTGGTATATGTGGATGATTTGCTGATTGTGAGTGAGGATGTGGAATGTATTCAGTGTGTTAAGCAACAGCTGACTAGTATATTCTCAATTCACGATCTTGGTGAGATAAATCATTTTTGGGCTGTGAAATCAAGATAAATGAATCCTCACAACTCTAAAATGACAATGTCCTAAAATTGAGAAATTGGTGGAAGATATGGGCTGCCTGATCAGGGGAAGGAGGTTGATACACCCATGTCAGGTTCTTCTTGCCTACTCAAATGCCTGAACCTCCTAAAGGGATGACTGGAGAGCAGATTGGATCAGGAATTCCCTTACCAGAAGGTCACAGGTATTTAGAATTAATTGGTTCACTACAGTATTTGTCAACAACTACAAGGCCTGATATTTCTCAAGCTGTGGGGATGTTGAGCAGATTTAGAGGAAGCCAACAACATCCCATTGGAATGGAGCAATTAGAGTACTGAGGTACCTCAACTGCACCAAATACATGGGAATTAAGTATACTGGATCAAATAAAATGAACTGGTATGCTTTGTGGATGCAGATTTTGCAGGTGATCTGGACAGTAGAAAATCCACAACTGGGTTTGTGTTTCTATTGAACGGATCTGCTGTATCCTGGTCAAGTAAGAGGCAAACTTCCATAGCAACATCCACTGTGGAGTCTGAATACATTGCTGTAAGTGCAGCAGTGAAAGAAGCCATGTGGGTGGGAAGTATGCTCTGTGAGTTGGGAGAAGAGATCACATGTGTAACCATGTATTGTGATAATCAGGGGTGTGTGTCAAACCTGAGAAATCACATGGTCTCTAAACACACTAAACACATCAGTGTGAGTTACCATCATGCACGAGAGAAGGTGGTTTGGGGTCAGATTGATCCTACATATGTGCCAACTACTGAAAATGTAGCTGACATGTTCACAAAGCCACTAGCATCTACTGTGTTTGAAAGACATCGTAACATGTTGGGAATGCAGTAACTGATTGTTGGCATGTCCTGAAAGTACAAGGGGAAGATTGTTGGAATTTGTGTACTGTCAGGACAATCCAAGGATGACAAATTTTAACCTGAATAAATTAGCTGTATAGTTGACAATGTGTTCAACTCAAAGGAAACTCTTTGATAAACAGCCAGTGGCCTTTATGGCCACAAGTAGTAATGGATAAAGTATCTCAGAACATGGTAGAGAAGGACTTTCCTGTTGTTTGTGGCTATTAAAAATTGAGTTTATCCTAATTGTTAATAACGTGATAAACTCAATTGGGATAAGGGCCAATTTCCAAGGCTCTGAACCTCAACTCTGATACGAATTCATGAAAAAGGGCCAGAACAGCGCAAGTCAACGCGCTGGTCTGATAATACTAGGAGCGACTGACCGAAGTCTCAAGCAGTCAATCCGTTGTGTTTGTGAAACGTCTTTGTTGTCTCAAACACTGACTCTCAGCCTGATCTCAATTAACTCTCATCTCTGTTGGCATCGTGGATGCATTGTGTCAGATCAAGAGGAGATCAGACTGGTGAGACGCACGTTTGTCGCTTACGTTATTCTAGCAGCCGTAAGTGCTGGTTTATTGAGTTTAACTAAGAAAGTATTCTTGGTAATGTGCAGGCCTGTTAAACTGCTTCCATCATACAATGTTGTTGATGTTGAAAGTATTTACTTACTTGGTAAGCAGTTTACGCTGCACGTTGGTTTGCAGACAAGTAACCGCATTTGAATTACCAGCAAGATACTGATTGTGTAACATGCACAGGATGACACATGCATATGTATCATCGTCTGTGATTTATAATATTAAATACAAACTGGATCTTGCAGGTAATCGTTAGATAGACCAGTGTCGTATACTACCCGGTGTAAGTCAATCCGTTGTGTTTGTGAAACGTCTTTGTTGTCTCAAACACTGACTCTCAGCCTGATCTCAATTAACTCTCATCTCTGTTGGCATCGTGGATGCATTGTGTCAGATCAAGAGGAGATCAGACTGGCCTGTTAAACTGCTTCCATCATACAATGTTGTTGATGTTGAAAGTATTTACTTACTTGGATGACACATGCATATGTATCATCGTCTGTGAATTATAATATTAAATACAAACTGGATCTTGCAGGATCCACAGTACTTGCACGATGGACCTCTAGGGTACTTGCATGATGGACCTCTAGGACACTTGCACGATGGACCTCTAGGTTACTTGCATGATGGACCTCTAGGGTACTTGCATGATGGACCTCTAGGGCACTTGCACGGTGGACCTCTAGGGTACTTGCATGATGGACCTCTAGGGTACTTGGATGATGGACCTCTAGGTTACTTGCATGATGGGCGCCTAGAGTACCTGCTTTTACTTTAGGAGATTAGTCCTTGACATGAGTGGCTCACGGGTGGCTTCGCATCTGCAAATGTGCAGCTCTTGTTGATTGCAAGAACCTACTCTATGTTTACAGATAGCGGCACAGGCGGGCATGCCAAGGGATACCAAGGTATACTACGTAGTTAGATCCGGACGTCTTGCCGACTCTTAAGAAAGCTTTGAATTCCCATCAAGGGCATGCGTTTGAGCACCCATCATGGTTCACCATTGACGTCTTTTATACAACGAGGACCCAGCAGGCCCATAAGGTTGCACTGTTGAAGGCACCCAGACACACACACACACACACACACACACACACACACACACACACACACACACACACACACACACACACACACACACACACACACACGCGCGCGCGCGCGCGCACGCGCATGCGCGTGTGCGCATCCAATCAGCAGCAAGCTTTAAGGTTCCCCCTCATCCCGGGGGCGGGGGTAATAAGACCTGGACGACCACTTCCAAATCCATATGCTTACCCACTGTTTATACCCAACATCGTGTGAATTGGGTATGTTCGAGGCTATGTCCCACACTGACCCCACACCACACCTGTGAAAGAGAGTAGTATCTTTGCCTACTCCGCAATCTCTCAAATGAATGGATAAAAGCTTTCTGAAAACTTTCCGCGGGTTAGTCCTTCGCTAACTTTTTCACATAGCTTCATAGCTAGCTGACAGCATCACCGGCACTACGGAAAGGCCACAAGGGATTGTGAATGTG
>KV908378.1:0-10000 GCA_002005505.1 Botryococcus braunii
CAAAGCAAGTAAGCAACCTCCTACAGAAACGTATTACTATAGTGGTTGCTGAGAGTCTGTACGTCTATAGAGTTGTTGGTGACTTCTTATAGTTGGCGATTTCTTATTATTGGTGATACATGTAATTAATTTAAATGAATTCATCAGCATACCTTCATTTAACAGTTCTTATGCTGGTTCAGAAGCGAGTGTGTATCAGGATAGGGTCGATGGTACCTGGTCGCCGTCATGTCGTAAGCTGTGCATCTGGATTCCTCCAATCCCCTTAAATGATTGGATTAACTTCTACAATACATACCAATTCATGGTAGTGGAATTGTTTTGTGTCGACGAACGGGATTCTGTCCCAGATGCTCCCAAACCTATGCTCAGCAAGAGACGTTCTCACGGACGATCTTAGAACTATTCCTTGAAATTATAAACTTTATGGAATTTTGGGATAGGTTCAGGGAAGGGGGTTCCAAGGATGTTTCGATTGAGGGCACGGACCATGCCCTGTTCCGCAATCTCTGGACTCAGCGCTCATGCATGTGTTTATCCTGTGACCCGCGTCAAGCAAAGCACACCACATCACATTCTTTGGGGCCTGTGTAGTCTTGGTGTTACCTCGTTCAATTATCTTCTGCACGAAAACATAGTGAAACTGCAGAATTGACCGTAGTGCTGTCCTAGGTCCCCAATGGGACTCCCACCGTGGGAATCCCATGCGAAGTCCGCAGGTGTTTCGGCCCTTCCCGCGGCAAGAGTTGTGCCCTTTTCCCTCGAGAGAGCCCCTGGATTCCGCGTCCCTGCATGATGGATTTATGTTAGATTATGGGCATTGGCGTATCCTGTACAAAGCAGACAGGTCGTCAGTAGACGAAGTTACTCCAGCTGCAGTCCGTACGACTGTCTGCTGAGCAACATACACAACTGGTGGACAAGACTAGCGTCTAGAAATGCCCAGCATCTTTCACAACCAGTTCCGTTACATCATTGTATTGCACTCAAGCACCGATCAAGCAATTACTAGATAAGGCTCTAGGCGGCTACGTTCAAGTACATGCCTATACTCCCTGAAGTCACTGTCCCTTGTCTGTTTAAGTGACTACAGGGTACACTAAGCTTGCTCACTCTCTCAATAGCAAAAAATGATACAACACACACTGCCGCACCGCACCTGTACAAAACAGACAGGTCGTCAGTAGACGAAGTTACTCCAGCTGCAGTCCGTACGACTGCCTGCTGAGTATCATACACAGCTGTTGGACAAGACTAGCATCTGGAAATGCCCAGCATCTTTCACAACCAGTTGGCATTCACACCGGTGGGGCAGCCTTAAGAGTTCACCCGACAAACGTGTAATCTAGATCAGATTGTACCTTATGTTCTCAATGGACCCATATCCTAATAGTACACACATG
Organism: Botryococcus braunii; assembly: GCA_002005505.1. Taxonomy (NCBI): domain Eukaryota; kingdom Viridiplantae; phylum Chlorophyta; class Trebouxiophyceae; genus Botryococcus; species Botryococcus braunii. The sequence goes on from KV908378.1 coordinate 1,404, forward strand.
AAGATCACTTAAAGCACAAGGCATTCAATAATAATGTTCAGAACTCAACAATTAATAGTTTGCGGTTAGAATAGGCTTCACTCTTAATGTTAAAAGTTAGTATATCAATTCCCTTTAAACGTTCCTTCTTCAGGTAACCCTCCTGGCTGAACGATTTAAACCATTTAGAATTAAGAAGAAAGCCCATCCTAACCGCACACCAGCAAACTTGCATGCGGATACGCGGAATCTAGGGGCCAGAGACAAAAGGGGGTGTAGTCAAAATCACGAGGGGGAGGGGGGGGGGGGGGGGGGGGGGGGGGGAGAGAGAGTGAGAGAGAGAGAGAGAGAGAGAGAGAGAGGAGAGAGAGAGAGAGAGAGAGAGAGAGAGAGAGAGAGAGAGAGAGAGAGAGGAGAGAGAGAGAGAGAGAGAGGGAGGAGGGGAGAGGGGAGAGGGAGAGAAGGGGGGGGGGGGGGGGGGGGGGGGGGGGAGGAGAAGAGAGAGAGAGAGAGAGAGAAGAGAGAGAGAGAGAGAAAAAAAGAGAGAGAAGAGAGAGAGAGAGAGAGAGAGAGAGAGAGAGAGAGAGAGAGAGAGAGAGAGAGAGAGAGAGAGAGAGAGAGAGAGAGAGAGGGGGAAGGGAGGGAGAGGGGGGGGGGAAAGGGAGAGGAGGGAGAGAGATAGAGAGAGGGGGGGGGGTGAAATGGCCCCATACCACGCACACCCGTCGAAGGCACAAGCACAGTGAGTACACCCCGCGAGTCTTCCCGTAAGGTGGGGAAGAGGAGAGGATATATGCCACCACGCCGAGGTCTAAGCCGAGGGGGGGGGGGAGAGAAGGGGGGGGAGGTAGAGGGAGGGAAAGAGGGTGGGAGGGGGAGAGGGAGGGAGGGAGAGAGAGAGGGGGGGAAGGGGGGAGGAAAGGAGATAGATAGATAGAGATAGATAGATAGATAGAGAGAGAGAGAGAGAGAGAGAGAGAGAGAGAGAGAGAGAGAGAGAGAGAGAGAGAGAGAGGGGGGGGGGGGGGGGGAAGGGGGGAGGAAAGGAGATAGATAGATAGATAGAGATAGATAGATAGATAGAGAGAGAGAGAGAGAGAGAGAGAGAGAGAGAGAGAGAGAGAGAGAGAGAGAGAGAGAGAGAGAGAGAGAGAGAGAGAGAGAGAGAGAGAGAGAGAGAGAGAGAGAGAGAGAGAGAGAGAGAGAGAGAGACATACATTGCAGAAAGGGACAGTCAGTGATTTTTGAGCAACATATCTTCTACCTGATGAGAGCTTTGTCGACTTGAAGTTGTCTTGTGCCTGGCCAGTGCTGCGGAGACCACCAGCAAGGGAAAGTCACACCAAATGCCTGCAGAGCCTGTCGGAGGCGGGGCGCTTCCTACCGCTGGGCAGCCCCGACAGAGCCTCGGCAGGGGAACTCCGCAGGCTGGAAGTTTGGCAAGCAGCAATCACAACCTGCAGGGCAGGCCACAGGCCCACGCTGTCTTGGCTGTTTGCAAGCGGGTGGCCCTCAAGCATCGACGCAGAGCTCTCCTGGCAGACACGCGATACGGTCGACTTGCGGCAACTCATGGAGGGACGCCACCTGGTAGAGAAGGACAGGCTCATCTCAGAGGTGTGCGATTCGAACGCCCCATTCTTGCCTGGAGCTGGATCTGTAGCGTGAAGCCATGCGGAAGGCCACGCCGGAGTGTTTGGAGGCACTGCTTGAGGCGGGGTGCCGCTCCGTGTGGATCTGCCGGCTCGCCACCCTGGAGGGTAATGCAGCTTTCCTCGCCCTTGCCACAAGTTGGGGATGCCCGTGCGACCTGATCGCGTTGAGGTTTGTGGCCTACTCTGGCGGCCTTCCCCTGCTGAGGGTGGCTCCCCAACCTACCGATTGGGAAACTCTGCAGTGGCGTGGGAAAGCTTAGTGAGGTTGAATCTGAGCACGTCAGTCAAGCAGCACGGCTTGCTGCAAGCGAGGGCCATGCAGCATGCCTGGGGGCTGTTCTGGGCGGGTTTGGGGAAGCGGCTGTGAGCAACAGGCTTGCTGCCTCCATCGCAGAAAGGGGAGACCTAAATTGCCTTCAGACTCTACAGAGGTGCGTGGCTGAAATTGACTTCTACCGGAATTCCGCTCCGAACCGCATGTCTTAGAATTGCGGTTCGAACCGCATGTCTTAGAATTAGCCAGCGCATATTTCACTTTTATTATTTGAAGTATTTCACTTTGAGAAGTACCGATTACTCTAGAATTTTGTTCATTTGTTTCATGGTCAGTATAAGGCTTTGCACATATGTTTCTGTTTGGAGAAAGGAGGGAGAGTGAGGTGTTAAGAGAAACAGAAGTCCTTCATCTGGATTTGTAGAAACATTAGCGTTTGGAAATGTTGTGGGCGTGGAGGGGTGTAATAAAGCTCCAAAAAAACCGTTTAGAGGTATTTAAGTCGAGGGCGACCTGGCTTGGAAAGTTGACGTTCAACAATTCACTGATTCGTTCAGCCATTCACCGATGGTGGCGGGGAAGCAGGGCGAGCTGCTTGGATGTGGCAGCGGCAGCCATAGGTGCAGGTACGGGGGCCCAAGTGGAATGGTGCAGTATCTCGTGGATCTGGACCCCGAACTGGTGTACCAGCCTTGGCTGATGATCGCATTGTGCTTTAGTCGAACCAAGCCGGAAGCCCAGGTGTCCTTCTTGGAGTTTCTGGAGCACCAGTGGAGCACCGGTGGCGAAGAGATGGTTGCTGCAGACAGGCGCGGAAATCGGTACTGTCTTGATCTGTACCGAATCTGGGACAGAACAATGCATTATTCAATCGCTGGAGGCAGCCTGGAGCGTATGCAGCTCTTGTATGACGCGGGGTATGAGCAGCACAGATCCCGCGAAGCCAGCCACCACCCAGGCGTGTACGTCCTAGCCTGCGGAACATGGCTTTTGCGTCATATGGCCCGGGCATGCTGGTTGCTTGCCATCAGTTGAAGCGGCATGCCCGATCCACAGCTCCTGGATACCGCTACCCTGGCGGGTCGGGGGGGGGGGGGGGGGCGAGGACATGATGCGGTATGTGCGGGAGCTGGGCGCTCCCTTTACCATCGAAACAACCAACGCCGCGGCCACGAAAGGCGACGTGGGTGCCCTGCGGTACGCGCTCGACAATGGAGCCCCTTGGGATGCCACGACATTCGAGACCATGATTGCTGGCAGCCTGCGGGACCCATGAGGTCAATAATGAGATGTGCCCCGACTGGCTGGAGTGCCTGAGGTGCCTCCATGAGCATGCCCGCGCAGCCGGCTTTCCAGAAAAGTGCAGGCGGCCTTTGGAAGGAGCCTTTTCTAGCCCCTCCTGGGGAGATTCTCAGGGACCGATCCTGGAGGTGGTGCGGTACGTTTGCGAGCACATGGGCCCAGCATGGGCCACCCCGCTGCTGGAGTCCACGGCCCCAAAAACTGGCAGGCTGGGTTGTGGAAGGTTGAGGACGGCAGAGTGACCGCGTGAAATGGCAGATGGTGCTGTACCTGGGGCGGAAGCTGAAGCACAGCTTGCACGCCCTGCTCGGCGAGTTGGTTGCGGTGAGGCGAGAGAGGGCCGCTGCGCTGGCGGGAGTCGTCTTCAAGGCGAGGAGGCTGGCCCAGGGGACAGGTCATCCCGGGTTGCTGGCCTTGTGGGGGGTAATGACTCGGCTTCCCTCAGACCTGCAGGAGCGCCTTGCCTCCCAGGCGCACCTCATTTACTGTGAGGGTCCCTGCCAATCGCAAGCGTCTTAGCTTCAAATGGCCGTCCGAGAGGAGATGATGCATCCATTGTCATGGAGGCACAGATTGGCGCGGTGACCTGCGCGGCCCAGGACACCCCCGGGGGCGGGGGGAGGGGGGGGGGGGTTCTCCTTGTTCCCGTCATACTGTCATCGTTTTTGGATGGCCACTCACATTCTCCTTTGCGGACGCTGATTTGGGCCAGCCCCCATATACCTCACGTGATAACACAGTTGTCACAGAGACTGCGCTGTGAAGGTTTTCGGTCGGCCCATGGGTGGCCCCCTCTCCGCTGGCCCTAGTGAGAGAAGAGGGAGCATGGGTGGGTCGGAGGGAGGGAGGGAGATATAGAAGAGAGAGAGAGAGAGAGAGAGAGAGAGAGAGAGAGAGAGAGAGAGAGAGAGAGAGAGAGAGAGAGAGAGAGAGAGAGAGAGAAGGGGGGGGGTCTGGAGGGGGAATAGCAGATTTGAGGGATTTGTTGCTTCAGACCTGTGAGCCGACAAGCTCAAGAGCAAGCATCTATGCTTGGCTTCCCACAGTCATGGCCCTCCTCTTTCTTCCCGTTCTGCCCCACCCCCGCCCTTTTGTTTTGGGTTTGGCCCATTGTGCCCATGAGCGCTGCTGAGCATCCAAGACCTGGGGTCAGCAGGTGGACGTTTCAAGACTTTACTCCACAATCTCTGCAACTGTAGGATAGAGCATTGGCTTGCATTCCAGGCTGCAAAATTGTATGCTGCCGCTATAAGAGATACGGTTCCGTAGAAAATGGACGCAAGAACGTATTATGCTGCAAGAGACGGCGTTTAAACTGAAACGCTGGTTTGGCATGGAATGGTTTCCTCGCAAGTCACCGTTCTACGCTTGTAATTAGAAGAGGGGTTGGAGAAACATTTAACCTTAATCCCGTCTGGCACTGGCTTGTACTTAGATGTACTCTTTAGGTGGGTACTCAAAGCTAGCGCACTTTGACTCTGCATGCGTGTCACATTAAAACACTTGAGGAGTCCATGCCTCAAACTTCCCCTGCTTAAATTTAGTCAAACGTCTTTTACTTGCAAGTTGCAAGGTACGCAGATTCATAAGTAGTGTACATATATTCTGGAAGATATACGCTTGAGAATGCTGAAAATACTATGCATCTTGAGATAGATAGATAGATAGATAGAGAGAGAGAGAGAGAGAGAGAGAGAGAGAGAGAGAGAGAGAGAGAGAGAGAGAGAGAGAGAGAGAGAGAGAGAGAGAGATTCTGAACAACAGCAATCGCCTGTCACAGTGCCTGTTGGTGTATGGACTTCAAATTTAAACCGGGTTAGGGCAGAGCATGTGATGAATGCCTCTGGGTTTCCTGGGGGATCATTTATGCCGGATTCCTCGGCCAGCACTAGAAACCCCTGAAAGGACACGTTTGGAAGAAATCTAGCTATGTGTGGTATGTGGCGTGCTATCTGCACTCATACCAAAGAGGTCTATCTCTTTAAAAGCATGCTTCCTGGCTGGGACCGACCAGTTGCCATAAACATGACGCTGCTAGGCTATTCGCCCTGAACCTGTTACCTACTACGCGTGTCCTCTCCTTCTCACTTTAAGGTCTTATAAACCTAACATTTGTGTGTGTCACGGAACCCTCTGGACACTTGCATTTACTTTCTAAACACTGACTTTGAGAGGCAGCGGATTACAGTTTTCTTAAAACCCCTCCGAATCTGCTGATACGATCTTGTGGGTCAGCAGTGCCACCTGCAACAAAGTAGCTCAAAATCAACTTGTCGATCATTGCGTGTCACATATGAAACCGTCCTCTTTAAGGCTTTGAAGCATGTTGTGTACATACTATACCAGGCCACACCATCTACCATAGAGCTGAAACTTGAGCTCAGTCCCATGAACACCTAGACGCTGTTCTGCGTCATATTGAAGCACCTCTAGCATCTAATTATGATTCCTAAGGTCCTGCAGACACATGCTGGTGTGGGAGCTAAAATTAGCAACAACAGCAACATGCCTGCTTGGCACCTGACCTGTCACCAAGCACCATAAGTACGACTATGCTTGAAAGGCCGCGAATGGGGTGGAACTATTGGAATCTTCTCCTGCTGAGGGATTTTCCAAAATTGATGTATCTCACCCTTGCACATTTGCTTCAGAAGGCTTCCATGCGTTGTTTGGTCATCACACCTCTGAAGGTGGAGAAGTTGTTGCTGCATACAGGCAGAAGCTGAAGGCGCCCCACTGGATGGCAAAGATGAACCACAAAAACAGGACCAAAGCTGGGTGGTGGTACACCGGGGCATAAAAAGCATCCCTATTAGCAAAAGCCAGCAGCAGATTGACGGCTGCAATGATGGCCAGCACCTCATATGCCACTGCTCCATACACGACATATGCAACCTGGCACAAACCAGATAATTGTTAAGTAGAAGAGCATGTTGTAGTGTCCACAAACGTGGCCCTAAATCCGATCTACGAAGGCAATGAAACTGGTAATCCCAGAAGTCTACAGTTGTTCTTCAAGCACTATTTACTGGCCGCCCCCCTCCCTTCTTGCTTGTAAAGAATACGTATGCCTCAAACAAGGGAGAAGGTGACAGGGGTTTGTTGCACAACAGTGTGTGTCCTGGCAGGACTGTAGTAGTACTGGCAAGATCTGGCTCTACTCAAGTGTTACTAGGAGAAAAGGCCTGCTCTGCTTTGCCCTTAAGGCGTGGCATGAAGAGGAAAGCTCATGACTGATGTGAATTATCCGCAGGATCTTGATGTGGCCAGTCATGGCTCTATGATACAGTACAAGGAATCATCATGGCTGGTTTGATCAATCTTGCCAGCAGCACAGCAGGGAAACACAGATGCTCTCAATGGAAATAGAACTAATAGTGACTTGTAAGGAAGGGTATTGTCTTGCTGGACATCCTTAACAGTACTTGAGCGTATCTTCTAAAGATTCTGCCAGAATATTGTTCTGTCACTCATTTATCTTGTTACATAGGCCGAAAACTGGCCAAACTGGAAGAGGACTGCTCACCTTGTCCATAACCAAAGAAGCCAAGTAGAGCAGCCAGAAGCTCACAATGTGAGCCACAATCACAGCAAAGAGGTCGCTGTTGAACAACCACCTTGGAGGCTCCTGCTCCTGTGCATCCCGCTGGCAGGCACAGCTTTGGCACTCCGGACATTTGCTAGTGGCAGAGGCTGCTGCTGCTGCACAAACTTTGATGTATACATCACCGCCCGTTGGATCCCCTGAACTTTTGACTGATTCTGGGGCTTTTGACAGGTAGCCTGCATCCACTCTTAATTGGGGTACCAGGTCTGCACTTTTCGTGGCTTGAGGCAGTAGAGGCACCGCATATTCCTGGGTGCAGCAGCGCGCAAGAGGACTTCAGTGAGATCACCATTAGGCTCAGAGGAATCGAGACTATTCGCTTTTCATGCAGAAAGAATACCCACGTACAAACCAAGATGAAGGTGGCCAAAAAAAATGTCAACGACTGGCCAAATCCTAAAAGCAATAGTGCCAAATCAGTTAAAAGGTTGTGTGAGGTGCAGAAGTGCAACCTGAAGTCGGGGTCGACATACCACGAAGCAGTTGGGAAATTTAAGTGCTCAAAATGTTGTGCTACAAGCAACATCCTGTCCTTACCTCTCTACTATGTGATAGGAGAGGGTTCGCGATAGTATACATGATCCCAGTCAGCGGAAAGGTTGCCTGTGGACACACACCTATGGATCAGACACAAGTATTCTATATTCCCTTGTAGAAAGTCTTCCAGAAGGGCTGCTTTCGAGGTTCGCCATGTTTCAATCATGCCATGTTTGAGTTTGGGACAATATCTTTGGGCGGGAACGTAGGCACAGTACGTACGAGTATGACGGGTGAAGATCGACAACAAGAATTCAGATGATTCTATGAGATACAGGCGACTTTCAATTGCAAGTTTGCTCACTCTGATTGCGGAATGACGACCCCCCCGTCTCTGGTCAAGAACGGTGATGTCCAGCCCGTTGAAGAAACCGTAAGTAAAACCTCTAACGAATTAAAACAATCCCAAACCTCTTGACAGATCTCAAATTGCGCTCAATTGGCCAGCGAAAGTCTTTAAGAGATCTGAGTTGACAGCGCCCGCGCGGAGACTTCGTTGCTCTGTTGCTCCCCACTTTTAAATTTGGGGTCCGAACCCCCGGGGGTCCACATGACGGTCATGTCATGAGTCATGACATGACCGTCATGTGGACCCCCGGGGGTTCGGACCCCAAATGACTCATGACCGGCGTTCACATGATCCCACACCGTGGACTCCACAGGGAACTGGGTTTCATGTGAATCATGTGACACGATGCTCCTGGAGCGTGTTTGTGGACAGCTTATCATGCCCTAGGGGCTGGACAGATTTAACTTCTACTTTGTGTACAAGGGTGGGATGAAAATACCAGCCCACTTTTTCAACAACCCAAACCCAAATGTTTCAAGCTCAAGTCACACCCAGCGAGCAGCCAGCTGGCCACCCACAGCGGACGCAATGATAAAACTGACTTGATGTGTGACAAAACATCCCTCCACATTTTTGTGGGCAATCATGGGTTGGTTCAAAAGCACTGGAGCATCTGCAACAAGGCCAGCGCATCAGCATGCAACCCCCCAAATGGTTTCAAATGAAATGAAAAGGCTTATAAGGCCACGGGGGGTTATTGATGCGCCAGCAAGACAGCATAGCGGGTCTGCTTGTCTTGCGCAGCGGGGCGGCCCCACCCGGAACAAAGTGCTGCAAATTAGCAGCGGTGAGTGGTGACAAGCCAACGATGTCGATGTAACGGTCGCGACCCTCCTCCCACGCGTGGAGGCGGAGGTCTGCATGACGGCGCTCCTGGCCAGGGACATGGGTGGT
>KV908378.1:15000-32500 GCA_002005505.1 Botryococcus braunii
TATGCAGTGTGGAATTATCACATAGTCAGATGCTTGCCTCATGCCCCCCTTCAAAAAGTGGTTCTGTCTCACAGTCAAATGTAAGTCTCGTGTCCCTCGTCAGGGAAAGAATTTCTCTCTCAGACTCAATCAGAAGTATGTTTTATGGTTGTTCTCAGAGAGTGAATCTGTCACCCACATGTATGTCTCATGTCCCTCTGCAGATGGTGTTTTTGTCACCCAGTCAAATGCTTGCATCTGTTGTCACACCTTCAGAAGCTGGCTCTTCTGTCGTCTATGACAGAGTTTTCTGCCCCATCTTTGGAATGTGCTTATTGTCTCCCACTCAAGTGCCCGTCTTGCTTCCTTCAGAAGGTGGCTTTGCTACCCAAATAAGGAGTTGTCTTCCCCCCCCCCTCTCCTCCCCTCTCTCTCTCTCTCTCACACATTGGTAAGTGCCTCTGTCACCTTGTCAAGCAACTGTCGTGTCTGATGCACATGTGTGTGTGTGTGCATCTGTGTGTGTGTGTGTGTGTTGGGGGGGGGGGGGGTTGGGTGGGTGGGTGTGTGTGCGCGCGCGCGCCCACGCGCGTGTTTGCTCTTGTGGATCTGCGTGACCCTGCTGCATCTGTAGGGGGACTGCGTGTGCCAGTCAGGCAACGTCACATACGGTATCTGAAGAGGGAGTGTGTCCGGAACAGGACTGGGGCCTGGGGGAAAATTTTGCCAGCATGGAAAGAATTACAGCCATACAGGGCCGAGCCGGCTTCAGGAGACAGGTGCGATGCTCAACTTCCCATGTTCTTCACATGTGGATCAGCACCGGCAGTGATGGGGCAATTGTTTGGCTTGTCAGCTTCTTTGGGATTGAGTGGCTAAGGGGGGAGAGGGAGTGTGAAAGTTTTGGGGGGGGGGGGGGAGTGAGGTGCATAAGGGGCGAGAACACACACACACACACACACACCCACACACACACACACACACACACACACAACAGAGAGGGGGAGGGGGGGGGGAGAGAGGGGGGGGAGGGAGGGACGGAGAGAGGGGCCCCCGGGGAGGGGGGGTGGCTGGTGTGCAAATGACCCCCCGGTGGCTCGCCTGGCTTGACTGTGTCATATGTTGCCTGTCCACATTTTGCTGCCCTCAGGTTGAGTTGGGAAGGGATGTTTCGGAAGAATGTGGGAGCTCGGAAATCTGCCTACGGGCACAGGAATGTGCCTTATCTGCCTTAAACCTGGTGTGGTATGCGGGTCTGGTGTAGGGCAAAATGCTGAGCCCGCGCGTAGCTCCGCACGTGGATGCATGCGGCACCCCAAAGCAGGCCCGCTCCTCCCTGGCCACGTGGGGGCTGGGCAAGAAGGTCCGGTTTCCCCAACACAAGAGGCTCTAATTCTTCAAAACTCTTTGAATGGTCCCTCACCATTATTCGATGCAAAGGCATGCATGTGAGGAAGTTGACAGGTTCATGCATGTGGAGGAGATTATCCAACATTAATGGTTATGTCCCAAATGTCGTATTACAACCGTTCACATCACCAGTTTCCTTAGATTGGGCGATGCAAAACACAGAATTTAACAGAATGTAAAGGAGTTAATCGCAATTAGCAGTATCTCTTTTTTTTTTTTCCTGGGTTGAGTCATTCCTGCAATTCCTTTTGTGGCCTCTCTCATCCCGCCCTTCATGACTGAGACACCTATCCGTTGTTGGTGTTCTGAAACCAACTCGGGGTCCCTCCCTTAGTCTTTATGCCCTGCCCTGCCTGCAATCCGGCACCCAGAGGTCTGCATGCTTTGCTGTGTGCCCACTTCTCTCATCTGTGAAGCCGTTCATTCTGGCCGGGGATTGTTTGTAAGCCTCTCCATGTTCATTAGGCACTGGTTGCTCATTATTCTCACATGTGTCGCTCTCAACTTCCCCTGCCTTGTGCGCGTCGATGCATGCGTTTTGGGAATGAACCAGAGCTTTTTTTGGGTGTCTGGGGATGGGTGTCTTCAGACTGGCATCTATCTGCAGCACCAGGCACGGCTTTTTCTGCATTGTCATGACACTGGTTGTCTCCTGATCTGCAAGTGCCTGTAGTGTCAAGCCCAGCTTTCCCTGCTTTGTCTCAGGTCGGTTATTCTGCGATGTGCATGCATCTGTAGCGGTATCTCTGCCTTATTTAGGGTCTCTGCCTTATTTAGGTTCTATGTAGGGTCTCTGCCTTATTTAAGTTCTATGTAGGGTCTCTGCCTTATTTAGGGTCTCTGCCTTATTTAGGGTCTCTGCCTGATTTAGGTTCTGGAAGAGACCCATCTAAGGGTCTCTGCCTTTTTTAGGTTCTGGAAGCCACTTTAATATGGTAGAGTGGACATGCTGAAGGTTTAAAACTGGCCAGCAAGAAAGCATGATTTTATAAACCACAGCAAGACATGGGAGGGGCGCATCGGATGCTGGTGCAGATCCTGTTGCTGATGATCCTGGCCATGTGTGCCTTCGGGGTGTGGTGGGGTGGCCGTCTCAAGATGCCTCGCAGCCTGCTGGACCAAATCCCTCTCCTGGATACGTCCGGAAAGGAGGTCTCTTTTTCTGGCTCTGCAGAGGTCATTGCCCCCCATCCCCCGCCCTCTTTAAAAACGAAAATGTGGAATATGTCAGTCTTCTTGACGTAACGGAGGCCCCTCCATGCATGCACTCCCCTCTCCTGCTGCTGGAGGGGGTGCATGTCTCCATTAGGTGTCTGTGTGTGTGTGTGTTTGTGTGTGTGTGTGTGTGTGTGTGTTTGTGTGAGTGTGTGTGTGTTTGTGTGTATGTGTGTGTGTGTGTGTGTGTGCGTGCGTGGGTGTGTGTGCGCGTGTGTGTGTGTGTGTGTGTATGTGTGTGTGTGTGTGTGTGTGTGTGTGTGTGAGAGAGAGAGAGAGAGGGGGGGGGGGAGGGGGGAGAGGGGGCCCCCGGTTCCCAGGAGGAGAGCTGGGATGGGAGAGAGGCCAGGTAGCCTGATCCAGCAGTGTACCCGCCCACTTTGTGCCTTCCTAACACCATGCTTGCTGCCAACTACCCTACAGTATCAAGCACTGCACACGCGCGTGCACACACACACACACACACACACACACACACACACACACACACACACACACACACACACACACACACACATACACACCCACCCACACACACACACACAAAGACAGACACACATACGCGCGCGTGCACACACACGCACACACACACACACGCACACACACACACACACACACAAAAGACAGACACAAGCACGCACTCACGCGCGCGCGCGCACACACACACACACACACACACACACACACACACACACACACACGCGCGCGCGCGCGCGTGCGCCTGCTCACGCACACCCGCACGCACACGCAGGCACGCAGAGAGAGGCGTTGAGGAGAAAGGGGGGGGGGGGGAAGGGGCAGAGGGAGGGAGGGGGAAAGGGCAGAGGGGGTAGGAGGGAAAGGGGGACTTAGTTAAGCTGGGGTTCTTAGCCCTTACAAGATTCACGCCTGGCCTGTCTCCCGTCCATCTTGCCTGAGTTGGATTATCATGTGGTGCCACATGATAATTAGCGGTAACAGTCACAGATGATGTTACATTATGGTAAACAGGTAGTGTCACTGATTGGGACAGGGCTTGCAGGAAGAGCTGGCAGCCCTCGAGGCAAATTTTGGAGCCAATACCCAAGCCAGTGGGCAAGCAACTTCGTCTGTGAGGTGGCCCTCTGGACAGATTTCCAAAGACGCTAAGCCTTCTCTCATCTCCAATTCAGCCTTGTCTGCAGACCTGATCTATCAGGTCTGCAGCCCCAGACCTTCATGTTTTTTGCTTTGCTTGCAGAGAGAGAGAGAGAGGGGGGGGGGGTGCGAGGGAGCCACCGTGAGTGCGTGCATGTGTGTGAGTACGTGCATGTGTGTGTGTGTGTGTGTGGGGGGGGGGGTGTGCCAACATGCAAAAAGTCACAGGGTTGTCACGGTAGTCACAGGGGAAGTGCAAGCAGCCAGATGGGGAAATGCAAGCAATCAGAGGGGAAAGTGGAAACAGGCTGCAGGGGCTGAGCATTTCCGGTCAAGGTCCAATTTGGAAAGTGAAAGACAGGATGACAGCATCCGTGTCCGCCACCATACGCGACCTCATACCCGCCAAGCAGGGTACGGTCTACCTTTCTTGCTCAAGCCCCCTCCCCCCCTTCCTCTCCCCCCCCCCCTCTCTCAGTGAGTGTGTGTGTGTGTGTGTGTGTGTGTGTGTGTGTGTGTGTGTGTGTGTGTGTGTGTGTGTGTGTGTGAGAGAGAGTGAGCGCATCTGCCCACCCTTCTCTGCTCACCCCCCTCTGGGCTGCTGTCTTACTTTTGGGATCTTATCTCCTACCTCTTTCCTTTATCGCCCGCTGCCTCACAATCATTCTCCATTGTTCTCCCACCTCACGCCTGTGTGTGTGTGTGTGGGGGGGGGGGTGAGGGGGGGGGTGGGCTGGGGGGAAGGGGCAATTGCCTTTTTATGTTGGTGTGTAGGGAGGGAGAGGTAGGGGCAAGCCAGCATTGCTTTGCGTGCATTGTGTTTTTTCGTACAGCGTCATATGCCCTGACTCGTTTCTGTGCAAGTCTGAGTTTGCCCATGCAACAAAGGCCTGGATTCATTCCCTTCCTAGAAGTCGGGTCTGTCGAATCATTTCTCCAGACCTCTGCACCCCTCCAGGATGTGGAATAGACATGTGTGTGTTAGGGTTCATGTGCCTCCACATCCCCCCTCTCCCCCCACCCCCAATAAGAGGGGGGGAATGAAAGAAGGAGAGAGGGGGGAGGAGAGAGAGAGAGAGAGAGAGAGAGAGAGAGAGAGAGAGAGAGAGAGAGAGAGAGAGAGAGAGAGAGAGAGAGAGAGAGAGAGAGAGAGAGAGGGAGAGAGAGAGAGAGCGCGCGAGCGAGAGCGAGAGCGAGACAGAGAGAGAGAGAGAGAGAGAGAGAGAGAGAGAGAGAGAGAGAGAGAGAGAGAGAGAGAGAGAGAGAGAGAGAGAGAGAGAGAGAGAGAGAGATAAAGGACCTCTTCAGGTCTCTCTCCATGGCCCGTACCCGCTGCATGCGTTCATGGCTAAAAACCCTTTGTGGCCAACTTCCTGGCTAAACCCCTTCATGGCTGAAGGCCTTTTTTTCTTGGTTGAAACTCTTTGTGGCTGAAGCCCTTCATGGCTATAGATTGCCTTCATGGCTCTACCCTTCATGTCTGGATGTGCTTCGGCAGCCGTTACAAGGTTCGCATCGGGGTTTGTCTGCCGTGCAGGGGCTCGCTCGAACACCAGGACACCCAGGCACAGCGGGCGCCCAGGGAGACTGGTTTGCGCCCCGGGCCCTCTTCCTCCTTCCTTGCATCGGACGTCAGAATGCGTTCTTTTACTTAGACAGTGAAAAGTGTGTTTTGTTTTTGTCGTAAAGTAGTGGAAGACATCAGGCCCTGGTTTTCTTTCTTGCAAAATAAAACCCCAAAAAACGCCTACGGGGATTAGAGTTTAGAGAGTGAGAGGGGGGGGGTATGGAGAGGTAACGGCTCGGGAGTATGCGGGGAAAATTGTGGCAACTTTTGTCCCGGGGGTGGGGTGTGCAGAACGGGGACTTATCAGGGTGCTCATGGGTTATTAGGCAGCCTTCTTCTTCCCAACGCCTCATGCTCTTGCTGGCATTAGGCTTGGGGTGGATTATGCGGCAGGAGGCTGCATTGTACTTAAGCTTCCAGACCTGGAGTTTGAAAGACGACTGTACGGATTTCTCATGTGGACGCCGCCTCCCGCGGGACTCGCCCCTAGTGGGCTGTTCTGGACCTTGCCAGGGGTTAGATTCCTTTAGGAGAGTGGGTTTTACTATTGCTCGGGTGGCTTGCTACTCGGTTGCCTTTGTGGGATGGGGAGTTAGGCTTCCATGGTTAGGCTGTGGTTTCAGGTCTCCGTTGATGTGACCGGTTGCAATTGGTAAATGTGTGTGTGCGTGTGCGTGTGTGTGTGCGTGTGCATCTGCGTGTGCGTGTGCGTGTGCATGTGCGTGCCTGTGTGCGTGTGTGTGTGCGTGTGTGTGTGTGTGTGTGTGTGTGTGTGGGTGTGTGTGTGTGGTGTGCGTGTGTGTGTGGGGGGGTGCGTTTGGGAAAAATCAGCTGAGATTTGGAATTTTGTGACCGGGGGGGGCGCAGAGCGGTATGGGCAGTGGGCCGGCGTTGTGGGGGGGAGGAGCAGACAAGGCAAGGGATCAAATCCCTCGCAATCCGATTGGCTGGTGAGCAGGAGCCGAGGGATGGGTGCCGGCCGAGACTTGGGCGTTGTGTATGGGCAGGCCCAAAAGCCCAGGGAACGCATCCAAACACCCCTTAGTGTAAGTTGCCCTTCTGCCCCAAAGTGTGGAAAAGGTGTGGAAAAGGTGGACCCTAAACCCAAACCGTAAATGCAAACCCTAATCTGTGCTGCCAGCCAACCAGTCGTCAACGTTTCCAACCCGCCCCTGCCACAGAGGCGATAGCTCTTCATGCGGGGCACTCCGGGGGTGGGC
The DNA here is from genome assembly GCA_002005505.1 of Botryococcus braunii. Classification (NCBI taxonomy): domain Eukaryota; kingdom Viridiplantae; phylum Chlorophyta; class Trebouxiophyceae; genus Botryococcus; species Botryococcus braunii. Next base: position 21,508 of record KV908378.1, read on the forward strand.
AGGCAGAGGAGGACAGGCTGGCGGCGGGGAAGAGTGAACTAGTTGAAGAAGGGTCCCGCTTGGGTGCACTGTACCGCACGGGGGCAGAGGCCGTGGGCCGTCTCCCGGACCCGGTGTTGCCGCGGCGAAAGGAGCCCCAGGAGAGCGCCGCCGCGCTCCAGCCCACCCGTCCCTTCCCTATTCCGGGACCAGGTGCCTCGCCCCCTTCACTCTCTGCATTAAGGGGTCGGCCAGCAATTGTGTAGCGCCCCTCGCCACTTTTGAGGATGCCCGGGATGGGTGCTTGCGCACTCACACACGCACATGCACGCACGCACACACACCACACACACACACACACACACATGCACGCACGGACTCTCTCTCTCTCTCTCTCTCTCTCTCTCTCTCTCTCTCTCTCTCTCTCTCTGTGTGTGTGTGTGTGTGTGTCTCTGTCCGTCTGTCTGTCCCTCTCCTCTCACTCACTCTCTCTCTCTCTCTCTCTCTCTCTCTCGCTCTCTCGCTCTCTCACTCTCTCTCTCTCTCTCTCTCTCTCTCTCTCTCTCTCTCTCTCTCTCTCTCCTCTCTCTCGTGGCATTCTCTCTGTGTCTGTGTGTGGGAGTGTTGAGTGTGTGTGTATGTGTGTGTGTGTGTGAAACACCACACAAAACTGAGAGAGAGAGTGAGCGAGAGAGAGAGAGAGAGAGAGAAAGAGAGAGAGAGAGAGAGAGAGAGAGAGAGAGAGAGAGAGAGAGAGAGAGAGAGAGAGAGAGAGAGAAGCTCAAGTCGTTCCCAGCAAGGTTGCAGCTGATTCTGCTTTTCTGGGACCCTGGTTGGTTGCACTTGAAGGCATATGTGCATCAGGGATGTGGAGGCTGTGGTTCCCCCTACTCTGGGGAGGGCTGACTGCTGCTCACCTAAGTTAAAAGCTGTGAGCTCAGAGCTAAGAAGAAGGGGCAATCATTCAAGTGCAGGGTTCTGGGGTGTTTGCAGTTGCAAGGTACCAAGTCTCAAGGGGGTGTGGGGGAGCTGTGGTCTCCAGGGGTACCTCCAGCCGGTCCCGCCAGGCCCGGTGTTGCTACTGGTGTCCCAGGCAGCAAGACAGACCCCATGCAGGCGCTGGGCCTGTCCGGCCAAGCGCCCCATGCTCCCGTTGTGGGGACTCAACCAGGGGGAGCAGACTTCTTGCCACCTGGGCCCCTGGGAGACCGGGCACCCAAGGATGAGCCCTTGGCCTTCTCCCTCCTTCGGGGAGTTGGGGTTAGTGCAGCACAACAGAGCACCCAGCCGGGGTTCCAAGTCAGCGGGCTCGTGGTGGCAGGCACTCAGGGTACCGAGGGTACCGCCGGGACCCCTGTCCCAGTCATAGTGTCAGGGCATGCCCTGCAGCACCCGGATCACTTGGAGCTACCCCGGGGGATCCAGCTGGCAGCTGCACCAGGGGGCATCCCAGGAGGGACTGCGGGCTGGATAGATCAGGGTCCTGGGGTTGTTACCATATATAACACCACAATGGTAAGTCCGATGTACACTGCTTGCTTCACTGCCGGTACTGCTGTCACTGATGTGTTCCCTGCCTGCCTGTGTGGGTATGCCTTTTTATGAGCGCGCATGGTGTGTGTATGTGTGTGTTGGGGGGGGGGTGTTAGTGTGTGTGTGTGTGTGTGTGTGTGTGCGCGCGTGTGCGCGCGCGCCCGCGCACGCATGTTTCTATGTGTTTGTGTTTGTGTGGTGTGGTTTGTGAGTGGTGTGTGGCCATGCGTTTTTCTATGTTTGTGTTTGTATGGTATGGTGTGTATGTGTGTGCGTGCGTGCATGTGTGCTCGCGCGTATGCGCGCGCGCGCGCGTGTGTGTGTGTGTGTGTGTGTGTGTGTGTGTGTGTGTGTGTGTGTGTGTGTGTGTGTGTGTGTGTGTGTGTGTGTGTGTGTGCGTGTTTATGTGTATGTGAGAGAGTTGGTAAGAGCCAGTAGGAGTATGAGTAGGACATTTACAAAAGAAACAGGGATATGCATGCACACACACACACACACACAAATGCACACAAAACGCACGCATGCATACAACCACACAAAACATACACACACACACACACACACACACACGCACACATCCCCACACACACATCCCCACCGCACACATACACACACAAATGGAGGGTGAGCCCGGATTCGTGAAAGCAGCAGCGACGGCATGCGCCCGTAGCAGCAGACCAGATGTAGAGCCGTCAGCACGTTCTCCCTCAGCGAAACCAATTGTCACACTTGTTTGAAGGCTGTACGGCTCTCTTGCTGCGCAGATGGAGAGGTCCCAAGGCGCTCCTCATGGCTCATCATCGGCGGCGGCGGGGGGACAATCGAAGGGCTATGGCACGGGGCCCCTTAGTAAACCAAGCGCAGATCTGGATGTGGTGCTCCAGGGGTTCATTCCACCGCACCAGCAGAAAGGGACGGCTACCACGGGAGTAGACAGAGTGGTGGGAGAAAAAAGTGGTGGTGAAGATGAACGGGACGGAGCAGGGATCGAACCCCCGTTGCCGACACCCAGGGGCTCGACAGGAGCGGGCTTGCCAGGGGGAGATAAGGAAGTGGCCCAAGCGCAGCCGTTGCCAAGTCAGGCAACCGCCCTGGTGGGTACCATACCCGAGGCAAAGCCAGAACCAGGGCCAGGGGCCACGCCTGCAGGGACCCTGTCCGGGCCCACGGAGACGCCCCAGCGGCCCCTTCTGGGGACCACTGCAGGACCTACCGCCGAGCGCACAGGGTACCAGGATCCCCTCCCTTCCCCAGAGGTCCAGCCGCTTCTTGAACCTGGTACCCCGCAGCAGAGCCCTCCACAGGTGGGAGTCTCTGGATGGCCCCCAGGACCAGCGGGTACGGAGTCCCTCAGGACACAAGCTGGGACCCAGATGCAGGTTGGGCCCCCAGGGGAGACCTTGGGGGGACCCGGTACCCAGACCGGCGCCGACTCTCCGCAGGCGGCCGGGGGCGCAAAGCCAGAACAGGACTCCGCGAGTCGCAGTCAGAAACTCGAGACGGGCGACGTTAGTGGCCTGCCCAGTGGGGAGAAGAGCGGTCCGCTTGGGAACGACCCCGTGCCGGGCCAAAGAACCCCTCCCACAGGGCGCGGCGACGACGCCGCGGCCGCCACAGGTGGCGTCGATGCGGTGGCCGAGGGTCCCCCGAGGCGCCCTGGGGAAGACGTGCGGAGATCTGCTGCCGAGGGGGTGGGTGTAGGCACGGGGAACGGGGTCCAGGAGGAGAAAGTCTTGGAAACAGGTGAAGGGGCTCCCGATCGTCACTCGTCCGGCTCCAGCGCACTGCCGAGCGGGCCGGCGGGGGAGGGTAGCGGATTGGGAACGGGCGGCAGGAGAGCTTCGGGGACCGAAGGGGACCGCAGAGGCCAAGAGACCGAAGGAAGGAGTGCCGCATCCGGGACAGAAGTGGAGGGCGCTGGAGCGGAGCCGGAGGGCTTGCGGGCGGGGGAGAGAGGTTTGGTGAAGGCGTCGGGTGTTGAAACAGAGCTTGGGCCTGCCCAGACAGGAGGGCCGGGCGGGGGGCCTGGGGGGACCAGCGAGGCCGGTCCCTCTGGGGGGGCTCAGGGGACCGGGGAGGCCGGCGGAGCGCCTGTTGCAGCCCCGGATGCAGACGTTGCTTCTGCGGGCCTCGCTCCCGGTCCCGCGGAACCTGCAGCAGGACTCGTCCGTCTAAAGGTCCCGGAGAAGCCGAAAGAGGTGAAGAAGAAGAAAGTGGAGGAGGATGAGGACGACCCTGACTGGATTGATCCCGCCATGGAGGTCTGCCTTCCCTCCTCACAATCCCTATTTGTTGATCTCTCTTTATTTAGGCTGACATTCTCAATCTTGTCTGTGCATGGCTGTGTATATGGTGTGCGTGTAAGAGAGAGGGAGAGATAGAGGGGGAGAGAGGGGGGGGGGGAGGGAGAGATGGGGGGGAAGGGGGGGGGAGAGGGAGAGCGTGCAGCGCGGGCGTGTGCGTGCAAATTTCTGGAACCCCTGGGCAATTTTTGACAATTGGCTGAACAGAAATTTGTGAGCCAGGGAGCTCGTCCCTTCGCCATAGCTTTCTGACCACGCTCTAGCAGCGGTATGGCAAAAGATCCAAGAAGTACGGGTCTCTGCAAATGTGAGGCCGTGAGGGTGGCGGGGTTCCACCCTTTTTATCACGCCCTCCATTGGCGTTTGCCAGTTATTGCCAAATCACGGAGGTCACACAGAAAAACCGGTGTTTCCCGTACAGGCAATGCAGATATGGTTGGACACCTGATCTGCAGCACTGCTCTCACCTCCTCAGCTTTTGCAGGTGGTGCGTTGGTGCGACTCTTCCTCAAAGGAGTTTATATTGTATGAGTAATCCAGGGATCATAGCCTGCGAATAATGTAATCGAGGTCAACGTTAAACTTCCTGGAGCATACAAACACTCTGATTTAAATTTGAGGATGTGTAGGATGCGTTTTACTCTGGACGGTTCGTATTCACACGCCTGGATTATTTTCGATGAATCAGGTGGGAAAGTCAAATTCCCGCATGATTTAGATCAGCTAAAAGTTACTATGATAATTAGCCAAAAAAGTAAAGAAGATCAGACCCCACCCCCTCTCCCATGGGGAAGAGAAAACGAACACCCAAACCCAAATCCCCCCCCCCCCCAAACAAAAAAAAAAAAAAAAAAAAAAAAAAAAAAAAAAACGTTCTTTTTTTTTGGTGGGGGGGGGGGTAGTCATGATCTACAAGTACAGATTATGAAGTAAATATCATGGATATTTCTGATAAACTCGAAAGAAGTTGGAAATCAAGTAGGGCTGACGTCCGGGGGCGGGGCGGGCGTGCGTTAGGTGATCAACAGGCTGAGAGCGCAAACGTCGCCGCCGCCGCCGTCGCCCCCTCCGCCGCCCCCCATGAGCCTGATGGACAAGCTGAGGGGGCCTGCGGCCTCTCCCCCGCCCCCACCCCCCCGCAGCAAGCGGGACATCTGGGGCGTGCGCCCCACCATCCTGCACGACTCCGGCACAATCCAGGGCTCTCTGGTGGATCCCACGAACCTCCTGGCCAACACCGCCGTGGTTGCCGCCAAGGTTGTCGACAACGCTGCCCGCGGCCAGCCCCTCGGGAAGATTCTGAGGACCAAACGGGCCGCCAACCCGTCCCAGATGGTGCGCCACTTCCTTCGTCTCTTCTCGTTATCTCTTCCTCCATCTCTTCTCTTCCTTCTCCTCATCTCTTCTCCTCTCTTCCTCCGTCTTTTTCCTTTAGCTCTTCCTCGTCTCTTCTCTTCCTTCTCTTCCTTTATCTCATCTCTTCTCCTCTCTTCCTTCGTCTTTTCTTCATCTCTTCCTCCATCTCTTTTGTTCCCTCTCTTCCTTTATCTCATCTCTTCTCCTCTCTTTTCTTTGTCTCTTCCTCCATCTCTTCTCTTTTCTTTGTCTCTTCCTCCATCTCTTCTCTTTGTCTCTTCCTTCGTCTCTTCCTTCGTCTCTTTCTTTGTCTCTTCCTTCGTCTCTTCTCTTCATCTCTTCCTCCATTTCTTCAATCCTTCTCTTCCTTCAGCTCATCTCTTCCTTCATCTCATCTCTTCTCCTCTCTTCCTTTGTCTCTTCTCTTCATCTCTGCCGGCACACCCCCGCCCCCTTGCGCATTTGAGCTAACGGCTTAAGCTTAACCCGGAGCGAACAGTACCACGCGGGAAGTTTGGTCTGCCTGTGGTGCCCCTCAAGGCCTTGAGGTTTGCGTTGGGTGGAAAGGAGGTTCGTGTATGTGCGGTGGAAACGGGGCGGACTTCCGGTTTACATAATATTTCTTTCCCGGTCTCTCTCTATCTATCTATCTCTCCCGCCCCCTCCCACTCCACGGAAATGCCAACCCCATTTGTTGGGGGGGGGGGGGGGCTGGGGAAGCCGGGGTTGGCTGTGGGTCCGTTACACCTTGGCAAGCCAGCCCTTATCAGCGGTTCACAGACGCATGTGGGGTGTTAATGGCACCCTGATTTCGTTCCACATAGGCCTGGCCAGAAGTCTTACCAAAATGTGGGCATCTCCCAATGTTTTTTTTCTTTCGTTCTCCCTGTGATGGGACAGACACGTGATGCTGCGTGCCGTGTGTGTGTGTGTGTGTGGCCCTCAGGAGATCCCGGAGCTGAAGTACGACGACGACGATGATGACGATAAGTGAGGGCGGAGCCGGGTCGACACCATGGCGGCTGGGCTGAGGGAGAGACGCTCTGATTCTCTTTGGTATTGCCAGGAATAAAATGATGTGCATCACGAGGGGGGTTACTGCTGTTGAGACCACACGGCCAGCTTGACGCTGCCCAGTGCACCAATACCCGGCCTCATCGCACTCCACAAAAGTTTGATTTGATTGCATGGAGTGCTTTGATTAAGTGGAGTGCTTCGATTACGTGGAGTGAGGACCTGACTACGCATTCAAATGTGTAGGGGGAGGTGGGTTTTGACGGGGCGCGCCGCTCCATGGAGTCACTTGGGTGAGAAGGTACTTGGCTTGTGAAACTTGTACTAATCTCTCAGCCAGGAGGGTTGCGCTGATTCAAACGCATGCGGCTCAGGCACGCCACGTGTGTGCGTGCACATGTGTGTGTGTGTGTGTGTGTGTGTGTGTGTGTGTGTGTGTGTGTGTGTGTGTGTGTGTGTGTGTGTGTGCGCGCGCGCGCGCGCGGGCGCGCACCAGTGTGTGTGTGTGTGTGTGTGTGTGTGTGTGTGTGTGCACACGCGCGCGCGTGCAAGAGAGAGGGGGGGGGGCAACTGCCAGTGCGTGCTTTGGATTGTCTGGCACAGGTATCCCCAAAGTTTTTCACGACCCGGATGTTGAGATTCTTGGCCGCTGGCTTCCACATATCCGCGTGTGGGATAAGAAGTTTGTGGCTTGGATATGCTTAACTTTCAACAAAAAGTTTTGGCTCTAATTCTTAACATTGGAGGCCCTGCTACTTGGAGACTATCACAGTTGGGAATGGCCCTGTGGCTGTCATGAGGATGAGGATAAGGACAAGGATGTCAGAGGATGAGGATGAGGAGGATGAACTGAGGATGAGGATAAGGATGACGATGTCATGGAGATGTCATTTCCATGTCTCAGAGGCTCGTCTAGCTGGTCACAATCCCCTCCTCTCACTCAGCCTCTGTTAGGAAGGGTGTGGTACTCGTTAGGCCTTTCTTACGAGTTGCTTAGGAGCGCTCGTGTGTGCACTTTAAGTTGATTCGAGTGCTCGTGTGCGAGTCGCGAAGAGTTACACCCAATTTGTCATGTAGTGTGGTGACACTCAGAACATTGCATCCAAGCATCTCCATGCTTGGGGCTGCATCAGTGATATTGCGGGACTATGTATATGCTATATGCATTATGAGACTGAATATATCGTATATGGTGTCACAGCAGCCTTCGCAGCACAGACCAGGGCTTAGACCCCATCACCACATCGTTCAAAGGTTGATGGCAGGAGGGCAATCTGTGTTGGGCATTGCTCCTCCCCGAGCCCGATTCTGATGGGGAGCGTGGTGCGTAAAAATTGAGTGCTGGTCTAAGTAGCTATTACAGAATGGGGGTCCGGCCTTAACCTCCTGGCAATATCCGAATGGGGTTTGCGGTTAAAATAGGCTTCACTTTTAAGTCTAATCGTCCAAATGGGGACATCAATTTTTGTTTTTTATTCAATGCCAAGGAAGCGCTGGTTATGAACTGTTAACAACACGTGGGGCCCGATGGCAATGTGTGACTGTTGACTCAGCAGTGCTGATCACTGATTCTACAAGGCCGTCCGTACAACTCCGCAATGCTGCAGGGGCCATGGCCCATGGGGAGTATTTGTGGTGCTTTACATAATCTCCGCGTGTGCCGGGTCATGCACACTTTACACTTTTCTAGTGCTGAGCACTGATTCTTCAAGGCCGTACTGCAGTAGAGCTACCAGAGCCACACCTGCACTGGAGGTTTGAAATCTTGAAGGACACGTGACCGCGTAGACGAGATCCGTCTTTATACAGACACTAATCAGTTGGGTATCTCAATTTAAAGGGGCTGTTAACAAGGTTGTCCTGATTCAGAAGCTTCTGCCGTTCAGCTGGGCTCCTGACAACCTTCCATAAATGTGCACGTGGACATTCTGCAGAGATGCCTATGCGTATATACATGTGCAGATGTGCTTTACAGCCATGGAGACATATGTACAGCTATATATGCATCCATAGCCACGGCCACATATTGGGAGCGGGCGCTGCATGGAAGCAAGCAGTGGCAGCGAGTGTGGTACACACGCACTGTTGGCTGTGGAAAGCTTTCCACAGCCTTAAGGCTCACAAGGCTGATGTGGTTCAAAAGGCCGAGTATCAAAAGGCAAACAAATTCGGCAGGTGCTGCTGCGCCTCCCCGTTTTCCAAGTCATACTGACAAGATATACGTGAACACATACATAGGTATATAGATAAGGCACGCGTGCGTGCTGCTGCGCATGTGTGATGAGCATGAGCTCGCTCTCGACACTGCACATTCAGCTTGGGTGCCAACCGGTGCTAATCTTGCAAAATATAATAATCTTATAAGTATAATTTTATGCATTGTTCTGGACAGAAATGCGCAGGTTCATATACGACGTGATAACATATATACGCCATGACGCATGTACCGTCTATATCTAATGCACGTATATACCGGCCATATAATACATGAATATACGCCATGACGAATGTACCGTCAATGTAATAACCAATGCAACACGACGTATATACTGTATGTACCGTACATACATTCGTCAAAGTTGCTCTCATTTACATAGTCTGTACTCCTGTCCCAAGGAGCATATGTAAGCTGTGTTGTAATGGAACAGAATACAAGGGTCCTGGACAGTTCCCAGCCCTTTTACGTATTCGTAATAGCATGATAGATGCCAAAGGTTTATGTCAAGTGGAGGTATACAACTTCTGTCATCTGTTGCTCCAACAGATCTCACTTCCAAAAACGCAAGTCACTGTGGGTGAAGTAATGCAACAACATGCAATTGCATTCCATGTTGGAAAGTACATTTCCGGCGAAGCAGTTAGAACAACCTCCTGAAGATTGTTTGGTCTGGTTGAGGCAAGTTCTATGTCCTCTGCAGTCTTGGAGCCCTCCACCCGAGGCTCACCAAGCGACGGGTGAGGACATGTGTACTGAACATTTGGATCAATGCAACAATATGCTAGTATGGCACATTCTAGAGCCACCTTGGATTTTTGGGAGAGTTTCACATCTGTTGTGTGCATGCGGAGTCATTCCAATGAACACACCAGGCGTCGTGAACAGCTCAAACAAGTCGACCAGCGACCACCAGCGATACTATCCATCACCTGCCTGACTGCCACGGTAGGTCCAACCCAGGCTTGTGTGTTAGTAGTGTGTTCTTAGCTCCATTCCGGTGTACACATGACGGTCATGATCAAGAGCGCTTGCAAATTGTCGACTTGCCATGACGTCCCTCACCTGCCTGATGCTTAGGGCTGGTTCAGGAGAGGCTACAAGGGCTGCAATATAGTCTCAGCTCCGACATGATATATTTTCTGAGTCGCTAGGTATGGGAGTGTCTGGGACAGTAATTAATTTAGGTGTGTGCAGGAATGACCCACACGAGGTGCACCCCATGCGCCAGGTATACTGACGCGACACCGTAATGGTTCTACCATCACCACTGGTACACGGATAGTTAACCTGCCCCCCACCCCCCCCCCCCCCCGGGCAGGGCAAATCCGCACTCGCGCGTTTCCCGTAGGCAGGCCCACGTCTCCTATTGGACATGCACCTTTCTTAAATTTCCCACATACCGACTTTTCATGCACGGTTACCCACTTTTCTTAAATTTCCGAACCCTTCAGACATCACAGCTGCTTACACATAACCAGACCCGCTTATTTTCCGCCTTGACTGCCTCATGCAGCGCTGCCCGTTGTATACAGCTCCACTTCGTTTTGTCGGATTCCAACCTTTCATTCTTACATCCAGGCACTTATCGCATTACAAATGTGACGGTGACATGTATTTGAAGCCTAACGAGGTCAGCTTGTCCACGCTCTACCATTTTGAGGCTACAGACGCGACAATGCCAACATTCATCTCCGACGACGTGGACTACCAGCCAGATGGCTTGTCAGATTCTGCAAACGTGTGGGGGTACGCATGTTCTCACTGCCTTCATTATTGCAAAGCAGCACCGAAGCCTTTTGGACATCATGACCTTGTTCTAGCTCTGTTCCTATAGTTCCTACTGCTCGCTCCATGTTTGCAGCACACCCTACCCCATTCCCTTGCCAGTATGAAACCTTTAGGTTCTGACCACTACCACTTGTGGGCTTTCGATGTCATGACATCTGTCATGTCTCAGTTGTGGCCTGCTTCATATAGCCCTTAGCATTGGTTGCATGGCCTGCAATGCTGCTACCATGGTTCTCCTCAGCCTCCAATCTGGCTGCCTGCACTTCTTTTTCCTCAACTTTCCCTGACACGCGATATTGGTGGACCACGAAGGAAGTTTGCAGATACGTGGAATCCATGACTCGGAATGCGGACAAACCCTATAAGGCCGTTTCCCGGATGAACGTCTGCGGTCTGGACATCGCGTCTGAATCTGGCCCTGGTGATCAAACCATGTTCGCGCTGTCATTGCTGGACGACCCTGCCATAACAGTTAAAGTGCACCAATCCCCACTCGCCACATTTGATACTTGTCTCCACACGCCCATCCCACAACCCCATTGTTTTTGCGGTGATTCCAAGCCTACATGCCTGACACAGTGACCGAGCACCGAGCAGTGACCGAGCAAGTATGACATTCGGTTACCAGTGGCCTGAGATTTGTTTGGACCAGGGCATGACATGTGCTCCGTCACTGTGGCAGATACGTGGGCTTGAATTACCGCAAAGACAGTGGGGCTGTGTGATGGGCGTGTGGAGACGAGTATCAAATGTGGTGTGTGGGGATTGGCACACTTCAACTGTTATGGCAGGGTCGTCCAGC
>KV908378.1:37500-42500 GCA_002005505.1 Botryococcus braunii
CAGAATGTGGCTGGGCAAGAAGGTGATGATTGGATCATCGCCAGATGCAATGGGGAAAGCACCATAAAGTGCCAGGAGGCAGAGAGGGTGAGAGAGAGAGGGGGGAGGTAGGGAGAGAGAGAAGGGGGGAAGGGGGGGGGGGGAGAGAGAGAGAGAGAGAGAGAGAGAGAGAGAGAGAGAGAGAGAGAGAGAGAGAGAGAGAGAGAGAGAGAGAGAGAGAGAGAGAGAGAGAGGGAGAGAGAGAGAGAGAGAGAGAGAGAGAGAGAGAGAGAGAGAGGGGGGGGGGGTGGTCAGTCAGCCGTCGGTGCCTTAAGGGGTTGTTGTGTGGTATACTACCCACTAGCAGGTCGGGTTTGCTATCGCTCGTGCCGTTGGGCGGCAGTTAGCCTTCCGTTTTTTGGGGGAAGCCGAGACTTCTAGTTTAGGGTTAAAGGGGCTTTGCACTAGGACGTCCGAGGGAGATGGTTGAGTCCAATACAAAAACGGTTCTATTACTGGACCAAGAAGGGAAGCATCAGAGAGCATCAGAAACTGCAGTGGGTAGAGGGACGCGTCAAAAATGCAAAAGTGATCACTCTTCATCTACATGCAAAAGTGGGCCAAAGGAGGAACGCAACAGAAACGGCGGTGGGTAGACGCATCACAAATGCAAGAGTGATATGTTTCACTTTTTATCTAAATGAAAAAGTGGACTGCTTCATTTTTCATCTAAAAGCGAAGAAGTAATTGCTTCACTTTTCATCTAAATGCAAAAGGGATGTGCTTCACTATTCATCTCAATGCAATGCTAATATGCATCACCCTTCACCTAGATGCAAAAGTTTCAGCATTCATCTAAATGCAAAGTGTCAATTTTCATCCACATGCGTAAATTATATGATTCACGTTTCACAAGTGGAAAAGTGTGTCGGATTCATCCTATCAGAATCCTCCGTGACACTGCCACCGGGAGGAATGGTCCTGGGGCACCGGACATCTAGGCTGGCGCGCCCTGCGCAACGCGCTGGGCACAGCCGGCGGTTTTCCCACTCACGCCACGGAGGTTTATGTCATCGTCTAGGATGAGGAACTTGTCAACGTTGGAAACGTCGATAAGGTGTACGAACTATAGAACAGATCCTGTCCGAGTATAGTCGTAACCTACGGGCCGGGCCTCCGTATATAAAGTTGAATTTTCGGAGTCCGATCCCGTTGTGGGCTTGGGGACGATCCCTCGACATAACACATCGACAGGTGGGCCCCCACTTATAATCTGATCCAGGCCCGTCAGATCAACCAACCGGCGACATAAATCAAGCTTTTATTGTTTGAGCAAGTTGGACGAGGAAACAACCAACCAAGGTCGGAGTGGGCAGCGTCACCTCCGATCAAGGCAAACATGCGACTCGCCCGATCGCCTTGGCCTGCCTAACAAAGTGGGCCACCAGAAAGGCTACCCAATTTTCTTTCCCAAAAAAGCCTCACTCCATTTAAAGCGGGCAATCGCAGAGCTTGCAGGGTCCTAATGCGGCGAAAGCACAGGTGAAAGGTGTACTCGAGATCGCTACAACACAGACTTTTCCCCAAAACAAAAACACCGACAATAACCATTCATCATGACCAGCAGTACTTCGTTCATCATAACTAAAGCAGTGCAGGTGACTGAAACCCCCAAGGCAGTACAGGCTCATTTGTGGAAGGATGCCGCATCATAAACATGCGCGACAAAACCTCAAAACTTGTCAAGCTTGGACGGAATAGTGGAGGGAGAGGGTTCGGGGAATCACGTGCGCAGGATGCGGAGGAGAGAAGGCCGCGAGCAGTCTCGAATCCCGTTCAGCAGCAGGAAGTCCCTCAAGAAGGGCGTGTAGAAGTTGGGCACCAGCGTGCTTAAATGCAGTGTGATTCCTGATTAGGAACACCAGCCTCTCCATCATGACATCAACTGGCAATTATTCAAGCAGGGCAAAAGTGGGGACCAGAGCAGCCAGGATGCTCTCCCACCCCAAGTGCACTGCCCCAGACTGATTCCATTCGATCATCCCATCCGCTGATCCAATGAAAGTACACAACTCCCACCACACAAGTATGGATGGCCAGCACATGCACAGATACATGGCAGGAGGTCAGGGGTACTGGCGGATTCCGTTCCGCAATTTCAACCACACAAGTATAGATGCATCTGACCATCACATGCACAGATACATGGCAGAAAGGTCAGGGATGCCGTTGGATTCCATTTCTCAAGGCGCCCACAAGGCGCAGCAGCCCTACCTGGAAATTTTTCCGAAAAGTTGCAGCCTTCCGTACCCAAAGCTGTCCAGCCTGAGATTGTTATGATCCCATGTCTGCATCCACCCCACAACAATCAGGCAAAAACGAGTCCATTCAAGACCCTGTTAAGCAAGGAGAATGGTGCAATAGGGGCTTCCTGTCTGGCCGGAAATAGAACATACCGTTCGGGCTTGCGGTTGAAAGGCCCAATGGTACCCGCCAGACACCCTGGTCACCACTACCAGAACAACTACGGGCTGCCATGTTCCTTGCTTAACATACGCAAGGAACATGGCACTCTGAGACACCCGGGTCACCACACTACCAGCCCAAAACTGTTCTGGTGAACACTCCCCATAAATGGAAACCTAGCACACAGCCGCCCTCATGGGCACTGGCGCGAACCACCAGCCCCCCCCTCCCCCCCCCCTCCCCACACCTTTCTCATTGGGTACAAATGTCTGACCATGCGCACGTAAGCACACCCCCCCCCCAAACATACGCACCGATCCACACACACACACACACACACACACACACACACACACACACACACACACACACACACACACACAGAGCCAGCCACCCACAGCCACCCCCCCCCCCACAAACCCCCCTCTCTCCACACACACACACACTCACACACACATGGGTGAGAGAACTATTAGAGTACAGGCAAAACAGGGAAGTACATTGGTTTGGGATAGAGGGTGCTCAAACGGGCAAACATTGAGCATAGCAGATCAACTTCCAGAGATGCTACTCTAGAGGCAAAACTGAGGAGGGGCAAAGGATATGCAATCCCCTGGACATCAGGAGCAAACCCTATACTACACAACTATGTATTGCCATCCACATCATGTTTCCTGCTTCAGATATTGATGACAATAGGAGTGTGTTGAGGCATCGCCTGATGTTGAAGCATCGGACTCTACATTAGTGCTGCATGTACACAATGCTTGCTCTGGGCAATGCACCTGCCAGCCATCAATGAAAACTGGAAGCACTTCTGACATCCTAGCTCCACCTTGGTTGACTCAGATCCAGAGCTCAGTCCAAAGTTTTGACATATGCAACAGTAAACTCAGGCAGGGTCACCCTTCAAGAGGGCAGACTCTCGATTCGTCAACCCTTGCCCTCATGAAGGACCAACACAGTGTTGGCTATCAACAGAAAGATAGTCAATGGGCCACGAGATGCGTTCTAAGAAAGTAGTGGGCAGCCAAGTCCCAATTGCTTTAGCGTCCCAATTGTGTGTAATCTCGAAGGGAAAGAGATCGCTCACGGGTGCAAGGAGAACAGATAGTTCGAAGTGGGTGGCAGATCTGTCGTCTTGTGCAGCTTGACGGGAAAATAAGCAGCCAGCCACTTCCAGTTCGGTAGCCTGGATCCCAGCGTCACATCCCCACCTCGCCACGTGCATCTTAAGGCGCACACGCACTCTTTCGCAATCAACGGGGCTGTTTGAACCCTTTAGAAAGAAATCGCTGTCCTTCACAATAGGTAGGGCCTGCACTTCTGATTTATTTCGCCGAGGGCTCCCTAACTTGCGAACCACCTGCGGAAGACCTAAACTATACCCCCAATGCAATAGAACGACATCTGTGGATTGAGAATCTAAAAGTTACCTTTGAAAACAGTCTACAGAAAGCAACGAATAAAGTTCGCACCTTTTAAAGACCGTCGAGCCCTCCGGATTACCAGGCTGCAAGCGCCCCGGGCCGAACCAAATGTAATAAAGATACACCACAATCAATGCTCGGAATATCGTACTCTTTACAAACCATAGAACGGCCAATGTCGCTGGCCAGCACCACAACCCACCAGAAAAGGCGAGGATGTAGCTTGCTAGACCTAAAGTTTCCTTGAGGGCTGATGCACTAGGCATGTTGAGTGTACTCCCAAACTACATGTCCCTCACACCATTTTGATTGCCCAAATTACTTGTCAAAAGTGTAGCACTGCAATTTCCGGCAGGCTTGTCTGAACGTACCGGCTGCTGAATTGGCACGAGAGATTGTACCGAACTCAACATCGGCATCCAAATAGGATGATCCAATGCGCGTCCTGGACGCATTCCTGGGCCATGCCATCTACCGGGGCAAGCAGTGTCACCGCGACAAACAAATGGTCTACTAGGAATTAAAATTCATTTCGTTGTTCTTTGAGGCATTATAAGTTGCTTGAAAGCAACCTCAGGGACTCTGATTTTGATTTGGCGGAGCAATAAGAAATGTCGACATGCGTCGCTGACTTAGACATTGGGGTCTCGTGAAGGTAACTTAATTATAAACGGTATTATTACGTAGTTATTAGACACTTAAGTGTCAAGTAGATGGAAGACGAGCTAGACAGAAGCCCGTTCCGTGTCGGCCCTGATGACCTGAATCTCAGGCACGAGGTACACGAGCTGGACTTTGCTGTCGCGTTCTTAAGCGTTAATGTCCCTCTATTCATCACCATAATAGCTGTTCTGCTCTGGAAGCTCAGCAAGAAGTCAGCCGTGCTCTTGAGAGAGGCAGTGGGTGCATCTGCGGCAGCCTCCAGTCATGCTCAGGGAAGTATGACGATAGAAATCAAGGGAGCAGATGGCATGCCAGATATGAGGTAGGACGATCAATGTTTTGCTCTTTGTGACTTCGCTGCTGTTCCTTTCGCTGAACACTCTTTTCCGCATGGAACAAATTTATCATTGCACGATGTCAAGTTGTTACGGTCGGAAGAAGGCACTTGACTATTTTTAAACT
>KV908378.1:49665-62814 GCA_002005505.1 Botryococcus braunii
CCATTCCTAGCATCTCTTTATGATGATTGCTTTAATCAAGCCCCAGCCCCCGCCCCACCCCCACCGCCCCCTTAAGGAAGCTTGACAAGGTGGGGCAAGAAAGGGGGGGGGGAGGGGCTTTAATAGTTTCCGCGGTTTGTAGCCCAAATAACAGGCTAGATTTGAGAGAACCTCTCGCATGTATTTTCGTGTAACTTTATATGAGCCCGATAATGTGTGTTTAGATGTGGTAAGGCCTCGATTGTCTGTCCTGCCAGGTGGCACTCGAGTTATCTCATTCTTCGGCTCAGGTGCTAAGCACTTGGTGCCTGCCTTTTCCACAGACAGAGGGGGGGGGGGAGGAGAGAAAGAAAGAGAGAGAGAGAGAGAGAGAGAGAGAGAGAGAGAGAGAGAGAGAGAGAGAGAGAGAGAGAGAGAGAGAGAGAGAGAGAGAGGGGGAGAGAGAGAGAGAGAGGAAGGAAGAAGAAGAGTTTAGAGAAGAAAAATAATTCAGAGGAGAGTCAGAAACAATTGATCCATATTTGTGCAGAGTTGCTTCCGTGCTCCCAAACTCTGCCGCGGTTGACAAAATGTTGTTCGACAGAACGCTGCACCTACGCCTCTGGGTTTTAGGCCGGCATTCCAAGCTGTTCATGAGCTTGAAGCCGTCGCGCAGGATGGATGGGCACAGCACACGTGACCCTTACTCCTTTTCCGCTAAATTTCCAGCAATTTTTGAAAGTCCTCATACAGTTTCTCGTGCGTTAAATTGTGCATCTCTAATCCCCTCCCCCTCCCCCGGGGCAGTCCCCCCGGGGGGGGGGAGGGGTTTGACGTCTTAAAATTGTGAGAGCTAGGATACTGAACACCAGCGGTACGTTCCTTTATTTGAGCCAGGGGGACCGTGAATAGATATACGGCGCTGTTCGCTTCGTGGTGTCTAGTAGCGTGTGTTGTGCAGTAACGCAGGATGCATTATCGCTAGGGTTACGCAGCAAGCTGAAAGCTGTATTACTGGGAACTCCCGCAAGGTCGAATTTGTGTGGATTTCCAGTGCAAATCTCTTCCTTTCGAGTCGGGACAGTCCTGATCGTGGCAGATTTTGGGCTGAAATGCGATCTCGCGCGAGTTCCCAGTATTAGCATTGAGCAATGAGCTGGTAGCTATGAATCGTAAGAACGTCGATCCTGTGAAAGGATTGTGGTGCGCCTGGCTGCCTGATCCCGAAAAGGCACTTCTAAATGGACAGCAGCCAGTCATTCACGGTTGGTTTAGAGGTGTTGGCGCTGGGTTCATTGTATAGCGGGGCTTGTATCATCTCAAATTAGTAACTTGACGTCATGTGTCATCTTAATTTAGTAACTTGACGTCGACGGAAATGCTTGCCGGAGGTACAGGCATTCTACTGTATATTTAAATGCTTCCCCGGTGGAAGAAATTTTGATGCCTGTGAGTAGCTCTGTAGAGAATCCACGTCTGTGTAAAGGTAATTACATTATGACGTGCATATGCCAGTACACGAAATCACTCAGAAGAATGTGTTGTGGTGAAGGCCGGGGTGTTTGCTAGGGAGTATACAGAGTGTACAGATCTCGTGTAACCATCGATGCGTGCATATATGTATGCATGTATGCATACACATACGTCGATGGCCATGGATTCCATGGATTCATATGCATCGATGGATTCAAGTACATATGAACGAATGCATGCTACCCATGACCCGTTACGACGACTGGCTATGCTTAAGCTTGTCAGCCAACTCGCTCTGGCTTAGCTTACGTTATAACTTTGTAGTTGTTAGACCCATACGCTGTTTGAATTTCATCTAAGTTCCATACGCTCTTAAGATTTGTACACAAATCCCACTTTTTGCAACCACACACACACACACACACACACACACACACACACACACACACACACACACACACACACACACACACACACACAGAGAGAGAGAGAGAGAGAGAGAAAGAGACACTCACACACACACACACACACACACACACACACACACACACACACACACAGACACACACACACACACACACACACACACAGACAACCACACACACACACACACACACACACACACACACACACACACACACACACCGAAAGAAAGAGTTCCATAAAGACCCTGCTACAAATATGCCCATATGCACACGCAGGGTGTGTTTGTGTGTGTGTGTGTGTGTGTGTATGTGTGTTTTGTGTGTGTGTGTGTGTGTGCGTGTGTGTGTGTGTGTGTGTGTGTGTGTGTGTGGGAGGAGGGGGTGGGTTGATGTGTGGGGGCATGATAATGATGACGTGTTCATGCTGCGGAGTTCCAATACCCAGGTTATGCCGGGACGGCGGGCAACCCATGGGAGCCTCGTCATGGAAATCGAAAATGGGCCCTGAGAACTAATTTAGGAAAAGGAATATGATGATGTTTCCTGTTCTCTTTTAGTTGAAGAAGAGAGAGAGAGAGAGAGAGAGAGAGAGAGAGAGAGAGAGAGAGAGAGAGAGAGAGAGAGAGAGAGAGAGAGAGAGAGAGAGAGAGAGAGAGAGAGAGAGAGAGAGAGAGAGAGAGAGAGAGAGAGAGAGAGAGAGAGAGAGAGAGAGAGAGAGAGAGAGAGAGAGGAGGGGGGGGGGGGGGGGGGGTAACGAGGACACATGGTACCCCGTGGTGGCCACATGGATCCCGGGGGGATGCCACGTGGGACCGTTGTAGTTGCCGCCACATCAGCGTCGTGATGATTCCCCGGGATGGCGGACATCGCTATCCGTGATGCCATCTGTTCTCGCCAGGCTTTCCCAACCTTCGTTGGGAAGCCCCTGGCAATTTGTCTGATGTTGTTTACATTTGAAAGTGCTGCCTTTCAATCACCCTGCAATGTTTGGCACAGCGAAAATTGTAGATGGAGACTTCAAAGACCTCGACGATGCAGAACATCCACAACAACTCTGAGTTCCTCAGAACCGGACCTCAAGCGGATCGAAATTGCACAGTGCTCTGAAGACGATCAGCGGAGCTTAACGAGGAGGCAGTACGTGACTCCTGTTCCCTGGCATCCAACCCCCCACTTCCGGAAGCAAATGCCCACGTAAATCGACCAAAAAGGTCTTAAACGAACCTGTTCTAACACAATGAAACTGCTACACCTGCTATATTGCCAGAAACTGGTGATGACGTTGTTAAATTGTGATACTAGAGTTTCGTTTGCTATGTCGCAACAAGCAGAACGGTGAAAGGAATCACAAACCGATCTCCTTACGCATACAGCTTTGCCTTATGAATGCTGGTTTGGGCACAGATTATTTGGCGTATCAATCATGTCAAATGTTCAAATCGTGATAGCAGCAGCATATCTGCTATCTCAAACACGGCCAGGATTAGCAGCCCCGGTGTTACAAGACGTGGAGCCGTCCGTGCGGGTTCCAGGAGCTGAATTTAACCGCATACATGGCTACAATTCATCCCAGAACCGAAGAACGTCTTTTGTAACGATTGCGGTAAACACAAAGCCCGCTCTAGTACCGGAGCATCGCTGGTCGTGACAGGGACATCAAATGCATGTCCTAGGCAATTTGCCATGTAAAACTGCTACAGTTGAAGGCGAAAATCGTTCTGAGCACCTTTTTGAAGGTCTTGTTCAGATATGGTTTGAGAAGATCGTTCTTACACCGATCAGAGTGATAAGCTAGCCAGGCGGTACTAAATGCATTTTTTAATCCTATACCTTCTTCCTCAGCCGTCCAGGCGGTCCTGTATTTGTCTTTGCATGAATTCAAATCTCGATGATCGTGATAGTACAAACGAGCTATGTTCGGGCAAATGCGGGGTTGTGTGGGAAGCAACTGCGGGGGTTGTGTGGAAACAAGAAACAGTTGTGTATTGGCATGTGCAGGGATTGTTTGTCCAGGAAGATGCAGACAGGGCTTTGGAGGCGCCCGGCCAACACGACAATTTTGGAGCCTTAAGGTCTTGGGATTATATCCACAGCCTCCTGGACCACGAGACTCGGCTGCTGCTCCTGATTAGGCATGGCGAGGCCTGGAGCAACCGGGTAGATCTCCCAGAAACTGTAGGGATGTGTGTGTGTGTGTGTGTGTGTGTGTGTGTGTGTGTGTGTGTGTGTGTGTGTGTGTGTGTGCGTGCGTGCGTGCGTGCGTGCGTGCGTGTGTGTGTGTGTGTGTGTGTGTGTGTGTGTGTGTGTGTGTGTGTGTGTGTGTGTGTGTCATGTTGTGCTGTATTGCCACACAGATCGCTGTGCTGAGTTCCCTCTCCTTCTTCTAGCAAACCAAACGGAGAACACACACACACGCTCTCTCTCTCTCTCTCTCTCTCTCTCTCTCTCTCTCTCTCTCTCTCTCTCTCTCTCTCTCTCTCTCTCTCTCTCTCTCTCTCTCTCTCCTCTCTCTCGTGGGTAGGGATGCATGAGGTAGAGGTTGGCGGGGTAAAGTCCAGAGGGGTCCGGGGCAGGTGCAAGCAGAGGTGGGGCGGCAGGAGTGGAAGGAAGTGGGCACTCAGTGCAGGTACTACAATGAGACCCTGCGCGAGTCCTTCTCCATTTTCGACCCTGAGCTGACAGATGAAGGAGCAGGGCAGGCAGAGGATCTCAGATCCCTCCTCACTGGTCGCCACGGCTGGCTGAAGACTCTCTCAGGGGGCCGCCCTTTCACCGTCATCACGTCTCCCCTCACTCGGTGAGCCCAACCCCCTCCACTGTCATTACGCCTCCCCTCTCTCGATGAGCCCAACCCCATCCACTGTCATCACGTCTCCCCTCACTCGGTGAGCCCAACCCCCTCCACTGTCATCATGTCTCCCCTCACTCGGTGAGCCCAGCCCCCTCCACTGTCATCACGTCTCCCCTCACTCGGTGAGCCCAACCCCCTCCACTGTCATCACGTCTCCCCTCACTCGGTGAGCTCAACCCCCTCCACTGTCATTACGCCTCCCCTCTCTCGATGAGCCCAACCCCATCCACTGTCATCACGTCTCCCCTCACTGCGTGAGCCCAGCCCCCTCCACTGTCATTACGTCTCCCCTCGCTGGGTGAGCCCAGCCCCCTCCACTGTCATTACGTCTCCCCTCACTCACCGAGCGCACACCCCGTCCCACCTTCCGCAGCGTGGCAGTGTCGCCACGCCCGCGCCCACATTCGTGTTACATCCCCACGTTCATGTTACATCTGCATGAACAGTGAAGTTGATGATGTTGTTGATGGGCGCGATCCTCCTCCCATCCACGTCTATCCTCCCCACCTCTGTGGCTAGCGTTGCGTTCCGGCATGCGAGTAGGCCCAGATCCGCTTTGTCTGCCCCTCCTCCTCCTCCTCCTCCCCCGCCCCCCCTCCTCCCCCTCCCCCCTCTTCCTCTTTATATTTTCTTCTTCCTCCCCTCCTCCTCCTCCTCCTCCTCCTCTACCTGCTCCTCCTACTCCTCCTCGTCCACCTCCTCCCCCTCCTCCTCCTCGTTGTCTTCCTTTTTCTCCTCCTCATGGCGAAGGGGGGAGGGATGCAGCAGTCTGCGGGTGTCATTTGGATAAATGGAAAGCCTCACTTGTCCTAAAAGGGAAGGGGGGAGGGGAGGCAAAGACCTGTTAAACCGACGGCCCTACTACCGACGGGGGAAGCGTAGGGATTACTTGGCTTGCGAAAGAGCAAATGCAAGGGAGAGGGGGGGGGGAGATGAACGAGGGAATGGAGAGGGTGGGAAGCGGGGAGAGGGGGCGGAGGATGGGAGAGCGGATGGAACGTTGGAGGTTAGAGGCTCATGGGGTCCCCCGCAGCCTGGGGTTGGGGCTCATGGGGTCCCCCGCAGCGTAGGGTTGGGGCTCATGGGGTCCCCCGCACTAAGGGTTGTGGCTCATGGGGTCCCCCGCACTAAGGGTTGTGGCTCATGGGGTCCCCCGCACTAAGGGTTGGGGCTCATGGGGTCCCCCGCACTCAGGGTTGGGGCTCATGGGGTCCCCCATGGCCTAGGGTTGGGGCTCATGGGGTCCCCTGCAGCCTAGGGTTGGGGCTCATGGGGTCCCCCGCAGCCTAGGGTTGGGGCTCATGGGGTCCCCCATGGCCTAGGGTTGGGGCTCATGGGGTCCCCCGCAGCCTAGGGTTGGGGCTCATGGGGTCCCCCATGGCCTAGGGTTGGGGCTCATGGGGTCCCCCGCAGCCTAGGGTTGGGGCTCATGGGGTCCCCCGCACTCAGGGTTGGGGCTCATGGGGTCCCCCGCAGCCTGGGGTTGGGGCTCATGGGGTCCCCCGCAGCCTAGGGTTGGGGCTCATGGGGTCCCCCATGGCCTAGGGTTGGGGCTCATGGGGTCCCCCGCAGCCTAGGGTTGGGGCTCATGGGGTCCCCCGCACTCAGGGTTGGAGCTCATGGGGTCCCCCGCAGCCTGGGGTTGGGGCTCATGGGGTCCCCCGCAGCCTAGGGTTGGGGCTCATGGGGTCCCCCATGGCCTAGGGTTGGGGCTCATGGGGTCCCCCGCAGCCTAGGGTTGGGGCTCATGGGGTCCCCCGCACTCAGGGTTGGGGCTCATGGGGTCCCCCGCAGCCTAGGGTTGGGGCTCATGGGGTCCCCCGCAGCCTAGGGTTGGGGCTCATGGGGTCCCCCATGGCCTAGGGTTGGGGCTCATGGGGTCCCCCGCACTCAGGGTTGGGGCTCATGGGGTCCCCCGCAGCCTAGGGTTGGGGCTCATGGGGTCCCCCGCAGCCTGGGGTTGGGGCTCATAGGGTCCCCCGCAGCCTGGGATTGGGGCTCATGAGGTCCCCCATGGCCTAGGGTTGGGGCTCATGGGGTCCCCCATGGCCTAGGGTTGGGGCTCATGGGGTCCCCCGCACTCAGGGTTGGGGCTCATGGGGTCCCCCATGGCCTAGGGTTGGGGCTCATGGGGTCCCCTGCAGCCTGGGGTTGGGGCTCATGGGGTCCCCCGCAGCCTGGGGTTGGGGCTCATGGGGTCCCCGCAGCCTAGGGTTGGGGCTCATGGGGTCCCCCATGGCCTAGGGTTGGGGCTCATGGGGTCCCCCGCAGCCTAGGGTTGGGGCTCATGGGGTCCCCCGCACTCAGGGTTGGGGCTCATGGGGTCCCCCGCAGCCTAGGGTTGGGGCTCATGGGGTCCCCCGCAGCCTAGGGTTGGGGCTCATGGGGTCCCCCATGGCCTAGGGTTGGGGCTCATGGGGTCCCCCGCACTCAGGGTTGGGGCTCATGGGGTCCCCCGCAGCCTAGGGTTGGGGCTCATGGGGTCCCCCGCAGCCTGGGGTTGGGGCTCATAGGGTCCCCCGCAGCCTGGGGTTGGGGCTCATGAGGTCCCCCATGGCCTAGGGTTGGGGCTCATGGGGTCCCCCGCAGCCTAGGGTTGGGGCTCATGGGGTCCCCCGCACTCAGGGTTGGGGCTCATGGGGTCCCCCGCAGCCTAGGGTTGGGGCTCATGGGGTCCCCCGCACTCAGGGTTGGGGCTCATGGGGTCCCCCACAGCCTAGGGTTGGGGCTCATGGGGTCCCCCAACGGCCTAGGGTCGAGGCTCATGGGGTTCCCCGCAGCCTCTGTGTGACGGGGGGAGCACGGGAGCCGACAGGTGTGTGCGCACGGCCTTGACGGTGTTCGACGGCATTGTACCGCCGGGGGACTTGCGCGTGAGCGAGTACGTGCGGGAGCGCCTGGGCGTGGAGACGTGCGATGCGCGCCGCGGAATCAACCGACGCCGCGCGGAGGGGCCGGTGGGCCTGGAGCCTGATTTGGACGCTGACTCGCGGCAGGAGCCTAATTTGGACACCAACGATGGCCCGGAGCCTGTTTTGGACATGGTGGCGCGGCGGCAGTTGAAAGACGTCGACGTCGTTGGCAGCGGCAAGCAGCAGCCGCTGGAGGTGGTGCAGGAGGAGGTGGGCAAGAAACACCACCGGCGCGAGCGTGTCAACTGCCCGTACAGGCAGGCGAGGACCCCCTCGAGCTTCGGCCGCAAAAAGCTTTCGTTCGCCCCCTCTGCGTTCGCGAGACGCGCCGTTTGTTGCGAGACGTGGGGAGGTGTGTCGATTGGTGGGACGCTGGAGGTGTTGTCGTCTGGTGGAAGGTCCTGATGGGGTCAGGTTATTGGAAACTTGTGGGAAGGAGAAGGGGGGTTGGGGGGGGGGCGAAGGATGGAGGGAGTGAGGGAGTGAGGATGAGAGGGGGGGAGGGGGGAGAGAGGAGAGGGAGGGAGGGAGGGAGGGTTCGAGCCCGGGGGGGGGGGGGGAGGGGGAGAGAGGAGAGGGGAGGGAGCCTCCCTACCTCCCTCAGAGAGGTAGGGAGGGAGGGCTGGCGGGCAGGACCTTATGGTCGTCCCACAGCTTCCCGCTCCCTCTCCCTGCAATATGCGAGCATGTCTGCATGCGTGTGTACATGTGTGTGTGTGGGTGTGTGTGTGTGTGTGTGTGTGTGTGTGTGTGTGTGTGTGTGTGTGTGTGTGTGTCTGTGTGTGTGTCTGTGTGTGTGTGTGCGCGTGCGTGTGCGCGCGCGAGTGCGGGTGTGTGTTTGGGGGTGGGGTAGCGCTTGGGGGAAGGCAAAATCACATACAAATTCTTTTTGACATACTGTGCTGAATTTTGGTATGAGAAAGTGCTTGCATGTCAGTTTGAGTGCTGGGGCCAGAAGTTGTGCACGCAGCATCGTACTTCATGATACCAGTGCACACATGCATGGACTCAAAACCCAGAAAGCGTCTGGAGGGAGGCGTCTTCATAGTTATCTTAACCCTTCTTTTATTGTTTTTCCTCTTTTGGGAAAGCCTGCAACGTGCGGAATGTGCAGGGGCTGGCGGACTCTTTTCCGGAGGTCAATTTTCCCATTGTGGAGGGAGAGGAGGGTTTTGGCCTTCTAGCAGACGAAGACGTTCTGTGGGAAGCTGACTATCGAGAGTCCAAATCGGAGGTTGCAGACCGGCTCTCCGAATTCCTCCACGTCCTGTACCGCACCACAGACCACAAGGTACAACAGTATGGGTTGTTAAATTTGGAAGTATGGTTCAACTCCACTATCAGAACCACATGCGGGGTTTATACTGTACAGTCCAGATGCTATCATAATCGCACATTATTGCCTTGGTTACCTGCAATCATAAAGCCCTTGTATCCTAGTTCCGTCGCTAATGTTCACAATATAAACATCCACGTGTTAAAGGCAAAGGCTGTTTCAATGCCCATGCCTCCCATGGCCCTAGATGTTGGATATTTTCAGGGCGGCATCAAAATCTTGAGCAAACATGTGTAATGGTCGAAGAATTCGACAGACCTGATCATGACATCTATAACCTCCCCCCCCCCTTTTTTATTTTTATTTTTATTTTTATTCTCCTTTTTTTTTGTGCCAGTCTGTCATGGACATTTGAAAAGTGCTGCGACTGCGCCAGGAAATATACTTGCACACGTGTCCGGAAAGACGTACAACCGCAAAATCTTTTTCTCTCTTTCTCAGGTTTTGGGTAGGCTAGAAGCTGGGAAGAGGGAGCAAGCGGCGTAGGAACCTGGCGATTGAGTATCAGGCTGTTTGATGCAGCGGTTTCTTCCCCCCTCAGAAAATAAATGCGGAGCTAATGAGCATGAAGCCTTTGAAACATCAGTGGGATGGTCTCCCACCCTCTTCCAGCCTCATCTGCATTGTCATTAACTAGCGAATCAAGCACACAAAACAGTTTGAATTTATACAGGGCTTGGGTTTCGTGGGCACTGTGATTCGGGGTGTTGCGTACTGCAGAGGCTTAGGCCACCGGTACTACTGGGTCGGTTATGTACTGCCTCATCCGACTTCAAACCACGCGGAACCGCAGAGCAGTGCGCCATTTGGAGATGTGTTGCGGGATGGCGAGCAAGAGCCTCTCACTCGCCCGTCCGCAAACACATCTCTGAGTTGCACAGCAGCTCTGCGTTTCTGCGTGGGGCTGAAGTCCCTGAGAGGTGGGGACCGGCCTGGCAACACACAGGGTCTCTGGGGATCGCTCCCACTGGCTCTGGGGATCGCGCTCACTGGCTCTGGGGATCGCTCCCACTGGCTCTGGGGATCACGCTCACTGTCTCTGGGGATCGCTCCCACTGGCTCTGGGGATCGCTCCCACTGGCTCTGGGGATTGCAGGTATTGTTCGTGGTTTTGCACAGCGGGAGCACTCGAGGCGCGCTGGAGGCTGTGGGCAGGCAGGCGTACCGGCCTCAGAACGGCGAATTGGTACCTTTGCTGGTACAGCGTGTACGGGACACCTGATGTGTACCTTTTTCCATCCGTACATATACGGGTCAACTTAAAAGAGGACAGAGGAATGGACGGAAATATCCATTTTCGTCCATTTTCGTCCATTTCTATTGTCTTTAAAGAGAACAGAGAAACTCGACTGTTATGTTAGATGTATCAGTCTTGGGCACCCACTGCCGTAAATGTCATGTGTCCCAATCAAAGGGCCTGGGGGTCGAAATGAGGATGGGAAGCTGGTTGAAAGTAAGGGAGAATTCCGGATGGCACACACTTGCGTTCCCTGTGCGAATTTCCTCACGGGTCCAAGTTGAGACGCCACTCTTCCATCATGCGAAGTATCCCTGGGAACTCCCGCGAGGTCGAATTTGTGTGGATTCTCAGCGCAAATTTCTTTGTTTCGAGTCGGGACAGTCTCGATCGCGACAGATTTTGGGCTGAAATGTGAGCTCGTGGGAGTTCCCCGAGATCACCGATTAAGCTGGTGGATCCGGAGCTAGCGAGTTTGTGGCTTAGGTAGCAATGCAGTCAAGGAGGAAGAGCTTGGAGGAGGGACTCGGTCGGTTGAGGGGCTTGGGCGAGGAGGCACCGAGGATGACAGATCAGACATCAGCATCTAAATGCCTTCACAGCGCGAGCCGTCCTCATACTCCGAATGCAGCTTGCCCGACAACACGGATTGGATGTCCTTCGCACTTTATTATGGATTTCAAGTATGCTCGCTTTATTACGGCTTCCAAGTACACTCGCTTTATTACAGATCAAGTAAACTTCTTTTCATTTGTTTTAATTTATTTCATTACGAAATTGTTTTTTGTTCTGGTTAAGATAATATTAACAACTAAAACAATTAAAAAATAAAGGTGCCGTGACGCTGCTCCCTTTGAATCTGCATTACATCTCGAGGGGCGGGCGGCCCCCAGGCTGGTCCCTTGAGGGCGTGGGATGTGGCACGTAAGGATGAGAATACTAGAAACCAGTGGAGCCTTGCACGTAGAAAGGTGTAACTGTGTGCATCAGCCGGCACATGCGGGCACCATGCCCTGTCCTGCCTTCCCTCAGGCACGCACGCGCACCCCCTTTCCCATCGATGCACCCCCCCCACACACACACACACACAGACAGACAGACAGACAGAGATACATACTCCCAGCGCGTCACCCCTTCAAGAGTTTGCACTCCCCTTGAGCCAGCTCATGCCTGCTAGCAGGCATGAGCTTCCCCGGTCTTAGAGTCAGGCCACGACAGACAGAAGCCTGGGTTTTCCAAACTCCTCGTGTAGTATCTGTCGTGATATTGCATTTGTCATATCTTGAGCTGCTGCTTCAGCAGTTAAACGCAAGAGAGTCATGGTTATTTGAATATATCTGATAACCATAAACTTTAACCTGCGCGTTAGTCCTCGATGGGATGAGTAGGCACTCATGATCATCTCGACCTGGACATCCTGGTCACGTGCCACCATAGCTTTTGTATACAACCTAGTTTGGGGAGCCTGTTGTATTTGCAATATACCGCAACATGATTCAATTGTATATGCTTAGATTCTGCGGCGATGATTCCATGCACCCTTTGTCTGTTTGTTGCGCTCTTAAAGTTCGAACAGATAATGCATTGTACAATGCACTCTCTGTTCATGTGTTTGCGAAGGGTACAGTCGAAGAGTTAGGCATAATAGAGGTTCTACTCTTTTGTTCAGGTAAAGGCCACGGCATTCCTGCCACTAAAACATAAACTCGTGAAGGAGATGATGACAAACATATGTATGTTGAAAACGAAGGACACATGCATGGAATATGGATATATAGATTCACTTCAACCACGTGGTGCACCCCCCACCGCCCTCCCCCCCGCCCCGGTTGCTGGGTCCATGGAGGCAACCTTAAGCAAGCTTGTGGACGATCTACATTTTGGATTCATATCCTACTGCAGGAGAGGTTCTGTGGAACATCTGGTTTTGTGGAACTTCTTTAGGGATCCTCAGACTTTACAAACCAATAGAGCTTTTGTACAAAAGCCAAATGAGAAAAGAGGTCCTAGAGTATTGAAAAGGAAAGGACCTTCAAAGGTGGACTCATGTGCTGCTCGAGTGAGTTCTCTCCGGTGGTACAAGAGATATATATAGGAGTCCTATGTAGATATGTCGAACAACACTGCGGGAACTATGTGAAAAACTGGGCGGGCGCGTTAGCTGGGAAGAGGCCAAGAGTACATGTATGTAGTTTTCACACTCCTGGCCTCAGCAGTTACACTTGTATATGTACACATACGTACGACAGGGATTTATGCGTCTTTCCCAACAAAGGACTTCATCTGTTCCGGAATGGATCCAACACTTATGGGCTAAGCTTAAGAAGACAATGAAGGAGTTTCAACCCCTTGCAATTGCAACTGACTCTGTGTGTGTGTGTGTGTGTGTGTGTGTGTGTGTGTGTTGTGTGTGTGCACGTGTGTGATGTGTGTTATATAATGTTAGTTACCTGTATAAAGCTTTAAGGTGTATATACTCAGGAAAGTATACACCTCTAACTCTCAAATATGGGAAAGCATGTATATGTATACATACACGTGTACATACATATACATGAACATAAATATATATTTATATGTACGACCATGGTTCAGCCACCTATGGCCATAGTTGCCTGAACATCAGTCTACGAGATCTCATCTTTATTGCTCATCTTCATTGCAAATTTGTCTGACCATCTTTTTAACGCTGGGAGCATCTGTGGGAGTTCTCCCATGTGATCGTCGATGTAGTCAATGAAGCTGGCCTTCATTGAATCGTCCCAACCTAAGTCACTGGTCAACAGAGGGGGCTTTGCAAGCTGGCTAGCAGCCCTGTGCCACGCATCTACAACCGCCTGGCGTCGTCCTTGCGTCTGCCTTTGCGCGTGCTTGATAAATTCTGTGAGGGCATCACATAATAGTTTCGTGGCTTCTTCTGACAGTAAGTTGGAGTT
>KV908378.1:74673-107173 GCA_002005505.1 Botryococcus braunii
TATATATATATATATATAATATATATATATATATATATAATATATATATATATATATATATATATATTATCATTAGCTCACCCCAGCTCGCGAGCACTCCAGTCCGAGACGAAGATTAATGCTAGACTCGTCGGCATCACGGCCGAGGTGACATATATGTCACCCATATACTTAATCTCTCATAAAATACACTTTCATGCTCACCTTCAAACGCATTGGGTCACGCCTACCCCGAGGATTAGAAGGGACCACATAGAGTGGATATGGATACTTTTCAGGCAATGCTTTGTCAATTGACAGCGCTGGCGGCTTCCAGATGAGGAATTTGCACCAAAGGATCCTCAGTTATAACTATGCACATATCTTCTATGGCTTGCACGAACAGAGGATGATTCAAGGAGATGGACTTTTCTCTCTCTCTCTCTCTCTCTCTCTCTCTCTCTCTCTCTCTCTCTCTCTCTCTCTCTCTACGTTGTCAGCGCGTTATGACCTAATTAGGCAGTTCTTCAAGTTTCGATTAGGAGTCCATGACTTACGTAATTATATCATCAAGTAGTATATTTGATATGTGTGTGTGTGTGTGTGTGTGTGTGTGTGTGTGTGTGTGTGTGTGTGTGTGTGTGTGTGTGTGTGTGTGTGTGTGTGTGAGTGTGATCGAGAGAGAGAGAAAGAGAGAGAGAGAGAGAGAGAGAGAGAGAGAGAGAGAGAGAGAGAGAGAGAGAGAGAGAGAGAGAGAGAGAGAGAGAGAGAGAGGAGAGAGAGGAGAGAGAGAGAGAGAGAGAGCGCGAGCGAGAGAGAGCGAGAGAGGGGGGGGGATCCAGAGGGAGGGGGAGGATGGGAGCTCCCTCCCTTGAGTGAGGGAGGCATCCATATATATGGATGGATGGCGGGAGGGAGGGAGGCCGGGAGGTCGGATATAAACAATAATAATATGAACAAAATCTGTAGAGCAAAATCTGCCATGGCCAGGTCGGTGGCCACATATGTATGGAGCGCGTTGAAACGCATGTGACCCCCGCTTCTAAATTCGTTAGACGATCCTAATCTATTGTGTGCAATTAATCAGAATAAAAGTTTAAGAAAGCCACGACACTTACTGCTGCTCGTTTCAACTGATACCAGTTGGAATTCCTTCTTCGAAGCTCTTCATAAGCAGTGATGGAGGACCATGGTGCAACAATATTGAAAGCTTCTCGGCAGGATGTAGCGACTCCAATATGGATTGCAACGTTGCAGGAATACCGCCAACGTACACAAATCCTAAGTACTACATGTACTGTAAAGTTCTCTACCCCGAAGCATTCCCCTTTTACTTCCACTTTGTTGACCGTGTCTTTCACAATACAGCGATTAGGAGTTACAAGCTTAAGTAGAAGTCTGTAAACTGTGTCTGTCTGTGTGTGTGTGTGTGTGTGTGTGTGTGTGTGTGTGTGTGTGTGTGTGTGTGTGTGTGTGTGTGTGTGTGTGGCGTGTGTGTGGGTGTGTGTGTATGTGTGCACGCGCGCAAATGCGCACGATGGCGCCTGTGAGCAAACGTGAGGGGAATGGGGGAGGGGGGAGGGGGGGAGAGAGAGAGAGAGAGAGAGGAGAGAGAGAGAGAGAGAGAGAGAGAGAGAGAGAGAGAGAGAGAGAGAGAGAGAGAGAGAGAGAGAGAGAGAGAGAGAGAGAGAGGGAGGGAGGGAGGGAGGGAGGGAGAGAGGAGAGAGAGGAGAGAGAGAGAGAGAGAGAGAGAGAGAGAGAGAGAGAGAGAGAGAGAGAGAGAAGACAGAGAGAGAGAGAGAGAGAGAGAGAGAGAGAGAGAGACAGAGAGAGAGAGAGAGAGAGAGAGAGAGAGAGAGAGAGAGAGAGAGAGAGAGAGAGAGAGAGTTTGTGTGTGTTTCGGATTCGTTTCTTACTGCAGGAGAGTTTTTGTCAAACATCGATGATATCTCCTCAGACTTTACAAGCCAGTTGAAGCATGTGCATCCTTTAAGACGGGGTTGAAACTGCGCATCCTATAAGTGGTATACCATTACGTCACTCGGGATGCTCTAGAGCATCCCGCACATCTTGTGCGTAATGAGCTTGCAATCTGCGTGTCGTTGTGCAAGCTGCAAAAGAAGCAGAATCCTTCCTACGTGTGTTGCCGGGTGCAGCTGTGGAGAAGGAAATCGCGGATCTGAAGGGTAAGCGCAAACGCCCTGCTGAGGGGGATGCTGTCCCGCCCCCTAAGCGTGCTACCTAGGGCAAGCCGTCTGGAAACGGCCATGGATCTGGCGCGGGCCCCTCGGGCACGCAGCCGGACGGTCAGGCTGCCCGCTGGAAGGAGGAGGGGCGCTATTACCGCTGCGGTAGCCTTGGCCATACGGTCAGGTTCTGCAAGCACCCTGCTCCCGTTAACGTGGGCAAGCAGCCGTGATCCCTGAATGTCGTATAAACGCACATTCTCACACGAACCTTCGTGAGGGTCATTGTGCAGCCCCGGCACGTCCTCAGGGATGACACCTACAAACTCGTGCAGCAACGGAATGGGCACTTCTGAACAGGTCCCTATCGGTGCAAGGAAAGGACGTGAGGGTCTTTGCCGTTTTCAAGTCTTCCCTTCCCGCTCATTGTGTGGGAGTTGAAGTTGAGAGCCTAAGGCAAACCAAGTCCGTTGCAGCTTACCATGCTATGTTTCGTGCAACCATGGTGGAAGCTGTGAAGTACCCAATCTCTGGCCCTGAAGCATGTGCTTACTTTAGGGCGGGGTTAAAGCCGAAAATTCTGGAGGTTTTAACTTGAGATTCTCTCGAGCCTAACGAGCTTGCAAACCTTGATGTTGTTGTGCAATTGCTTGCAAGCTGCAATAGAGGCAGAATCTTTCTTACGAATGCTCCTTGGTGCAGCTGCGGAGAAAGAAATTGCGGATCTGAAAGGCAATGGCAAGCGCCCTGCCGACGGGGAGGCTGTCCTGCCCCACAAGCATGCTGCCTAGGGCAAGCCGTCTGGCAACGGCCATGGATCTGGCGGGGTCCCCTCGGGCACGCATCCGGACGGCAACACTGCCAAATGGAAGAAACTTTTAAAGAGGGGCGGTGCTACCGCTGGGGCAGCCTTGGCCATACGGTCAGGTTCTGCAAGCGGCCTGCTCCCGCTGACAAGCACAAGCAGCCTGCTACCTGAAGGTATGGGCCTTCAGACCAGTTAGGCGCTGATGTAAGTCCGATCCATTTTGGCTAACGCTTTTCTCCCTGGCACTGAGGTGCAGAAGTTCACTATGATCTTTGATGGTGTCCTCCCGTAGCTAACGGTGGGCCGGAGTTCCGAGTGGTCACTGACCACAAGCTTGAGGCTATCACGTACTTTGACACTGTGGCACAATTAATTTTGAGCCGCCGCCAAACACGATATTGAGCCGCCGCCAAACACGATGGGCAGAGTTTCTCTTCCGGTTCCATTTCAAATGGGATCACGTGGCGGGGTCTTCAAATGTGGTTGCTGATGCGTTGAGCCGTACGCCGGTGGGATATACACCTGCAAACTGGTTTGTGAACGCGATCGTGGGTCCCCCTTGTCTTCCGAGTCGGAAGTTCCGACTCCTTCCCTTCGGGAAGTCATCTGTGCCGTTACCCCGGCACAGGGTACTCCATCGGCCACGCTGGCTCGTGGTATGGGACACGAGTCCGGGCCTCCTTGAGGTGGGGGAGCGGCAGTGACGTGGAGGGACAAGCTTGTACGCGGGTACCAGGAAGACGTTTGGTTCAAGGAACCTAGCAATGTGGTGCCTTTGGTCGCACATGACGGCTTCCTGCTGCACGAAGGAAAGATTGTGGTGCCACATGCATTCGGGCTTAGAGCCCAGCCTTTGGGAGAAATGCACGACAGCCCGTATGCTGCACACCAAGGTGTCGACAAAACCCTGAAGTTGGTTGCCCGCCACTACTGGTGGCCGACAATGACACAGGATGTGAAGCAGTGCGTGACTCACTGTCACCTCTGTCAGAAGAACAAGGCAAGGCATGAGAAGCCCTCGGGGGTCTTGGCCCCCTTTGAGCTTCCGCATGCGCCGTGGGACACGGTGACCATGGACTTCATCACCCAGCTGCCACGCACAGGGGATGGTTATGATGCCATCCTGGTTATGGTGGACAAGCTGACGAAGATGGTTCACCTGGTGGCTACCAAGACCACGGCCACGGCTGAGCAAACGGCTAAGTTGTTTGTGGATAACATCTGGAAGCTCCACGGAGTGCCTCAAAAAGTGGTGGCTGACAGGGATCCCCTGTTCACAAGCAACTTCACTCGAGCCTTGTGTCGCATGCTTGGGCCCAAGCAGGCCATGTCAACAGCGTATCATCCTCAAACGGATGGTCAGACCAAGCGTGAGAACCGTGTCCTTGAGGACATTCTTCGCATGTACGTCTCCAGGTCTCAGACTGACTGGGACGAGAAGAAAATGACGAGAAGCTGTCGTGTGCTGAGTTTGCTATCAACCATGCTGAGCACTCAAGCACAGGCACAATATGCTAACACAAAGCGTAAGGATGTCACGTTCGCCCCAGGCGACTGGGTCCTGCTGTCGGCCAAGAACCTCAGGTTCAAGGAGGGCACACCTAAGCTATTGCCTAGGTGGGTCGGGCCGTTCCAAATTGCCAAGTCTGTTGATGGAGTCCTATGAGTTGATCCTCCCGGCACGCTGGAAGATACATGACGTGTTCCATGTGTCACGGCTGGAACGATACCGCCAAGATGGCAAGGTCCAACCACCACCACCTGCTGAGGTGCTGGAGCGGGAGGACGAATACGAGGTAGATAAAAATTCTGGACCACCGGAAGTCTCGCCGCTCGCATGAGTTCCTGGTTCGGTGGGTTGATGACTCACCTGAACATGACACCTGGGAGCCAGAGGCGAATTTGAAGAATGTCCCTGCGGTGTTTGGAGCATTTGGGCACGGGTCAAGACAGGCTAGACCCAGGAGACACACAAATGGCCTTGAGTCGGGCTGTGTCACTTCGAGGGTCTGGCATTCGGTCCACATGTTCAGTCGACTGGACATCCCTCGTTAGCGGCTAAGTGGCATTGTTCAACATGTCATCCTCCTCCCTGTCCCTGGCACTGCCATGTGGAAGGGCCCCTTTCTGTTCACTGCGGACTTAGCACCTCAGATTGTCTCAAGGCCATGCCGGCCGCCCCGGGTCCTAGACCCGGTGTCTGAGAGCTTTTCTGAAGGTGGGTTGATGACTCTAGAGTAACCATATGCATGCACTCTAACGGCTATAGTGATGGTCAGTGAAGCCCCCATGAGCTTGAATAGTCAGATGAATTTCTGGTGATGGAGGTTGGACTTCCGAGTATGCTCCAAGGGCAGGTCAAAGAAGACTGGCGCGGGTGGCTGGTCAAGAGGTATGGGACTCTTGGCTGTAGTGCTTCCTACGAAGGTGGCTGGTCAAGACGTTTTAAACTCTTGGCTGTAGTGCTTCCTGTGTGGGGGATGCATCCCCTCAACCCGAGACGGCTCGAGCCTGGGTGGGGGAGGGTGTAACGGTCAGAGCGCAAGAGGGACCCTGGGGGTACCGATTGGCATCGAGCCGATAGCGCATGATCGCAGAGGCGGGGTGCGAGGGCCTCATGACTACCGTGAGGATCTGCGCTGATACTACACTTGGAATCGGCGAGAAGTTTTTCAAACCCGAGGTTTGAGGGATCTTCTCGCGTTTGCTTTCTGTTTTTGCAGACCCGGGGTCTGTGAGTCGAACCAGAGGTTCGGTATGGCGCTACGCACCTTGGTGGAAGTTCCTGATTCGTTAGTTAATTCCTTTGTGGCTGTTCCGACTACAAGTTGGCTAATGGTCCCTCTTGGAACGATTCGTAGCCCGAATGGGCCAAGAAGACCCCCCCGTGTGCCGGAGTCCGTCAGCGGCACTTCGACTGTGGATATCGAACGGTTTGCGAGGGAGATGTTTAAGAACATCAAAGGGCTAGACAGTCCTGAGATGGCCCTTCAATATCTTGTTCGCAAGACCCGGAAACATTTCGCGCTACTCGAGCCCGTTGAAATCCGCGTAGTGAAGCTGACGGAGCAGCTGGCAGAGGGAATGTATGCAGTTGGTGGCTTTAAGCCGGGATTTGACGAGAAAATCAGGACATAAATGCAAGAGGAGTATTTCGCCAAGGCAGGTCACGTGGACCGCGTGTTCCCCCCTTTACAACAGCTTCATTGCTATCGAGCTGGACAGAGATTCCAGCATCCAGCGTACTGAGGACCCAGTACGCTGGATGCTGGGGTCTTTGTCCAGCTCGACAGCAATGACGCAGAGTGTTGACACGCGGGCCACATGACCCCCCTTGGCGAAATACTCCTCTTGCATGTGTGTCATGATATTTCATCAAAGCCCAGGTTCGTAAAGCACAAAAACTTAGTGCCATAGCAAGCCCAAGGCTCGCTCCCGAACCCGAGGTTCGTAAAGCACAAAAACAAAGTGCCATCGCAAGGCTGTGGCTCACTCCCGAACCCGACGTTTGTAAAGCACAAAAACAAAGTGCCATCGCAAGCCCGTGGCTCACTCCCGAACCCGACGTTCGTAAAGCACAAAAACAAACAAATCGAGAAGATCAGAACCCGAGGTTCAAAACCTACTTGTTGGAAAGAAATGTAAGATTGCCAAGGTCATGTGAGAAAGTGACATCACACCAGGTGAACCCCATAGGGATACACCCCATAGCCAGGCTGGCTACACGCATGATGAGGACACAGTACTCTGCTCTCCGCCACGCGCCATCGGCTCGACGCCAATCCGGTACCCCCGGAATCCCTCTGCGTTCACACCGTTACAGTGTAATACTATACCGAGATTTTTGATCCTCTAGCCTGATCATGTCACTTTCATGGACGAGATGTAATATCCAAACCAACGTCATGATAGACCACTACAACTTCCAACAGGGGGAAATTTTGATCGTGTCAGGCATACTCTGGTTCAAGTAATCAAAACAATCATGTTTCCAGGTGTTACTAGGAGGGCAGGAAAGTGTGACGCCGAGAGTGGCTGCTGTGCGTTCAGTGTCCTCCCTTACTTAAATATGGTTTCACTCTGTCTGCCGGCTGCCAACCCATATAATGACCTCCCTTACTCAGACATGGTAACACACAGTTTGCTGGCTGCTGTCCGTCCATTGTCCGCACTTATACATGATATCGCTCTGTTTGCTGATAATCAAACACATCGAGGTACTTGTTGACAACAAGTACCTCAATGTGTACAATTTGTTGCTCATCATGACTGGGGTCAGCTGCGGTGCTGAAAGCCCGAGGCCCGGGAAATGCGCGCCCGCACGCCAGTGACGCCAGCCTCTTCACTCACACGCCCGCCTTGCTTCACCCTTACGCCACCCTCGCTTCGCCCGCACGCCACACCCTTGCTTCTCCCGCACGCAACCCTTGCTTCGCCCGCAAGTGAGATGCGCACGCCACCCTTCCTTCTCTCGCGCCGACACCTGCACAGGTGTCAAACACTGGTACTGTAGTTTGGTGATGTGCGGCATATATACCTCATCGATGCAGCTGCGGAGAACCAACCTGCTTGCAGTCTCATCATGGTTCGGCTCATACCATCAGATGCAGCAGTAAACAGATCTAACCCTTATGTTAAGCAGTGGTGCTACTTGACCATCAAATGCAGCCGTCAACACGTTACATGCTAATGCCAAGCAGTCAAACTCAAGTGACCAAGAGGTGGTGCAATACTGCCAGGCAAGAACATGACAGCGGTTAGAACTTGCGACAAGTGACTTGATGCCGCCTAGAACTTGCGACAACTGGGGGGGGGGGGCAGAAAAAAGGTGAAACACCACCTCTAGAACGCCACCTCCTGGAACGCGGGATCACGCAACACAGCAGAGATGCCGGGTCCACGAGCACTATGCCCCTGATGCTTCGTACCCTTGCAACAAGCAGCTGCTAAACCACAGACAGGGAACAGAGCAGTAGCAAAGCGACTCTTCATTTTTTTTGGAAGGGGGGGGGATGCATGCAAACATGGGGGATATCATGTAGGGAGCCCCCAAACCTATTCGGTGTGCCTGTTTTGGCTTCTTTACCCCCCCGGGGGGGTGGCGAATGTAGAAAACATGAGGGATCTCCTGTCGGGAGCCTCCAAAATATGTTCGGCCTCTGTTGATTAGGTTCAGCTCATGTTTGGGAGCAGAACCCTGCCCAGTTGCCTATGGATCTGCGCTCCGGGTTCTAATGGAAGCCCCGCTGCCACACTGGGCTTGGCTGCGGGGGGCAAAGTGGGCGCATCCTTCTCTTCCTGACTCTGGAAACAACCGGGGGGGGGGGGGGACGAAAAACAAAAACAAAAATAAAAAAAGTTATGCATGCCCAAAAAGCTATATGCTTCACTTTCAAGTCTAACACGTAAGCGAGAAAAGTAAAGCATACGCAAACCGCAAACCACGTCTCCTACTTGACTTGCAAACCGCCAACCCCTGTAGGACAATGCAACGGGAGCAGTGAGACTGAGGGAACCACTTTGCGCTGTGAACTCTAATCCTGTTGCTTGCTACGACCATGTCGAGTATTATCGTTCACCTGCACCCGCTAAGCGACTCCAATTACGCACCCTACAATCACTCACCCTACCAATTGTAAACTTTACCCCGGAATCACAACTAAAATCAATCCAAAATCTCCATGGATAATTTAGGTTCGCACAGACCCCCACGGTCCAACAGTGGGTCCCGCAAGGGTCCAAGCCCTGACGAAATCTCACAGCCTGCCTTGCTTCCAGCCAAATCCCCTTCCCTCGGGGTCTCAGGAAGCATTCCCAGAGCGGTGTACGCAACATGGTTTCAGCTACGCCTGAAGACAGACCTCACACACAAGCAAAGCTTCAGCAGAAGCTTCAGCACTGCAACTAATGGCAGCATGCAGACAAAAGCGGGGAGGGGATAGTGGCAGGCATCAGACCCTTAGATTACCGCTCAACATGATGCGCTCTGATTAGTGAGGATTGTGATATGATTACTCATCATCTGCCATGCCATCTTTCCCTACGCCTGTGCGCGTGTCTCCCTGCCTCCCAGAGGAGTCCTTAGAAAAGTGTGTACAGTGTGCATGACCGGCACACGCGGAGATAGACGCCTCTCAGAGGAGTCCTCATCCTACTTTGCAGAAACAGCCTGTGACACCTCTAGACACCTCATAACCATCTCCTATCCCTCCTTCGCCAGCAACGACCAGACATTCCTCCCTCATTTCAACCGCTTGAAAACAGTTACTAAAATCTCCCCTTCTTCGAAACACGCCGGAAGCGGTTACCACAGGTTCCCTTCATTTCAATACTTTTAGAGCCCAAGTTCAAATTTTGCAAGCCTCAACTGATATTTTGCAAGCCCCGGTCCCAATGAAGGAACAGAACATACACAGATGCCAAATACACAAATCTCACTCACGAAGAAAACCTCCGCCAAGTCCGATCGTTTAAACAAACACTTTGCGTACACCACACCAACCATCCTCAGGGGTTACCTGGCTTGTTGCACCAGAGGATACTGTGCACTGGGGCGAGCCCATCATCATTAAAAGAGCACAAAAAGAACACTCGCCCCTACTGCAGACAAACCTGCAGGAAGCCGCACCTCGACACAAAACATTGCCTGCTGCAGTGCTTTGGGCAGGAGGTATACTGACCTGGGTCTACGGGGCTGCTGGGGCAGGATTCGTTTCCTTGAGCTGATTGTCAGGAAACCCATAGAGGCCATGTGGCAACGCCCCCTGGCGTCATGTCACCTTGGTTGAAACCACATGGGTCACATGCTGGAGGTATGTTGGCTGGAGATGTTCTGGCGACAGACTCTGCAGCTGGTGGCGAACGCCGATATTCGCAAATTGCTGGATCAGGTCTTATAAGCTGTGTCCTGTTCATACAAAACCCCGATCGCTCGGTTGTTATGCCGCATGAAACCCCATGTGAGTGGGCATGCCCAGTCTTCTAAACAAAGCAGACCACAACAATCTCTTCTGATTCGACACATGCAGGGGCGCGCGCACCCGCTCGCACGCACACCGCACACACACAGCCCCCCCCCCCCCCCAAACACACACACACCCAACAAAGGAGGGTTATCTGAGAGGGCGTCATCAGACAAATGCCTCGATTTGTCGACTCAGGGCCTGCCGGCCGTGTGGAACACACAGCCGGCGGTGGCTCGGTCTCGTCATCTACGAATGCTCATCACTTGACCGCCCAAACAATCCCTACTAACTAGACTTTAGAAAGTGGAGCAATATCCGAACTGCACAACCGCATATCCTAAACGCTGGTACGCGGAAGCCAGGGGCCATGCTCAGACATGACGGTGTAACATGAACCATATCATTCTTTAGACTTAAAAAGTGAACCATGTATCCAAACCGCATATTCTACATGCTGGTGCACGTAAGCTAGGGCCATGCTTCGACGTGACGGTGAAATATGAACCAGGTCATTCTTTAAACTTAAAGTGAAGCATATCCAAATCGCATGTCCTACATGCTGGTACGCTGATGCCAGGGCCCACAGCCAAGGGGATCCCTACTATCTCCTCTTCGGTGGAGGCTACTCTTAACTCACACGACCGACAGGCAGTACATGTGTGTCCCTCCACAACCGATCGGCAGTACATGTGTGTCCCTCCACAACCGATAGGCAGTACATGTGTGTCCGGAAGAGAGCCTGAGCCTTCAAAATTAGCAATAGAGCAAGGGATTAGGGATCAGGGTGTTTTCCCCTAACCCCAAACCCCCTTTTTTTTGTTTTGGGGGGGGGGGGGGGCAGGGGGGATTGCAATCTTTCTCCTTCCAATTTTCTCAAGGATTTCCCTTCTTTTGCTTCTCCTTTTCCCTTGTTTAGGAATGCCTATTGCACGGCTCGGATATAAGGATGAAACCCCATAGGAGCAAGGGATCAGACATCTGGCTTATAACCCCCGGAGGGGCTGGTACAGCACTGTTGGAATCAGCGTCGATCATTCGGGGAAAGTGTCCTCATCTCCCTTGCTCCTTGCCAGCCAATCAGCCCTCCTCAATCTCCCAGCGATCTACTTAAGATACAGAAAAGTGGAGCATATCCTAACCGCGATCTACTTGGACAGAAAAGTCACGACCTATTTGGAAAGAAAAGTGGAGCATATCCTAACCGCAAACCACGCCTACTTTCCACC
This sequence comes from Botryococcus braunii, assembly GCA_002005505.1. NCBI lineage: Eukaryota > Viridiplantae > Chlorophyta > Trebouxiophyceae > Botryococcus > Botryococcus braunii. Next base: position 85,838 of record KV908378.1, read on the forward strand.
TCTGAAATCGAACCAGTGCTGCAAGCATGCTGGAAAGATGACTTGATTGCCATAGATCTGCTTAACATCAACAAGTGAGTACACCAATGATCATTGAAATGCTCTGTCGTACTTGCTTCACGTGCTGTCACATGCCCTTAACCCCTCCACCAACAAAATGCCCAAAATCCCCCCCCCCCCCCCCCCAAAAAAAAAGCTGGCCATGCTTTCCCTCCCGACGATCAGTGTCTCCTCACCTTCATCACGAGTGCAGGCACTTGCCTTTCATTTTCAATTTGAGCTTCATCAGACACAACCGTTCCACGTGACAAAAACCTGAAACCACAACCTAACAATAGAAACCTATTCCCCCCCCCCCCCCCCCAAAAAAAAAACCCGAAAAAAAAAAAAAAAAAAAACCAAAACAAAACAAAAGGGCACTTTTCCTATTTTACTGGAACAACAAGAAAAGGAGAATAGAAACAGATGTGTGATGGAATTTCAACCAGCCGTCCGTCCGTGACCATACTTTTGGAGGGGGGCAGGCAAGGGGGGATCACCATGAGTACCGCCAACTGCACCGCCGTCCCTTCCACCTTGGTCACCGCATGACGTTTGCGGGCCTTTGAAGAAGACGACGAAGAGGATGATGATGAGAGCCAAGCCGGCGTTTGAAGAACACGACAAAGAAGAAGAAGAAGAAGAAGAAGAAGATGATGAGAGCCAAGCCGGCGTTTGAAGAAGACGACAAAGAAGAAGAAGAAGATGATGATGATGAGAAACAAGCCGGCGTTGTGCAGAAGACGCCGCAAACACGCGCGCAGGAAAGATGGGCCCGTAGCATCTTCCGTGTCAGGCCTGCAAACCCCCGAATGGAAAGTACAATTGGGCAAATCGTCTCCTTTACGTCACCACATTTCTCACCCCACACGCGCGCGCGCACTGTGCTGCACGTATGCACTGTACCGCACATACACGCTGTACCACATGTTGGACTGTATCTGCCTGGTACCCCTGGGACAAACACCCACACTTCTTTTATGTGGGAGACTTGCAGCACCTGCTGGGAACTCCGCCAGAGGCCTGCAAAGGAACCCTACCGCTCATCTTCCGCATGCGCAGCCCCTCAGGCTCACATCTCTATGTGAGGAACAGCAGCTCGGCCCCCCAATCAACATGCAAAGCCCGCGGCATGCGCAGAGGGCGCGGGCCCACGCCCTGCCTATATTGGCAGCCAGAAATGATACAAAGGGAGGGGGGATGGGGCGGGGAGAGAGGGGGAGAGAGGGAGAGGGAGAGGGAGAGGGAGAGGGAGAGGGAGAGGGAGAGGGAGAGGGAGAGGGAGAGGGAGAGAGAGGGAGAGGGAGAGAGGAGAGGAGAGAGAGAGAGAGAGAGAGAGAGAGAGAGAGAGAGAGAGAGAGAGAGAGAGAGAGAGAGAGAGAGAGAGAGAGAGAGAGAGAGAGAGAGAGAGAGAGTGTGCGGCAGGCGCAAGGGGCGCGCGTGGTGCCAATATTGGCAGCCGTAAAGGACAGAGGGCGCAAATAAATAAAGAAAGCGAGAGAGAGCATGTGGCACCAGTAATTCGGCAGGTGTAATGGGCCCCAGCGGAACCTCAGCCTGCCGACTCAAAACAGGTGCACTAACTATCCGCAGTATGGGGCTCCCTACAGCCACGCCCCACAAGGCTGATGCCTGTAGCCGTGCAGGGAACTGGGGGAGAATTATACGCGGTAGTGTAAAAGCTTGGTCTGCCCCACCCAAGATGGGGGGACACAAACTCCTTGAGACTTCCCTCCTATACACCTACACCAGCAATCAGACTGGCCTTGTCCTTCCGCCAGAGAGATTGTGGGCCCGCCTCACTGCAACAAAAAGTTTACCCTTCATCACTTTGAGCCAAAATCAAAACTCAAGGGCTTGTGCATGCACGAGTCCCAACTTCCCCTCTCTTTGTAACAACGCCAATCCCGCTCCAACCTTGCAAAATGCTTCAAACTTGCCAAAATGGTTCCAAAACCACTCCTACTTCGACACATGCTTCATCACTCCCACCTCGAGGCATGTTTCACACTGGCCTCTACATGTAAGGCTGTCAACTTTTAAAGTATGCTGCACAATTGCTCCTACACACATGTTGTCGGCCTAAAGGCCTGGGAAAGAAAAAAGGTGCAGAATATGAACACTAAAACGAAAGTGCTAGCACTGAATCTGGGGAGCACCGAGTGGCTCCATCAATATCCCAAAAGGATTGATCCTGAACGCCCCAGCCTCAACGGTGCGGAACATCCCCGCTGGCATTGACCCGAGAGAGGGGCAAAAGCACAAACGCAGCTGCAGCGGGTCAGAAATGGTTTAATGGATTAATGCCTCAATAGGTTTTGATCAAGGGACCGCACTGGCCCCAGTCACACATCTAATTGGATCGTCATCCCCGCATCTCTCTCTACACATCTCTCTCTGGTGCACGAAAGAAAGCCCCCAGCGTAAGTCACCAGGAATGCGTAAGTGCAACACTCCCATACAAGCACGCAGTCTCACATAGAGACTGGAACGCAGTATAGAATAGGAGGATGGGAGCCAAACCCATGGCACCCAAGCAAGCTGCAACACATTGAACATGTTCAGGCTTCATTGGGCCTGAAATCTGCACTTTACAATATACCTTGCCGGATCACTAGATGGCTCCAATATTGGACCAACTGGAAACTTGCTGGAAACATCTAAGCACAAAGAAGAGCTGCAGCACGAAGAAGAGCTGCCGCCCAACTTTCAATCTCTTTCCCCAATCGATTGGGAACATCTTCCCCAATGAATTGGGCATATCTTTCTTCAACGCATTGGGCAAATCTTTCCTTATTGGATTGGGCATATCTTTCCCCAACGGATTGAGCATATCTATACACAATGGACTGGGCACATCTTTCCCCAAAGAACTGGGCGTGCACTGAAATTGGCTTTAGCACCCTTGGCCAAGGGAGATTTCTCGGCAACCCACCGCAAAGCAGAGCGACATTTAACAGACCTCAGCCAAGCCGCAGTTCTCCACATGGATGGTTCGGACGGTAATTCCATTTAGATATTTGGTCATCCTTGGTCTGTTGCATGTCATCTAAGGAAAGTTTCTGCATTCAGACAACAAGATGGAGTTTTTGCATCCAAAGAACGAGATGGAGTCAAGTCCAGTGCAGAGACAACATACCACTACTTCCACACACCATATCAACCCCTCGTCTGAGCAGTTCACTGTCCTGCTCTCAAACTGTCCTGCTCTCAAAAATTGCGCAAACCAGGACTTCAAGAAGCTACCAAATGTACAACAGAACATCGGGCGAACTGTTCATCTCTCGGCCGGTGGTAGGCATGAGCCAAACGAGGAGCTCAGGACTTCTTAGAGGTTTTGGCCCACACTTGGCACGCAAGGTGCCTTTCGGTGGATTGACAGATAATTAGTCATCACTGCCCCTTGCACCAGAAGTGCAAATAGTCCACCATGCCACACACTATCCCTTCGTTTTCTTCATGCTGAGAGTCATACTGAGAACAAGTAAATCGTAGGGACACAGCAAACAAACACGCATCTTTAAACACCCGATTGAACACTCTCCAAAACACATCTTGAGGACCGAACTAGAACCTGAAAGCCTCAAATTTTCCTTGACCAGTCAATCGGCCACTTCTCCAGTGATCCTTGTAATGAAAAAAAGAAGCATAGGAGAAAAAGTATAAGCGCACACACTTAAAAGGCCCCAACAATTTTGCACAATTCCACGACACCCAGCAATTTGCATTAATGGGTTGGTGTCAAATTTTGCAAACACGGGATTGGTGTTCACTCACCCCCCCTCCCTGAAGCCAAGATAGGACGTGGAACAACAAACAAAAACTTAGTTTGTGGCATGCCCACTGCATCGCAGCGAACAAGGATTGGGAGCAAGGAAAAATCCCAGGCAGCTGCTCTCAGAGAACCTTGTCTCAGTCACTCAGATCAGACGGCACTTCCTAATATGTAGGTGTGGTATCATCACTGAGCAGCGCCACAGCTTTCTATACTACTTGACTACACCACACTTTAGCGCCCCCCCCCCCCCCTCTCTCTCTCTCTCTCTCTCTCTCTCTCTCTCTCTCTCTCTCTCTCTCTCTCTCTCTCTCTGTCTCTCTCTCTCTCCTTGCCCTGAATCCTGACCAGCCATACTGAGCAGTGGCACAGCTTTCTAGATTACACCACACCTTAGGCCCCCCTTTCTCTCTCTCTCTCTCTCTCTCTCTCTCTCTCTCTCTCTCTCTCTCTCTCTCTCTCTCTCTCTCTCTCTCTCTCTCTCTCTCTCTCTCTCTCTGCTCACACCTTGCCCTAATTCCTGACCAGCCATAAGTGAGCAGTGCCATAGCTTTCTAGATTACTTGATTACACCACACCTCAGGCCCCCCCTCCTCCCCCCCCCCCACTCTCTCTCTCTCTCTCTCTCTCTCTCTCTCTCTCTCTCTCTCTCTCTCTCTCTCTCTCTCTCTCTCTCTCTCTCTCTCTCTCTCTCTCTCTCTCTCTCTCTCTCTCTCTCTCTCTCTTCACACCTTGCCCTAATTCCTGACCAGCCATAACTGAGCAGCACCACAGCTTTCTAGATTACTTGATTACACCACACCTTAGGGCCCCAACTAAGCTACCCAAGCCCCCAACTGGGCCCCAAGTCTGATGTCGCCTGCTTGCACATGACCCTCCTTCTACAGTGCCGTGTATGAAACTGCTGGCTGAAGGGCGATAAACATTTTAATGGATCCTAAGGTTAAGGCCCTGCTTGCAAATGACCCTCCCGCTGCAGTGCCTTGAGTGAAACTGCTGGCTTAAGGGCAATAAACATTTGAATGGACCCTATAATCATGGCCTGCCTGCCTGCGGACGACACGTCAGCTCCTACAAGCTTCTACAACTATCTCGACCGCCTTGCAAGGCAACACATGCCAAGGCACCTAATCAAAGAGGGGATGGACCCTAAGTGGGACTTCCACCACGATGTCTGCTCCATCTGACCCTATCAAGTAAGGCATGGAGCCTGAGTGGGACTTCCGCCAGGGGGTCTGCATGGTGCTGACCACTTTTAAGAGGGCATGGACCCCTAAGTAGGACTCCCACCAGGGTCCATGACCTCCACCATGCCCTGCATGGGGCTGTGCCTTATGGACAGGTGTGAGGAGCTTCAGGGAGGAAAAGCACGTAAGCAGGGAGCCGGGGGCTATGTGGAGTAAGCAGGGAGGAAAGGCACGTATGCAGGTCTAAAAAACACATAAGCAGGGAGCAAGGGGGTTTGGGGACCCCACAAGGAGCAAGGAGGAAAAGCACATACGGAATACAAGCCGAGACATGCAAAGACCACACCACCAGTCTCCGCCATCCCTTGCAAGAGGCAAGAGGCCCCCATTGCACCCAACAAACAGAAGCCTCGCAAGGATAATCATGTGAGAAGGGCTTGCAGGACAGAGTTTAACAAACCTGCTCATAAGAAGATATCTCCGACTCGCGCAAGAATGGAAGGACTGCCTGTAAAAAAGAGCAATTATGCTTTGGAGGGATATGCCTCCTGTCTCGTCATCTCCCCCTGCGGCCCTACCATGCCAGCCCCACGACACTGAACACCAGCACACCCTGGAGGAAAAGAATAGACTGAAACTGGCAACTCCAAGGCAACATATTGCTTTCCCAGCCTGACCATTGTAAACTTTGAATGGCATCGAAGCACTGTGCCTTGGGTCTGGAGGTCTGGAGGAGTCCTCTGTTAGTAACGGGTATGGGTTTCGGCTCAATGGTCCACAGCTTTGCCCCCCCTGTGGATGTGGCTTGTGTAGCCATGACAAGCTGAGGGCAGGAGTACGAGATGTGAACGGCATGTGAGCATGGCATCTATATATGCATACATTTATAACTGTGCATATCTATATACAAATACGTACATACATGTATACATGTACTGTACATACCTATACAAATACATGTACATATATACACTGTACATATCTATACAACTACATACATGTGGCATCTACGCAGCGCTGCAAACATGTCATCGCCCGAAAGGCACTGTGAAGGTGAAAAAAACACCAGCCAGCTTCCTATCAAGTGGGCGAAGGAATTAAGTGTCAGCGCATCTATGAGCAGCCAAGGTCATTCTGAAAGTCCCAGGGCCGTGGCAAGAAGGCTGTGAAGGTACAAGAAGGCTCCGAAGGTACAAGGAGGCTGTGAAGGTCCAAGAAACCAGCAGCAAAAGCCTTACCCGCCACAAGTTCTTTTTGTGGCCCGCAAGGCTGTAACAATATGACAAGACACTATAACACTGTAACAAGCTATAACACTACAACACTACGCTATGACACTACAGCAAGCGTCAACCTTGATCGTGAGCTTATCCAAGAAACTCCCACACAATGAAATGCCATCGGGCTTCCCAATCAGGGTAGTTGGGAAATTCCACAAACATGCCCCCTCAAGCCAAGCCTTCACAAAGCTGACGAAGGGAATGTTCCAGGAGAGGGAGCGTAATGAGAATTGCGCACACCTCATGAGATCCAATCGACCATATGCCACTTCCACCTTGTGACATGTGTCTCTTTTGCACGCCAGGCGATCCCCTACACCATCTTCAGGGCACAAATCAGATTCTAGTCTGCCTCAGGGGTCCATAGTTAGGTTGGAGAATACATGTGCTTGATGGGAACTAAAGGCTGGGGAGATTTACAAATGTTTGAACACTTTGACACTGCCATGAAAACAAAAGGTCCACGGAGATATACGGTGCACACGAGTGCAAAATGAATCCAACCCAAACCCCCCCCCCCCCCCAAAAAAAAATAACAAAAAAACGACTGAGGGTCCTTTGCGATCTTTCGCATTGATCACACAGTGGAGCACGCTGACAAAACACCTAGGCTTCACTCTTAATTTTAAAAGCAAAAGCCAAACCATAAAGCTGCCTGACATTGCCATTGCACAGTAACCCTCCAAATATAACCACACAGAAAACTGAGCACATGGTTTTATGCAGTCCTCTCATGTGCTCATGTTTTGTGAAGTGTTCCCATGGTGTCATGTGAGAGAACAATTAGACACGACAACCGCAATCATTAGCAATCGCCGCAACACGGTTCTCTTCGATGATGTTGCACACGGAACAGGGACATGCAGACCAGGGTCACAGGCACAGATGTCCGGGGTAAGTTGTGTGCTAAGCCCGCTACCTTATTGCCCCAAACCTTTCCTGGTTGCGTTACTGAAACAATGTTGCCGTCGGTCTCAACCCTTTCACAAATGCCAATATGCAAATCAACTTCTGCTGAGGGGACAATGTCTTCTGGAAAGGGAGAAAGGGGGGGGGGGGAGAAAAAGAGGAAAAAAAGGAAAAGATAAGAAAGAAAAGAAAAACCGAAAAAGAAAAGGAAAACAATCGCCTGCGGAAATGGTTGAAGCAGTGAAGCAAAAAGTGTGGAAGCAGATGAGCGTTTACGTGACTTCAGCTTATGCCAGGAGAGACCCGCCCTGATATGTGCAAGAACATGTGAAAAATCCCAGGCGGCAAAAGCAATACCCAAGTGTGGTCTGAGAGATTGACCATGCACTACCTGAAGCACAAATCTGTAGCAAGAGAGCACAATACTTCACAACCAGTCTAGGGCCCCGGTAAGAATGTGAATGCGCACCTCATCAAGCATTGCCGCATTAAAACTCTGTAGTTAAGCATGAGATGCTGGGGCAACCCGAGCTTCACATTTACTCGCGGAGGAAGTAAACCCTGAGCAAGTCCTGCTAGAATGTCAGGCCCCATGCTACACATGAACACAAAAAATGCCTCATCCTCCATCCTTCCGTATTAAATCCTCTACACACATCTAATTCAAAGTTCCTGTACAGCACATTCGTTTCTAAGGCACATTCGTTTAAGGCGCGGAAGATAACATTGAAGGTAACATGGATGATAACCAAAGCAGGGATCAAACAGGCAGTCTTTGAAAGTATGCTGAGCTGAGATCAAATCAAAAACTTATGATGTGCCAGCGAGACAGGTCAGCAATAGCCATAATAACTACAGCTGGTTTTAAACTGGCTGTCTCTATGTATGCCCCCTTTACCCCCCGAGACACGATAGTAAGTGAACCGGGGAACGCCTCTAAAAAGGGCAATGATGTGGCTAAAAATCACTGGACATTCCGACTAATGGCAGGGGCATCACCAGGTTTTGGGTTCTGCTCCTCCAGCCTGCAACCATGAACAAAAGTAACAATTCAGTCATATGCCCTCGTGTGGGAGAAGAGATGCTGGACCGTTGCACGTGTGAATGGATTGCCACCTAGCCCAGGCAGGTAGGCATGTTTCAAGTATCAATACTGACTTGAGCATGTAGCTTGTATGCCAGGCATTAAGATTCGAAGGGGACACAAATCCCGATCAACTAGATTAGCCTGGGTTTCTATTGCCCTGTTTTCATACCCTTTCAAGCCATGTAACAAGCCCGCTGGGTTCAGAGCAGGGCCACCAATTAAGACCTTCGTGTCCTTCCAAAACATCAACCCACAAAACCCAGGTAAGCATCCTTTATCTCCAGCCATGAGTGCCGACGGCTCAGTGTTGGCAAAATAATATTTGGTTCGATTCGTGCCAGCGGTGTCCTCAGACGTCAGTAGAGGGCGCTCAGATATCATCACTGCCAGTCGCATCATGGCTTGCACGTCGTTCACATTCAGGAAGACGTACCAGAGGTCTTGTCCAGATCAGCCAAGTGGCGGCTACTAAAGCAGCCACAATATACCGCAATAAAGTCAACGCAAAACAATCAGAGTAAACAGTGTTCCAATTGCATTACCTTGAGCTGCTCTCCCGCCAACGCTTCGACATGAAGACACAGTGTTCCTCATCCGGCAAAAACCACTCAAGACCCCACAGTGTCCCGCACCAGTTGAAACCTCCACCATCGTTGCTTGATGATGGGCAGCAAGAATCTAACGAGTGTATGCAATTGGACCAATGGCTTGGAGTTATGGACCATAACTTATGGGGGCATCCCAAGCCGGCGCTTGCCGATAGGTACGGGACCGTCGTTTGCATCGGTCTGACCAATGGTCAGTGACCAATCGCCGACGGCGATAGACGGACTCGGAACTTTGCATAATCCCCATCCGGCCGCCCCGCCGCCCCCCCCCCCCCCCCAAAAAAACCACCAAAAACCCACCGGGGGGGTATGACCACACCTTCCGCTCCCTAACTGTAGACACATACTTTTAGTCACTCTCTCACTATAGATAGCTCAAGCAGCTACTTCAACATATTCAGAACGTGTCGGATATCAGCATACTTCACATTCTTAATCTACTACTACTATTACTGCTAGAGATTTACTACTACAGTAGTAGTAGCTACTACTACTATCACTACTGCTACTATTGATAATGCCGCTATTGCTGCTACTATTAATGATATTACAATTACTATATTACTATCAGTAGTGAGCTAATGCTATTTTGGTGTTAAATCTTGTGTTTTGCTTTTGAAATAAAGAGTGAAGCCTATCCTAACCGCACACCATACATCCCGCATGCGGGTACACGAAATCCAGGGGCCAGAAACAGAAGGTGATAGTGAGAAAACTCTTTGGAACGTGGTAAAAAACCCTGTGCGACTGACACGAAAAGGAAGGGGGGTGACACAAGAACATCTCATCGATAGCAAATGATGAAGCTGGTCAACTGCACCATGAGGACGCTGCCTTCGACGAGTCTGGATTGATACCACAAGCAACATAATCGAAATCGAAAGTTCCCGGAAGAGTCAGGGTGTGAATCCCTTGAGAAAAGGATATTAGAAGTTCAAAGGGATCACACCCTGACTCTTCCGCCTGCCAAGTTTTGCTCATAAACAACATTGATATCATCGATGGCAAATCCAATCTTAGTTCCGATGTCCATCTCATCGTTTATGGAGTTCCATCCTTGGTGAGGTCTAGTACGAGTTCACTTCATTGTGAATGGACACAGGTGGATGCCGTTGCGATTGCGCACTAGCACACCACCAAGCAACGGGTCTTGTTGGGACGTTCATTGTGTCAGGGTTAAATCCCCTGGACACCAAGATGGAGTTCCAAGCTACAAGGATGCAATAAATAGCTAGGTATACGACTTTGACGCTTCGAAGTCCTTTCGTCGGGATTTTTGAAATTAAGAGTGAAGTCTATTCTAACCGCTTTTGTTCAGTTGGCTAGCTATTGGATGCATGTCCATGCAATTGTGCAGAGCATGCACAACATCCTGGCTCTGGCATTGCTCTAGGCAATTCGGCATTGCTCTATTGAACAAGATGCGTCTAGCAGAAAAATCAATCTGTAGCAATGGTATGCTCCATTGACTAAAACGCATCCTTTCAATGCATATGCATGTGCAAAGCATGAGTCATGTCGTGGACATGGTAACACTTCAAGAAAATCGAGTTCCAGAAGCAAATTCGATTCGGACAGCAGCACCCTTCAAACACAACCGTCTCGATCCCCAAATATTTCATAGCGCTGTGTCCGCAAGTATTGAAAATACTTCATTCTTCCTTGCGAGCGCTCTAGATGGCTAATTCATTGCTTTTGGTTCTATAGTATGCACGTCATATGGTAGCTATAATCCTACGCCTATATTTGATGTGGAACTTGCATGTTCCACATATAAGTGGCCCCCCCGGGGGGGGGGGGGGGGCTTGTACCCCCAACACACACACACACACACACACACACACACACACACACACACACACACACACACACACACACACACACACACACACACACCCACACACACACACACACACAGAGACACACACACACACACACACACACACACACACACACACGCACGCACGCACGCACACACACACGCGCGCTCTCTCTCTCTCTCTCTCTCTCTCTCTCTCTCTCTCTCTCTCTCTCTCTCTCTCTCTCTCTCTCTCTCTCTCTCTCTCTCTCTCTCTCTCACACACACACACACACACACACACACACACACACACACACACACACACACACACACACACACACGCACAAGGTCTGGGATTGTGTCTAGCTATAGCTACTACGAAGAGTCCTTAAGAATCCAAGGTAGTAAACTACCCAGGCATACATTTGGAGCTTCTGTCTTATGAATGAGTAACACTATGCTCTTATGAAAGATAACACTTTAGTCTCTAATATCTAGCATGAAAGGTGAAAGGTGTGCATCCGGTGGATTCGCTTACGGCTTGCACCAAGAGCATTGCCCGGGCAATGCCCTTGGTGCAAATCTAACTATTGTAAGTTGCAAGGTACATACTGAGTTCGTTGGAGCCAAAAATCCTTTTGGACCTTTGTACTTCAGAGCAACAACGAAAGACTAGACTGGAGTACAAGTGGAGCCCTACAATATTGATGCAGAATCGGGTTTTCTGAAAACTTCACAACCACACGATCCCAGCCATTTGGAGAGATCTCCTGGATCCATAAGATTCTTCAATGCGGGGCACTCGACCAATAAATCATCTCGTCTTTCTGAGTCTAGACCCTTAAAGACTTCTGGTGACCAACTCTGTCTCATATTTCAAACCAGACCTATGCCTAAATTTAAAAAGATGATGCCCTCAAGGTGACACTTCAATATAACACACAAGAGGGCATGCGGCACATTAAGTGTCATGACCTTCACATGTGTACATGTGAATCGCAGACCCCAGACGGTTGCAATACGGACCATGGTTGTAGCAGGTCATTTGGAAACCAGCCCTCGCAAAACACAGCTGGCTGACCTGCACCACTACCAAAACATGATAGCGCCTTGGAACATTAATATGTGCAGACGGCAGTGACAACATGCCCGTAAAGTTGAAACAAATGCCAACAGTGCCCCTCTGGGAAACCATGCACGCTGCTGCACCATCATGCTTTTGATGTACATCAGGTGAGAAGCATTTGATACCTTATGATGAAACTCCACACAGGTGCGTGCCTAAGTAGGTGGCCCCGCTGCACCACTGCATGGGCCCCCAGGAAACACGGTATCCTCCAATCTGGAAAGCTACGAGACTCACTTCATTGATTGATGACCTATGGGCATTCCTGTAATCTCCGCATGACAAAGCAACAGCGGTTATTGTTGGAACTTTCTAGAAATTTCCTAAGGTCTCGTGTTTTACATGGGCTGCTATGGTATCTTCTGCTGGCAACCACATGGAACCCACGTGGACAAATCCTGAATTGAAAGCAGTTGATACAACTGCCATGCAAGGTCTGTTTTCCGACCTTCTGTAAAACTACCAAAACCTGCAGCCCTCCATGACGCTTCTGAACGGATCGAAAAGCATTCAGAGCAATTGCAGAGCCCCTCAAAGACCAATCCGACACTTACAATCCTTCAAGTCTCTTGGATCAAGGATGGTTGAGGCCAAGGTACATCGTCAGAATGTATTGCAGCTACCCAAAAATAACCCCAAGAATGACTCTCCATCATGGCAATCGGCAGGAGCCAATGTGAAGACCAAGCAAGAGCTGGGGCCGGCGCAAGTTTTCAGGCAGATTTGCACCTGTGTAGCTGTAACCGAGACATCTTCTGACCACAGATGGACGGCGGAACAGGACTTCTGCACGGTTTTGGTGTAGGCGCTGCCGAGCTGCATGCACCATTGCAGGCCGGAGCCACAACAGGTTCGCGCACCTGCAAACAAAACATTTGTCATGCAAAGACAGCTGGCAAACTGTAAGGCAAGTTGGCTCTCCTAACAATGGCTGCAAGAATAAGTCAAAGACCTTAAAAAGGCAGAATACTCTCGACAGCCTGTGCCAGCTGGCAGGCATCTACATTTCCTCATTGCACCATCCCCCCCCCCCCTCTCTCACAACCCTGCCCCGTTCTACCTGAGCCGACTCACACCTTTGGAAAATGAAACCCCAATTAGCGGCTAATTTGCCCTGGCTCATGCTCGCATCCCCCTACACAAAAAATATCACATTACACGGATACCAGGAAAAATGCACCCACTGGGGATGGGCGGACTAGGAAGGGGAGAATGACTGTTTCACTGGGAAATCCCGCGAGATCACATTTCAGTCCGAAATCTGCCACGATCGGGACTTTCCCGACTGGAACGGAAGAAATTTGGGCTGAAAATCCACACAAATTCGACCTCGCGGGAGTCCCCAGTTTCAGACAACCTGTCATGGAGGAGAGATCTGCCTGCCGGAGCATTTGCATAAAATCAGCTCTTGGGACACTGGCAAGGTTTCCTGATGCATGATAAGGCAGGTGCACCACAGTTTTGGAGACCCTTTTCATAATCGACCTGTTCTGATGACGCCCCTTTCTACTGCAGGTGAAAACCCAGGACTGCCTCCCTGAGCTCTCTAGAACCTCGACAAGGGACGATAGTCCGGAAAAAACACACACACACACACACACAAAACACACACAATTTAACGGACCTTCATTTTCCAACCGGGAGGCAATGTCAGCTGGGAGCAGAGGTGGGCCAGGGCGACAGTTCCGACGGAGGAGTTGATGCAATCCTCAATAAGATAGATCTTGATGGTACTCAGCGCCGCTGGGGAAGATTCCATGAAAGCAGTCAGAGTCTGCCTCAGCCCAGTCACTGCCCGAGGGGAGATCTGACCTTCTCCGGACCTGGGGTCCTCCTTTGATCTGTGATTGCTGAGCTGCACTTTCTCCACAAAGCTGATCCTCTTGAGGCTATGGGACACCAGGCCATCTGGACATCGGATCTGGCACAACTTGAGGGTCTCCAGCCGGGAGCATCCGTACAAAGCTTGTTTGGGCAATATCTGCTGTGAGCTTGGCTTTCCCTGCCCCCATGACGCAACTTCCATGTCAGCAAGCCGAATGCGTCTTGTATGTACATAAGCAGTTTCAGCAAGGAAACACACATTTCCATCCTGCACAATCCCATCTCATGCAGGATTCAGACATCTCCACCTTGCCAAGGCATCACACACCTCCACCTTTACCAAGAAATCATAGAAAAACTAAACCACATACTCAAGCAGGCTGCTCCAGGGTCTAATGCCATGCATCTTGTATGCGACTAGGCAACCTTACCAGAAGTTACAAACCTCAACAAAGACCCTTGATTCTCCTAACTACTTGCCAAGGATAAAAATCTGGTCATTTAGTCCACAAGGTTTGACATCGTACAGCAACACAGGACCCGGAAAGTGCTTCTCCCCCCTTCATTGCTTTCTCTTCAACCTCACACCAATGCCCATCTCGCACAAAGGGTTGGGCAGCCCCCTTACCTGCCACGAAGCGCTGATGGTGAGTTTACGGACATTGGGTAAGCGGAGGGAAGGCATCCGCAACAGCAGCTGACCGGAAGGGTGGACAGTCTCCAGAAACTCTAGGCGAAATATGACAACCGTAAGTAGCGGGCATGATGCCAAAGCCTGGGCCCATCCCCACGCAGGTTCTCATTACATAGCTTAAAGAAACAGTGTGAGGTGGCATTGACTAGCCCTGCTATTAAGATTCGGGCTTGGTTCCTCAAAAGAACTACGGCTACTTACTTCTAGGAATGAAGGTTTCTGCTAGGACGATACAGAAACGCAGGACCCCCTTTTTGCACCTACATGGAAGCCCCTCCATGAGAACTCAAGCGTTGGCTCGGATCCTCATACCGGGTAGGGCGCTTCAACCACCTCAGCTGTCATCTCAGTCTCAAAGTACGAAACACAATGGGCATGTGGCAACAGTCAACTGTAATCTCAGTCTCAAGTACTGACCACAATGCGCATGTAGCAACGGTCAACTGCAATCTCAGTCTCAAAGTGCCAAAGACAATCGGCACGCGGCAAAAGTCCAAGGACAACACCCAGCACACTAGTCTCAATCCTGAAAAGGGTTGTATCAGTTGCAACAGTTCTTGCAACAGGTTAGGTTGTGGCATGGGGAACGGACGCGAAATTGCATGTGGGCCGTTGGGTACCTGCAGCATGGGCACCACTGGGTGGCCCATAGTGGTAGATGAATCTAGTCCTCTCCAGACAAACTCATACTGCGTTAAGTTTGGTAAGTCTGCTCGATGAAACATCCCTTGTGCTGCCTGCACACCACAAAGGTGTATTCTTCAGCTTACAACACCTGCGACAATGCCATTCTCCCCCCCTTCCCCCCCCCCCCCCCCCAGGCTCTCCCCCCCTTTGCGCCTCCTCCACAAATGTACAGCTCAGAAAATGCTCGACCCTCAGACCCCACATCTCCAGATGAAAACAAAAAAAAATTGAAGCGAGTTTCACTGAACATACCACATACAAGCTCAATGACCCTGCAACAGGCCCGTAATTCGAAGCACGGAACCGACCATATTTTCAATCTTGACCTTGAATGATGAATAAATGAATCATCACCACCCATTACCGGTCATGAAGACTAGACGTGTTTGTCAGCCAGTTTGCTTATGAGATCCATCCACTCATTCTTACGACGTTGAATGATGCCATGATAAAAGCTGACCATGAACTAAGTAACTTCAAACTAAGCTACGCTTTGCTAAACAGCTAAGCTAAGATACAGCGAGCTTACTTTGTTACAAGTACAGAAACGTTTACCTGCAAGGGGAATCCATCCAGTGTCAGGCGGTGCAGATTGCGGAGCTTTAGCCCAGTCCAGTTACAGGTCATCGGGTTTGGGTCGGGTTGCTCCCATCTTTTGGGACAAAGGGCCAGAAACTTGATGTCACGACCTCGCGAGTTAAGAATGTCCACGAGACTGGCATCCCTCAGGAGATCCAGATAATCGAACAGACCCTCGGCTCGTAAGCTGCGTAGCTGGTTTCCCCTCTGTAGGTCCCAGCACAGCTTTGTTCAGGAACCCAGATACAATTAACATTAAGTGCAAGAGCTCATTTCCATCTTTACCATGGTGCCCCTGACCCATATCATGAATTTTTTAAGGTGCTCATCAAGTGCTTCAGGTATACGTCCACGTAGAAGCAGATTCAGTCTGCCAGGAAGAAACAAAAGCAATGTCCTTCATCCCCCAACACCTGATTATCCGCAACCCCCTGCCACACCACTATTTATGAACAGGTTTCTAAATTTCTCCATTGCCACAGTGTAAGTGCACAAATCCTACGAGTTGTCTGGCCAGATAAATCCAAATTTCCCATGCTTCAGCAAGCTTTCATCAATCTGCCACTCCAACAACAGGAGGATCCCCACTGCTCAAGTAGGTAGGAGGTACCCAGGCCATTACCCAGCCAGTGACGAGGACAATTTTCCGTAATACCAACCAGATGTGACATGTTCGGCACACACTCGGTGGTCAAAGAGCCTAAACATAAGCCGATTTCCTTTCCCCTGCCTGGTTGCCCCAGAACTCATATAGCAATCCTGTGAATCCTCACAGTTGGCAGGACAAGGAGCGAGAGCTCTTGAGAATCGGATTTACCTGAAGCAGATTGCCTATTAGTTCTGCCACTGATGAAACATGAGCTTCCTCAGAGGGCAATTGAGGCGCGTGGGTCTCAACACTTTCTGGGCGTAGGACAGGTGTAAGCCCCTGTGCAACCAGAGCATTGTACGAACTCAGGCCGTAAAAAACCGATGCAGCCTTATAAGATGCAACATAAGGTAAATAAATTACTTAGCGCAGCTTACGATGTAGCTCATTGCAGACAAAAGAGGAGAATAACAAGACAGGACCATATGTGGTTGCCTCTTCAGAGTAGTGTCAATGGATGATTAGGCATGTGAATGTTGTTACAAGCCAAATACAAGCCGCAAGCTTCCTGGAAGCGCTTTGGCACTTCCTAGAGAACGAAGGACGTCAGCAGAAATGCCTTCCAAAATTCACCTTGACTTTGCGGGAATGTAGTTGTAGGCTATCTCTCACCGGCTCCTCACCGTGCTTCCTGTCCGAACAACCACAATTTTCGGATAACCAGTCAAAGCACTGTTCCATGGATTGCGTGGTTTGAAATGGCCAGGTAGCATAAGCATCGAAGGTCCCGGCTCAGCAAGTCCCAAGAGAACTGAACAGGTTCCCAATGTCCGTACCTACTCAGTGGTTGATGAATAGTGATTGTGCTCATGTCTGAAACGACGGTGCGGGCGGCTCACGTACGGTTCACAACCCTTTCAAGGACAGGCCATGCGGCCCGTCCAAGCCCTCGCCCTCTGCGGATCTACGAAGCCGCTGTGACGAACCTGGAACTAGTCTGCAGGTTTTGAACGTCGTCCAAGGCATTCCTGAAAATGCTCCAAAAAGCTCGCTCGTCTCTGCGGCATGTCAACAACGGCATGTCACACGAACTTCATCTAGTAGAAGACACTGCCCTGACGATAAAGGCGCATGCATTGCTCTTCGACAGGTGGATTTCGAAAATAGACCTTATGGACCTCTTATTATGCATCATGAAATGAAACGGAGTACTGCAAGCCCGCCTGCGAGCAGTTGATGCGATCTCGTATAGGATCCTCGTGGACCTATGCATGTACCGTTTTCTTCAACCGACCAGATCAATGTTTCGGACTTTTGACCCGTTGTCTCAAGGGCCGTTTGTGCCGCGGTACAATGGCATGGGCATTCCGGCCTGTACGATTGCAAGACGTTTTTGCCGTCGCAGAAAATTTTCTTGCTGTTACTGGCTATTAGCTTGCCTCCTTTCATCCTGCAGTTTCCAAGTATTCGTACTTAGAAAAACATGCTAACTATTGCGTTGTGTTTTCACCTACACCTCATATGTTGCGCCTCAAACAACGTTAGTTCGTTGAGAGCTGGAAAGCTTTAAGAGCCATATCCTTACCCACTCTCTGTCTTTCAGGACAGAAGTACAGTACATTGGGATTTTCTCTGTCGGGTGTGGGGTTAAATTGCCTTTACAGATACACAATGGGATCGGTCGGACCAACTTAATGCCAAGGTCTGTAAGTGAATGACCGAGGCGTTTTGGAAAAAATGGGAATCTTGTTTGAAAGATATGGAGTCAGGGAGAACGACCCAGTACCAATTTCGGCGACCCTCATAAGGGATTGCGTTGTGGTGGGCTGTCTTCTGGCTCCCTCACACATTGAAGCGTTCATAGCGGAATTCACAAAGCGTACAATATCAATTCTCGTCATGTCCGCCATGGCGGGATCACTTGGAGGCTGTGGCTGGAATGACTTTTTCTTGGGTGACAGGTTGAGGGGGACCCCGATGCAGCAGAAGAAAAAAGAAAAGCCGTCAGATTTAACGACATTGAATTTCTTGCAATGGGCTTCCGGTGTATATCGAACATTGACCATTTGCAGGGACTCAACACTTTACGAAAGCTTCAACTAAATAACAACAGGATCACAAGCATCCAAAACCTGAGTCATTTGGTCTGACCCCAATTGCTAGTACATGTTTTCCTTTCTTGTTACGTGCATGACACCTGGTCTGTAAACTTTGCATCATCGAAGTGTGTGACATGGGTCCTGCCCCTGTTAAGAAGCTAATTTCAAATGGGCATTCCTCGTGCTAGGTCAATCTGGAATCGCTTGATCTGTCTTTCAATGCTTTATCAAAAGTTGAAGGACTAGAAGGTCTTACAAAGCTCCAAGACTTGTCACTTTACAGCAATGCTGTTCAGACGGTGGAGGGCTTGGATGCCCTGACTGGCTTGGTTGCTCTCTCCTTGGGTAATGTCCTGTCTATCCTTTAGCAGCTTCAACTTATCTTGTTGAAGAATCAGTTGTTCTAATTCCTTGACATATGGTCTTGAATTGTTACGGTGCGTGCGACTGAAAAACTGAATGAAGTCCAATGTGTGCTACCATCTATTCCACCGCAATGGTGTTGCCCCATTCTGAGACCATGTATCTACACATTTTGAGGGGTCCTGACTTTATTGTATTAGTTCACAGGCATATCTGTTAGAGATCTTCATAGGTCCAATCCACACACTTGGCAACAGCACCATTCCCACCAGCATCATTCTATTCTCGAAGTGTGAAATTGGTTGCATTTCGATGCCTCGAAAGGCTAGGCTTTCCACAGCATGCAAAGCCATAATGACTCTGAGGATGATTGAACCATTGATGAATGAGAGCCCCTTCTTTTAGACACGCCGCAAAATTCACCAGATGTGTCCTCTGCAGATAAGATATTGTTGGTCGAGAAGTATTTGAAAGACCATAGGTATGGGAAGCAACAGTGGGAAGACATGCGGACAAAGGAGGTGGGAAACTGAGCTTAAAGAGGTGATGCCAGACTCAGAGGAACATATATTTATTGACAAGCAATGATTCGAAGGGTCCGCTGCAATTAAGAAAAGCTCTTGCGACCAAGCACTTTCAGGGCTTCATGATTAGCAAGCAGAATTCACCTCCTGGGGATGCTGCACCCCTCGGGTTGTCAAATGACCTGCAGTAGCCATGTAAGTCTTATGAGAGGAGGAAATGGGGGACAGCGGTGGTGACATTAGGGTTGAGATGGAGTAGAGAAGCAGGAGCCAGGGAAGAAATGTAGCGGCCTTAGAAGCATAAGAGGACATGTGTCATGAAGGAGGAGTCAGGGGTGTTGACGCGGTGCAAGACATCAAAAGTAGGGTCGTGGTCGTGGCGACTCCAGGACGAAATCGGATCGCGGCCCCGCATGCACTGGTGTACCTGCGGCGATTTAAAAACCTCCGGATGCTGACTTTAGAGGACAATCCCCTGGCTCAAGGCTCAGAGTATCGGTCGCGCGCAATCTCTCATCTCCCAAACGTCACGTACCTTGATCATCGGCTTGTCTCTGGCCCTGAAGTCCAGGCAGCCGTTGAACAACATCAGGTGACTCTTCCCTGGCGACAGCCTCTGCTGTACTGACAAGTGACTGACTCCTTGAATTGACTTGCCGGATTGTTGGCCCGGAGAGCTGGCAGCAATACGAGCGCTGATGGCACAGAACGCACGGGCCCAAGTGAGGCGTTTTCATGGAAAAGGAAGGGAGGGACGTGCAAATTTCATACGGCAGGGGACACGTAGGGTCTGGAATTTGGGCATTGAAGGCGAAGCATGGTTGTATTTCGGTACCCGCTACATTAAGGAGCTCACCAACTGGCGTGCTAGATTACTTGTGGCATCACCAACACACCCTCCCACATTTCCGAAAGGGCTGAATGGTTTATTCAAGCATCAAAACAGCTGGGAATGCTTGCTCATGGTTGAACTCCTAGAAGTTCCCATGTCAAGTCAGCTGGCAGGCTGGATGCCTAAGCCAACTGGCCTTTTGGCATCCAGCTTGCCAAGCTGAGGAAAGCAGGTATGTCCTCACACATGTGCTGCAGTGCCAATGCATCCCACACAACTAAGAGCGCCTCACCTAAAGGCAGTCAAATTCATGCTGACAGCCTGAGTGGCCTCTATTAGGCGAAGCTTGGCATGGCTACCCAGGGGAGGGAAGCACAGATCCAGCATCTCTACTCTCAAAGTGTTAGGGGAACTGCGCAAGCCAATCTGTCTTTTGGGCGGGCAAGGGATGTATCAGCAGCGGGGAAAATTCCAGCAAGGAAAGTCCACTCGCACAAAGGGAAAGAGTTCTCCCCCTCCCCCTCGGCACTCTCCCTCTTTCTCCCTCCCTCCCCCCCTCCCCATCTCTCTCGTGGTTTCAGATGCAACAAGGTGTATGGGTTCTTAAACCCCTTGGAGGCTTAAATTTGAAGCCATGTATGCCCTCATGTCTGCTTAAACCTGAGGAGAGCTGCGGGCCCATCTTGAACTTGCGCTGTGCTCAGTCATATCAGGTACAGAGAGAAACCGAGCCGGAACATAGTGCGCTGACTCTAGAAAATGTGAGTCGACCGTCTGGTTTTGGGCCGTGAGTGCTGGTATCCCTCTGTGAGCCATATGCAGGATGAGGTCACAGAAATCAAAGAACGGGAAGAACAAGAAGCGGCAAAGGAATCCGCAGCTGCTGGTGCTGCTGAGCATGCCGCCTTCGTGCAAGTAATCAATACTGAGGTCTCCCCCATTTGTGGCTGAGCAAGAACAAAGCCAAAACGGGAAACGTCAATCAAAACTTATGTGTTATCTCCATTTCAGCGCATTTCTCGGGAACCTTTAGGGATTGTGTGCATCATCCGTCGTGGTGGATATATTGCCACGACGGTCTTCTGTTTGCTAGCGCCATTTGCCAGAGCTGGACCGAGGAAAACGAGTGCAATTCAAGAACCTGAGTCGCCAGGATGTCTGCCAAAAGCTGAAAAATGTGTGTGTGTGTGTGTGTGTGTGTGTGTGTGTGTGTGTGTGTGTGTGTGTGTGTGTGTGTGTGTGTGTGTGTGTGTGTGTGTGTGTGTGTGTGTGTGTTTTGTTATAAAACGCTGCAGTATTTTGAACCGAAGGCCAAAGGCCGGCACACGCGGGG
>KV908378.1:114673-144673 GCA_002005505.1 Botryococcus braunii
GCCTGCAAGACTTTCCCGCAACGGAATTCAAGCTATACATCCATGTCCCCCCGAAACATCTCCCACATGCATTCGCACTGCACTGTACCGCAAACGCGGATGCATCTCTTCCTGCACTACCTGAAGTGACCAACTGCTTCACAACCTCGGCAGCCACAGGTATAAAGAGTTCCCGACAATGTTTGTCATCGCAACTACAATCACATGGGAATGCCTCAATTGAAGCTATCCACAGAATATCACCCATGATTGACCACCAACTGGCCGTTTCTCTGGCTACATCAAGTAAGTGGAAGGAGAATGGTGCCTCAACTGTCCTCGGGAGTCTCTTCCCGCAGCACCTTTACAACAGATTTGAAGGCGAACCACTCGGGGATGTCCTCTCCACTCCTCAACATTTGGCGGAACTTGGTGCCGGATAGCTTCAACTGGTGGAGGCCTTCTCGCTCGGCCACGTCCGCTGTTACATAACCCTTCTCCTGCACACAACATGAGTCCATATCAGTAATGCAGCTAATGTGTGTGAATGCGCGCGCGCGTGTGTGCGTGCGTGTGTGTGTGTGTGTGTGTGTGTGTGGTGTGTGTGTGTGAGAGAGAAGAGAGAGAGAGGGGGGGGGGGGGCAGGGAGAGGAAAAGAGAGACTATGCAAGGATGCATGTGTGCGCGTGAGCGTTCAATCGTGCGTGCGTGTGCGTGCAATGTGCACGAGAGGAGAGAGAGAGAGAGAGACGAGAGAGAGAGAGAGAGAGAGAGAGAGAAGGAGAGAGAGAGAGAGAGAGAGAGAGAGAGAGAGAGAGAGAGAGAGAGAGAGAGAGAGAGAGAGCGCGAGAGAGAGAGAGGGGGGGGGAGAGGAGAGGGAGTGGTGTGCACATGAGAGAATTAGGGAAGGGGGGGGAGAGGAGAGAGGAGAGAGAGGGGGGGGAGGGGAGAGAGGGGGGGGGGAGGAGAGAGAGGAGAGGAGAGAGGAGAGAGAGAAGAGAGAGAGAGAGAGAGAGAGAGAGAGAGAGAGAGAGAGAGAGAGAGAGAGAGAGAGAGAGAGAGAGAGAGAGAGAGAGAGAGAGAGAGAGAGAGAGAGTGTGTGTGAGAGAGAGAGAGGGGGAGAGAGAGAGAGAGAGAGAGAGAGAGAGAGAGAGAGAGAGAGAGAGAGAGAGAGAGAGAGGAGAGAGAGAGAGAGAGAGAGAGAGAGAGAGAATCTACGCATGTGTGACCCTTGGAGAGAGGGGGGCCGGGGTTGCAGAGCTAAGCTGTGCCCCCCCCCCCTTCCCACAGCGGTAGATAGTAACTTGAACCGTACTTCCAAAATTTAAGTCAGGGTGGATCATCACAGGATGGCTATCAGATGGGCAAATGTATAAAGGCAAAGCCCGGCTGATGCAGCAAGGAGAGGAACACTACACACCGACATATGACACTCATAAAACAACAGCAGACAAGGACACCCTGTGCTCGTGGGGGAGGAGGGAGCCTGACCTCTGTGTACGTGATATTGAGAGACGGTACAGTCTGCATGCCCAGCTCCGGCGCGTTCTCCGTCGCGACGTTCTGTGCATCGTACGCGCCGTAAAAGTCCTCTCCTGTGATGGTACTCTTGCAACCGGCCATGTCCCGCCCAATAATGAAGTGCGTGCAACCTGGCCCCCGGTGTCCAAAAGTCGGAGCGTCAGCAAATTGACCCAAACCCCCCTTCTGGCCGGGTGCACGACAATCAGAGCATCAGCAAATTGACACACCCCCCCCCCCCCCCCAGCCCCTGGGTCCACAACAAACGGAGCATCAGCATAACTGACAACCTGCTCACCCCCCCCCCCCCCCGGTGCACAACAATCAGAGCATCAGCAAACTGACAAGAACCTTCAACCCACCGCATCCTCACGGCTCGACCTAGTACACACAACACAACACAGCACCATCCAGGCCACGTTGTCCCGCCTGCCAATAAAATCTTGACGCCTATGCACCCCGATGTATCAGCTCTGGAATAGATCCTACCACCACTGCATCAATCCCGCCATCAAAGGGTGACACACAAAAAACTACGAACATGGTGAGACCCCGCATGTCCATTTGCCATTCCCTGCCCAAATAAAGTTGCCGTGTGACGCGGGAATGGTGCTGCAGAAATGAAGAGAACCAGCCAGTCCCAAAGCGGAGTGTGACGATCGTCGTGCGGGACGGGATCGCGACTGCAAAAGGATCTGCAAAGCATTTTCGAGTCAGGCTGCGCACGGGGCGCAAAGGCCCAGGGCCGCAGGGTGAGGGAGTCGAAAGCACATTTTTTCAAGACGGAAGATAGGGGCCAATGGGAATAGAGAAAAAGGACAAAAAGTATGTCCATGGCCCCTGGATTCCCTGCACCCACATGTACGATACGTGGTTTGCGTTTAGGAAAATGCTCCACTTTTTCATTCCAAACAGGAAGAAAGCCGGGGGGCAGGGGGGTACCTTACAAAGTCACCGAATCAGGCAAGCACGGGAAGCAGGTTGTAAAAAAGGCAGAGAGAGGGAGGATCCCACCATAGTTCTTGCGGATGATCATGTGCTGAATGGCCTCACGAGGGCCGGCCATATGCATGGAGTAGGGCAGGTAGGCCCAGCGCAGCTTCGGGTTGGCCACCTCCTCCTTCAGCACCTCGTACGTGTGGTAGCGCACAACTCCCGGAATATCATCATCCTTCAGTCCCCATCCCCATCCCCATCCTTTCCATCAGCTGCACCACTCCTCCTGATCCCGGTTCCCCAACCGCCGCCAACGCTGGCCGCCAATACCGGAGGCCATGTCTGACGCACCAGCAGCCCACACTCGCTCCCCCAGCAGCCCCTCCCCCCCCCCCCCCGCCTCTCTCTCACTCACTCACTCACACACACACACACACACACACACACACACACACACACACACACACACACACCCACACACACACACACACACGACACACACAGGGCGACGATACTGACCACAACCCGGGGATGCGTGAAGATTTTTTGTGATCTTCGAGAGAACAATGATTCGCAGTTTTCAAGTTTTGGAGCGACTCTCATTTTGGTGCAAGAGGCACATGGAGGGGGGCATGTGAGGGCACCTGAGTGGGCCCGCAGGTGGGGTGGACGAGGCAAACGGCATCCTTCCCCACGTTGGGAGCCTCCAGGGCCCGAATGAAGAGCTCGTAGTGGGCCCTGTGGATGGGGTTGCGGCACTGGAAGGCCAGCACGTCCACTCCCGCAGGCAGAGTCGCCCTCACATCGCTCGGTGTTGCGCACGGGAACACCCTCTCGGGCAGGGCCAGGCCCTTCACCTTGCCCCCTGCAGCCCCCCCATCCATACTCCCGTCTACCCGTTGTGCATCGGGGGCTTGTCCGTATGGGGGGGGGGGAGGGAGAGGGGGCCTCTCGCAGATGTGTGTGTGTGTGTGTGTGTGTGTGTGTGTGTGTGTGTGTCTGTGTGTGTGTGTGTGTGTGTGTGTGTGTGTGTGTGAGAGAGAGAGAGAGAGAGAGAGAGAGAGAGAGAGAGAGAGAGAGAGAGAGAGAGAGAGAGAGAGAGAGAGAGAGAGAGAGAGAGAGAGAGAGAAAGAGATGAAAGTAGATGAGAGTACCCCTCTCTCTTTGAGAGAGAGAGGGGGGGGGAAGGGCGGGTGGGAGAGAAGGGCGGGGGAGAAAAAGTAGGCAAGGAAGAGAGAGGGCGCCTCCCCAGAGGGGGGGGGGAGTAAAGTCTGTGACTTGTTTCTCTCACCTGGACACGTGTCTGGCAGAGCCTACCCTCCACCTCGGCAAAAAAGGCGGGTCTTACGAAGGCAACACCGAACCAGGGAAAACGGACACTGACGTCATATGAAGTGAAGCTTGTGCCAACACACACACACACACACACACACACACACACACACACACACACACACACACACACGTGTGGGGGGGGGGGCGGCATGCGAGGGAGGGTGGGTTACCCATGTAGTATTTGCCACGCTCCATGGTGATCATTTGGACGGCGGGGTGCTCGATGGAAGACGTCCCGTAGCACTTGACTGCCTCAACAGGCTTGTTGGGCTGCCACTTGCTGCTGATCTCCACAACCGCAATGGCCTTCCCCTGGTACTTGAGCAGCACCTTGTCTCCAACCCCGATATCCTCCCTGTCGGTGTCCAAGACCACCGGAAGCCCAAACAGAAGGCCGTTCTGCAGCCCCCCACGGCCTCCCCGGTCACCCTTTAGGCCGAGTGTGCGAGCGGGAGGGACGAGTTTAGGCCTTGCGAGGGGTGGGTCCAGGCAGCAAGTGCAGGCATATGCGAACTAGCTGCCCGGCAGAAGGTGCTGGCAAAATATTCGCGAGGAAACTCACTGGCCAAAAGTGATTTGGTAGAGCAGACATCTCCCCTCCCCCTCTTCTGTGTCATTAGCCGGGGTGTTGAGTGGTAGACGTGAGTTGCCACCCTCTTCTGTCCTTCTTACATCAGCGTGATGCCCAGACTGGGTAACCTCTGCCCACTCCTTGCTCCCAATATGCCCAAGCTTCCTCCCTTCACCTCCCCCTCCCTCTCTCTCTCCCTCACTCCCCCCCTTTCCCCCCCCCCCCTTCTCTCTCTCTCTCTCTCTCTCTCTCTCTCTCTCTCTCTCTCTCTCTCTCTCTCTCTCTCTCTCTCTCTCTCTCTCTCTCTCTCTCTCTCTCTCTCTCTCTCTCCCCCCCCCCCTCCCTCCCCCGCCTCCCCCCCCCTCCCCCACCAAGTAAAAAGCCCGGTCCACCGATCTGCAATACACTCTCTCTCCTGCGCACACAGCCCCCCCCCCCCCACCCACACACACATGCATGCACACGCACACAACCCCTGGGGAGTGACACATACACCCACAACCCCCCCCTCCCCCCCAACACACACACACACACACACACACACACACACACACACACACACACACACACACACACACACACACACACACACACACACACACCCCCACTGCATGTGTTCGTGCATGCTTGTATGGCACCATCACGCCGAGGGAAAGGGTCGGAGGCGCTTGCACAGCCGGCTGACTAGACTTTAACATCCCAATTTCAACAGATACATACAAGTGAGCAGCAGCTTGAATTAAGCTGCTGCTTGAATCCAAGCTGCTGCTCAAGTTGCATATCAAGGAAAACGGGAGCTTCTTCGAGTGTTTCCTAACGCTGAAAGCAGGACATGAAGGGAGCCCTACAGTTAAACGCATGGTTTGGACGACCGAAAGATAGTCTTCCTCTGACATGAAGCCCTCCAAGGGTGAGAACCCACTGCAAATGTCAACCCAACACAACCAGGGTCAGCTCTGTGTACATCTGTCAGTGCCTTCACATTCTGCTGAACAACCCCATTGACTGCTGAGACACATTCCAAAACCCCTGAGGATTTGCAAAAGTTTGGTACTCTCTAGCCTTTACATGCACGCGGTGATGCAAATCCCACAGCAGTCTTCTCAGAACCACATGCTGCCATTCTTGCTGTTTCTATAATAATAATGCCGGGTCATGCACACTTTACCCTTTTTCAAAGTAGCAGGTGCTTAAGGATACCACCAAGTGAGATCAAATGCCAGCTCTTGATGCTGGTGTATGATCACAATGACGGGCAACATTTTACATGCCGCCTTTCCCCACCACTTTCCTTTGGGTTAGAAACCAATTGCATCCCCCCACCGGAAAGAAGCAATCCAAAGAAGCATATCTGATTGCAGGTGTTTGGTACAAGAAAATGGGACCAAACACATGCATGCGACATTTGCCCCTCTGCATGGCGATCAGCAGAAAGCATGCATGCCCTGCAGAAAGGATGCATGTAATAGATAATCACGTGTCATACAACGTGATGCAAAAAGCCATATTGAACGCTGTCTGTCCAGAGGGTGGAGCTGCTTACCCGACGACCAAGAGCTCTGTGTCACATGCATTTCGATCGCTCAATTCCAACTCCTTTGTGCAGGAGGCAATCTCCGCTGCTCTTTGGCTTTCCGGTAGCATGAGATCCACCAATTTGCCTCCATGAGGGGCTTGAAGGCCCTTCTCTGCCACCGCTGTTGCACTGCAACTCCACACCTCTTTTCAAGTTTGGAACACTTGGGGCTACCTCTTCTTTTAAGCCTGGACCCAAAGCATATAAATTGCGACCAATCACAGGCTTTTGAATTATCTGTCATCCAGCGACGTTCCCATGCGAGTATCAGATGTCCCATGGCGGCTGCAAGAATCCGGATTTGAGAACCAGTGCGCTTTTAATGCACACAGAGGCACCCCAACGAAGACCAAACGATCATAAACTGCGACTGTAGCCACCACAAATATGGTATTCCTAAAGAGGTAGCAGGACATCTTGGAAGGTACAATTTCAATACCTCATCGACACAACGGCCGCCCGGCGGCCAAGCCTCTTGCTGGGTAAGGTGGTTATCACCGTGCAAGACTTCAGGCTGGATTTTCCCACAGCTTGGGCAGAGCTCAAACGCCTTGGGGCAAGTGTTGGCCTCCAACCGCTGCTAATAGTACTTAGAAAGAGAACCCGTTGAGCAGTGAACGAAGCCTCAGGGCGCAGGCCTCCGAGCAAAGCCATTGCTCGTAACCTGTCAACTAGGCCTTCAAAGCTAGTCCCTTCAATTCTATTGCAGCAAGCGCAAAGAACTTTTCGAGGACCCGATTGCTAGGACGACGGTTGTGTGGCACTACTTGTCCGATAGCGGCACGTGCGGCTTAGCGAGATCTTCTCACTGGAGGAAACGGAGCGGAGCGGAACTTTGACCTACAACCGGTGCGCTTCAACCCACTCATCAGACTCCTTCAAACACTCCGTTCTGCGTTACTGTGCTAGCAATTTTCGCGTCAACAACTGGACTTAATGCTCAAGCTCGGGTTTCTCCGGTTACCAAAAAATGTAGGGAGCAAAGCCCCTGTTAAGTGCAAAGCAAATTGCTTTGTAAATGAAATGAGACAATAGAGACAGATAGTTCAACGGAGAGAGCAGGAACAATTGAGTCGATGGAGGCAGAAGGTTGCTAAGCTGGATGTGACGCGAAGTTCGTCTGAATCTCATGACCCTCTAGATTGTTTCATACTTCAGAACCTCCACGTGGCACTGTAGTAGAGTCCCAACAGCTGCGCACACACGCCACACAGACAGACACACACACACACACAGACAGACACACACACACACACACACACACACACACACACACACACACGCGCGCGCGCGCGCGCGCGTGCGGATCAGGCACCCACTGAGACGCACGTGCCAGGCGTGTAGTCTCTCCCTCCCCTCCCCCTCTCTGTCTGTCTGTCACCGTCTTTCTCTCTCTCTCTCTCTCTCTCTCTCTCTCTCTCTCTCTCTCTCTCTCTCTCTCTCTCTCTCTCTCTCTCTCTCTCTCTCTCTCTCTCTCTCTCTCTCTCTCTCTCTCTCTCCCCTCCCCCCTCCTCCCTCTCCATCTCCCTCTCTCGCTCCCATTGCACCAATTTCAGTTGGTCCATCTGACGCAGGCGATCGCCGAGGTTGTGTGATGCAGATTCCCGTGTTAGTAGCTATTAACAATAGTGCCGCAAGGCTTGGAGGTCGTTGTGCTGCAATGCAAGGAGGCAGCAAGTCGAGTGACGAAGTTTGGGCTGCCATACGAGCCGCAGCGGATACCCCGGGCCAACAGGGGGTCATGTAACGGAATGCAGGGATTTCTCGGCATTTTGGGGTGTATTGGCCAGTCCTTGCGCACATGTGCCGCACGAGCAACGCGAGTGCTCACATGCCCACATGCCCTAGTCTTGCTCGCACAGGCGCCAAATCCCAATGAATAGTTTTGCTCCTGCTTCTGGTCCAAATTTTTTTAGGGTTCTCAAGGATATAGTAGTTATTATGGGGAGGTCTGGATGGCTAGTGCGATGCGCACACCAGGAGCAAACATATAGAGCTCGTATCGGAAGCTTCTGTACACTTAAGTGCCCCGGGCATACTCTGGGATTCCACGCAACGCGACCCAAGTGCAGGTTGTTGGAATAAGAACAGGGCCTTTCCCTTTTTCTTGCTTCCCCTTTCCAAGCCCCTGGGCCAAGAATGTGAGGGAGGTGGAACATCTCGAACTGGTGCTGCTACTGGCAATGTGCTAGCTGCTTAAGAAAAAATCCAGGCTGGACGTGTGCTAAGGAGGTCGACGGGGAACGGGACTCATTGGGAGCGTGGCACACCCTCACGACAGTTCCCTACTTTTTGAAGCAACAAGCATCAATGCTATTCAAAGCGCTGTCCATCAGGCATTCCTTTGCCCACAATCTGCGCAAGCTGTCTTGCAAGCTTGCATGCCTTGCGCAAGGCAGCTTGTGGGGGTGACCTGGCCGACGCCGATCTTCCAACTTCCCCATCTCCATTAAATTGATCCAATTGAGCTCACATGCCTTTACTGGCTGAAACAGGGAAACAGGGGGGAAGCAAGTGTGCCCTCCCACTTCGACTTTGACCGCACGATATTGTTTTTTAGCAAGGCAGTGCCATGCTTCGTGGCCATACTCATAACAAAAACAACACGGCCTATCGTGGTGACTTCCGGATTGACGTCTGTGAGTCAATTTTACTCCCCCGTCCAAACCCAGAGGGAGGCAATCCCGTCACTCCCAATAGAGGTGGTGCAGGTGGGTGTAGGATTCCAAGCTTGGAGCCCTCCACTGTTCCCACACTTGTCACGATCTTGGAAACTGACGAAGACAAAAGGCAAGCCCCAAGATCTTACGCAAAGAGGGGCGTGTGAGAATGACATCACACAGGTGCAAACCGTGCCGCATGCACCCTTGAAGGGCGGTGACCCTCACGTAGCCGATGACCACGTGTGCCCGTATCCTACGGGTGAACACATCCAGAAGTACGTTACATTTCTCCCTCACCTAGCTGGCCGAGTGTAACGGCAGGAAGCTGCCAGGTCCTGAAATGTGTAGGATTTTGGGCAGGAAGCTGCCAGGTCCTGAAATGTGTAGGATTCCGGGTTTGATCGAAGGCTTTGGAAAGTGGCACGCGCCTTGGCGTCCAAGGAAGTCCCGGTGCTGACCGGCTTGTAACAGATTCCGCTAAATGCTCTAACCTGACTGGTGTCTCTCTCTCTCTCTCTTCCTTTGCCATCACACCGAGCCCCTAGGAGGTCAACAGGGTGACTGTGGAAGGCTCGCTGTAACATGTCCACATGTTATACATCACAAAGATGGGCGTGTGGGAATGACCTCACACATGTGCACACCGTGCCGCGTGCATCCTGGATGGGCCGATGACCACTTGTGACCCACGGGTCGACGGGGAACGAGACTCATTGGGAGCGTGGCACCCCCTCACGGGAGTTCCCTACTTTTTGAAGCTTAGAACTTTGTTATTCTTTTATTGAGTTACGACCGTTTTAGACTGGACTTTCATGGTTTTTGGATTTGGTAATTAGGACACCTGTTTTTTTTTTTTTTTTTTTTTTTTTTTTTTTTTTTCCGTCGGGTTTCATGTCTCACGTTCGTTTCTTCATGTTTATCCTTTGAATAATTTAAACGTTAGTCGACCTAGTATCCATGAAATGCCACAAAGGCGACCCACTCCCAATCCCATCCGAAGGGGTGTGTACACATGTGCCACCCTACCACAATCCTAGCCTTTGCATATCCTTGCATACCCGGCACTGACTCCCTCCTAAAGAGAGGAACGACAAGGTAACAGACCGGAGGGACGGGGGCCGGCCTCAGACGGCCTTTTCGCCCCTTTTGGGCGGTCCCAGTTCCTAGTGTGTGTGGTAGTCGTTAATTGTCTTGGGCGCGTGGTCGAAGCTTTCCAGGGATTCCCAGTCGTGGGTGATATCATATGCCGACCGCTGTACCCAATACTCCTTTACAACAGGGAAGCCGTCCCTTTAGCAGAGTGGGCGGCCCTGCTCAATCCGGGGGCGGTGGCCTTGATGTAAAGGGGGGATCCGCTGCATAGTAGGAGGGACGCGAAGTGGCGCGAGGAGGGGTCTGACGCGGCAGGGTTGTGCATGTGCCAGCGGGATTTATCATTTTGACGGGCTGGTGACGTAGCGTTTCAGTGGCGTGTGTGTGTGGGGGGCTTCTTCCCGTACGGAAAGGACGCGGCTGTTTGGTCTGCGTGTAACAGGTCTACGTCCTTTTGCATGCCGTGTGCCTGGTGTTGGACGGACCGTGTGGCGGGCGTGTGGCGGGCGTGTGGCTTGTCTGTCACAGGATCTGGTGGCAAGGACGCGGTTGCGGAGGGTGCAGTGCATGTATGGTCCGGGCAGCTCAGAAGCTATTACTATTGAGAGTAGTGTTTATTGCTATCACTGCAGATGCTACTACCAGAATCATTTCTGGCAGACTGTTCTGCCATGGGAGTCGCAGTAGGACCCGAAGGCCAGGCTTTCTACTCGGATGCTCAAAGATCAACGACCAGACAAAAATGGGTCGGAAGAATGATCTTTGGCTACTGTTGGAAGCTGAAATTCTGGAGACGGGCACAGGCGTTTTATCATGCACAGCGGGCGGGGTCTGGTACCGTGCAGGTAAGAAAAGGAACAAATGCAACCATCTCCAAGTCAAGAAAATGAACACAGACCATTTTCTGGACGTTTAAGCTTGTGGTGTGTTGGCGGACTGACGAGATTTTTGGATATACTCCGTGCTTCGTGAGCATGGGGATGCAAGATTCCAGTGCAAGTAAGGCACACATCAGCCGGACGCATGCATGGCATGTCTAGCCGTGACCACATGCGTGCTTCAGGCATGAAGCAGGGCAGTGCGTTGGCAACGTGATTACGAAAGAGCAAAACGTCTCAGCTGAGGATTTGAGGAGCAACAAAGCCATGGATATAATTGAGGACTGCTTTATATATCGCTCTAGAATCCGTAACTTGCTTCTGGTGCCAGGAGTTGCTGCCAAAAAGTGTGTTTGTCCTGGTGACAAACCGCACCTTTTCCTTTCAATAGGGACGGCAAATTCGCCAGGTCATTTTCGGGCCTTCACAAGCAGCAGAGTGTAGGGTTCCACAACGCCGTCCCGCCCGGCAAGCCTTTGCAGCAGGTTGGCCACGGCAGCCTTGTACTTCGGCTGCAGGGCGTCCAGTTGCGCTTGGGTGACGTAATCTGCAAGCGGCGTGAACACGCTGCCCGTGTGTGCCCTCCACAGCCTGTCGGCTGCATCTTCCGGTGACGCCCCCCACTTGTACTGCTCCAGCACCTCCGTCACCTAGAAGGACCGTCCTTCCAAAGTGAACAAGAAAGTCGAATTATGCAAGGACGGAAGACATGCAATATCAGATTCAGAACCAGCCATTATGGCTGAAAGGGTGACGATAGAGTTGTCTGGGCTCCAGATCCACTACTAAGAGCTGGATGTACCTGAAGCATTCATGTAGGCCCAAGGAACGACAGGAAATAGATTTCTCTAAATGTGATTCCGTTCCATTCCTTCCCAATCCACTGGACGGAATGAACCAAATGGACAAATCATACACCCTTTGAGAATGCATGATTCTGGTGATAACACCCAACTAAGGAGAGGCAAAGTCGCAAGGCAGACTGGGCCTCGAATGCGCCAGGAAGAAGTGCTGCACCCTGCCACCTGATCCTCTTACCAAATTTAAATCAACTGCCTCAGACACCATGACGGGTAGGGAAATGACTGTGAATAGCGGTCACACAATGTAGGGAAGACGGGACAATCAAATATGGAATGATGTATGTCCTACCGGTGGCATATGGTCACATAGGGTCTGTGATCGGGGAACATGGTGTGTGCACACAATAGTGGATCGGGAAGTAAACAACTTGATCCGCTCAGGGGCTTGGATATCGTCCCAAAGGACGGAAGTGGGTCAAGGACCCGAATACAGAAAGGGCAATATTAGACAAACCCCGAATGTACAGAGAGGGCAATATCAGACAAACTACGCACGTACAAAAAGAACAATATCAGACCACCCCCAATATACAGAAAGGGCAATATTGAAGCGACCCCGAACGTACAGAAAGGGCAGCATTGGATCCTCCAAAATTTGTCTAATTTGACACATGCGTTATTCCACAGTGGCCACCTACCGGTCATAGGGGCAGCAACAGGCGGTGGCCGCGGTGTGAAATCCACCACCCACCAAACACAGGAACAAGCATGTAAGTATAGGGATCTCTGCAGGCATGTGCGAATTTAACGCCACGGCTCATAGCGCCACATAATGAACCAGAATGTATTGATACACAGAAAAAACCCAGAATGTAGTAATGTACGGCATACTGAAGGTAAGAGGTCGTTGCATGGTCTGAATGTGTCCTCATTAAGACCATGCAACAAACACTAATTTGAAATGGGTGGGGATGCAACCGTCCTCGACGACAAATCCCGAGGAGCGGCGGTACAATCACAAAGCAGGACGAAATCGCGCGCACGCGCGCGCACACACACACACACACACACACACACACACACACACACACACACACACACACACACACACACACACACACACACATGGGCTTTTGGGAATCCGGAGTCACAATGGGGGGAGGGAAGCAGGTTGCCAGAAACCACTAGCGTACCTCAATAGTTTGGTAGCCCTGCTCCTTCAAAGCTTGCCTGATGCTGTCTGCATCACTCAAAGCTGATGCGGCATCCAAAAGCGCGAGGCCGGTCCCCTCCTCCAGCAGTTGATAGAACACGGGGGACGCTATTGTCATCGGCATCTGTCATTAGTCATCAACAATCAGTCATCGGCCTTCGTCATCAATCATCGACAGCAGCTATCAGCCATCTGCATCTGTAATTATCATCAGTCACCAGTCAGCATCTGTCATCAGCCAATGGCATTTGACATCCATCCGCACCACGAACACATCAGCAAGTACCCAATGCGCAAGAAGTACAGAAAGCAAGAAAGCACGAAGGAAAGCTTCATTTTTGATGCAATCCTCGTAAGCCTGGGATGTTGCGAGCATTTCCCAAAAGCAAATATGCTCGAACAATTAGGAAAGACCAAGATGCATGATCAAAGAAAGGATGGGAAATGCGTTAAACGAGAAGTACTGGAGTAAATTCGTGGGTGGGCACAGTTGCATATGAATGACGAACAAATGAGTTAGCGACTTAATGATTATGCATGGCAATTTCTGAAGGATTTCAGTAATAAAGGAAATGCAAAATCTGACCGACTGCATTTTCCATTATTGGACTGGTTGCATTTTACAAATTGACAATAAATCAACCACACTATCAGTGCACTTAGTTTGGGATGGTTGGACTCTTTTGCTGCTCGAAACCAACACTTTCGAGGGTGGCACACAGCTGGGTTATTGGGCTTAGGTTAACACAAAGCGTGCACTTTGCACTACTGAATGATTGTGGACAATGCCTCTCATACTGCTGACTGAAAGGAAGGAATACTGGATCAGCAATGACGGAAGGCCTGCCCATGTGTACTGCGCTTCAAGAAGCGCCTGCTTACGTGTACTGCGCTTCAACAAGTGCCCGCTTATGTGTACTTCCCTGGACAGAGCGTCTGCCATGTGTACTGCGCTTGAAAGAACGCCCGGCCTTTCTGAACTGTGCTTGACCCATTCATGTCTATTGCGCGTGACGAGCATTGTGGACTAACTTAGCGTTTGCCAAGGATGTCTGCAATTTGTGCAAAACATTGCCACGACAACGCATCATTCAAACCATCCTTCCTCGAGAGTAACGATGCTGCAAAGGGCTTGACCATTTGGCCAAGACAGTTCCATGAAAAAGCATCCTTCCTCCAAAGTCACGATGCTGCACAGCGCTCAAAGTTGAAAAATGAGAGGAGGGAAGAGGCAGGGAGTGGCAAAAACGGTTGTTGCAGAACACACACATCTGGCCTAGAGCAAGAAGTGGCGAGTCGCTTTTTAGGAGGGTTGCCACTTCCAGGCCTCGTTTTTTCTCAAAAACAACGAGGCCTGGAAGTGGCGACCCTCCTGAAAATAGCGATGAAAGTAAATTAACCCTGTACCCCTGTACATATGCTGGCTGTGCCTTTGGCGTGGAAAAGTCATCAAGTACGTTCAGAGGCGCTGAGTGCTCTGGGGCAAGCATCGTGGTCTGGGGTGGAGGACCATTGAAAGGTACCATAAGGTAATTGGAAAGGTAATTGGAAAGTCAGCAACATGCACACCTCACTCCTGCCGCTAAAAACACATTGAGGGTTAGCTCACGCTTGTGCACATAGCCCCCATTAGACAACATGAAGTAAGTACCTGGGAAATAGTCGTCCTTTCCCTCTTCCGTGAGTTGAACGAAGACGCCATACATATAGGACGATTGCTGGGTCTAGAAGACTTCGACACGTCTCCCAGGATCGCGGCAATCTTACAAGATATTTACAGGCACCATACCTTGGGAGTGTTAAAGACGAAGCAGCCCTGCTCCTTCAGCCATCCGCGGAACGTCCCGGCTGCTTTTGCGGGATCGGCCATGTAGAGCGCCGCCGACGAACACAAGACCGTGTCGAATGACTCTGGTGCAAATAAGTCCGGCAGTTGCGCATCGCCTACTTTAAAAGTCACACGATCTCCGACTTCTAGTCCACTGGCCTTTCCTCTCGCCTGCGAGTCACCCCCTACCCTGATCGGAACTCCCCAAGTCTGCGGAGATGGATGACAATGCTGCATGATTGCTAAAGATTTAATCCCTTGACTGGAATCCGTCATTCCTATGCAATGAAGTGAGATACTCAGCGAGATACGCCGAGGAGCTCCCGAACATGCGGAACCTAGGAGGCAGATGCCGACAAACCTTATCTATCATGGCTTCCGAAATGTCAACACCAACGACCGTCCCAGAAGGTCCAACACGTTCCAAGGCTTCAAAAGCGACAGTTCCAGTTCCGGTAGCTACATCAAGGACTGCCTGGCCCGGCTGAAGGTCTGCGAAGTTCACAACATACGCGGCAAGAGGAGGATGAAATTTATCATTCAAGTCATATTTCGCAGCACGCTCATTCCAAAATCTTGCTAATCTATCGGGATAGGTTTCTTCCTGTAAAATTCTCATACCCCGACCAGAGCTGCAACATTGAATACACCAGCGCCCTCGTTCACATTGCCGCAAGGACCATGTTGAGGGAACCCTTTGGGATGCTGTTGTAAGCATAAAAACCAACAGTATTAACACTGCACCACTCGAGAGGATATGAGAGTTCCGCCACGCGACTGACCTCACGTCGCATGCCCATGACTCGGATAAGGTCGCTTCGTTGCAAGGTTTGCTCTCGAATTTGAAAGAAATATCATAGAACAGCAATTTCGCTCGCTAGAAGACCCTCTAATCTCATTTTGGATAAGCAATTGCAAAGCACGGTGGTACTGCGTCTTAAACGGTACTGCCATTTCATCAAAGAACGTACAGTAGTCAGCAAGTGCCGATTTCG
The DNA here is from genome assembly GCA_002005505.1 of Botryococcus braunii. Classification (NCBI taxonomy): domain Eukaryota; kingdom Viridiplantae; phylum Chlorophyta; class Trebouxiophyceae; genus Botryococcus; species Botryococcus braunii. Next base: position 130,064 of record KV908378.1, read on the forward strand.
ACATGCTGATTTTCACTACAATTCATCCCGTGTTGGGCTGAGACCACAGCCGCCTTTGTCACTGTTGACTTGTAGGCTGCTGCAGCTGATGCTGGGAGCAGTTCCAATTCTCATGTAATTGTGTACCTTGATGATCCATTTATCCTGCACATACCAACAGCGCAGGGCTTCTGCCCTCTGTGCTGGGAGAGCACTTCCAGTTGGTCATGTTAGTGTGTACCATAATCCCTGTATCATGCAAATGTCAATCGTGCAGGACTGCTGCTGGCTGTGCCAGCTGGGAGCACTTCCAGATTCTTTGGTCATTTTGGTCTCTGGCATTGGGGTGCCTCGGGAGCTTGCACAATATCAGGTGCCGCCCCCCTTCCGGCATTCCCTTTTCACGGACACTCGCCCAGGTATCTGACCTTGCGGTTTGCTCTCCGCGGTCCTCAGAAAAGGTGCAGGGGTAGGTGCACGCGCGTGCGCGTGTGCATATGTGTGTGTGTGTGTGTGTGTGTGTGTGTGTGTGTGTGTGTGTGTGTGTGTGTGTGTGTGTGTGTGTGTGTGTGTGTGTGTGTGTGTGCGTGAATGCGGGATTGTTTGTGTTTGGGGGCAGGGAGATGATGAAAGCAGACCTGTCTTGTCCCGGCAATATGTTCCCGTGCGGGGAACAGAAGCAAAACCACACACATTGACAGGGCGCGCTGTCATATGGGCTGGGGGGGGGGGGGGAGCAAAGCCACGCTGACGTGGCTTTCATGTACGCGGGAGGGGGCGGGGAGGGAAGGGGAGCAAAAGCAGAGTTTTCTGGTGTGCTTTCGTTTGCGCAGGGAGTGGAAGCAAAAATCCATGTTTGATGGGGCGGGCTTTCGAATTTGCCACCGCAAGGTCTCCCAGCGAGGGTGTACTGCCTCCCAAGGAAGGTCAGCTGCTAGGAGCTGCCCCTGAAAAAGTGTTGGCTGTCAATGACAGGTTTTCATCACCTCTTCTGGACCAGCAACCCACCACCAATGGTCTCCAGTGGCCAAGTCACCCTCCCAGCAACTCAGTGAGCGGCCAAACACCCGCTCGTCTGGGGCCCACACGCCCTTTCCCATGTCCAGGTCCGCAGAGCTCCAGGATGATAGCAATGACGATTACTAATCGAATCCACATTCTAACGCTCACCACAGCTTGCCTCCTTGTAGTTTAAACATAATACTGCTGTTCCAGGTTCTAACCACGGCTTCCCCACTGTAGGCAGGTCTCTCTGCCGTGCGTGCTCTGCAGAATCCTGAAGAATCACAGGAGAATTGCCTGTGTATCGTCTTCGCAACTCAGGGCTGACAATGAAGAATTAAGCTCCGCATTGCGGCACTCTCCAGACGTGCCTCTTGGCCATGCTTTGTCTGCATGGGCTGCCGCTCAAGGCCTTACGGTAACGCTGGGTGGTGGAAAGGAGGTCCATGTATGCACGGTAGGAACGGGGCGTATAATTGGTGCTTACATAATATTTCCTCCGCGTGTGCCGGGGTCATGTACACTTTACACGTATTTCTGACGCTACGGCTCGTGCCTCAACAGCTTTCCTCGCTTTGCACTGCTTGGCTTTGGGCCCCGTTTCCTGTGCATCACCAGTACTTGTCAGACACAAGGCACCCTTCCCACAACAACCGATCAACAACAAAGGAAGCCGGCAACGAAGGATCAACAACAAAGGAATCCGGCAACAAATTATCACGCCCAGGCACCAATCAGCGCAGGCATTACCATGAAAAAGATCATTAAAAAAAGAGTCCGGAAACAACAAAGGATAAAAATGAGCGCGCCCGGGCACAAACCCCAGACCTAGGATGAGGACATTTTGCTGGACAAGGAACAAATCCCAAGGACGAGGAACAAATCCCAAGGACGAGGAACAATCCCACAGGACGAGGAACAATCCAAAGGACGAGGAACAATCCAAAGGACGATGAACAATTCCACTGGAGGAGGAACAATTCCACAGGACGAGGACCCTCTGAAAAGGATACGGAACAACTCAAAAGGACAAGGAAAAACTCAAATCACACGAGGAACAATATAAAAGGACGAGGAACCATTCCACTGTAGCAGGAACAATTCCACTAGAGGAAGAGTTCAGCTGGAGGAGGAACAATTCTATAGGACGAGGAACAACTTCTATGGTTTGAGAACCAGGCACATCTGTAGGAGCATTGCCATGCAGGTATGATCTGGCCGGGCACATGCCAGACGGGGAATTCGCATGTTTGCATGAGACAGTTCTGCAAGCAGAGCATAAGCAGGAACAAATGTCGGGTCTGTAATGAAATATTGTCGCAGCAGGTGTCCTCCGCAGGGCCTTGTTTCATATACAGACCATACAGACCAAAGCCAACCATGCCTTGAAACAGATGGAAGTCAAGGCAAGGCAGGGAAGGGTGGAAGAGTCCAATGGAAGTTCACATCAGGCTTTACAGGTGAGGCTGTTCAACTATCCTCGCTGACATGGTAACAGACGCAAGGCAGGTGCAAGAGAGTCGAATAGATTCTCACAGTACTCACTGTAAGATACATGGGAGGCTGTCCAAGTTACCCTCGCTGATATGGTAACAGATGCAAGGCAGGTGCAGTAGACTCCAATGGATTTCACAATACTCACTACAAGATACATGGAAGGCTGTCCAGCTTACGCCCGCTGACGTGGCAACAGACACCAACCAGGTGCAGTAGAGCCCAAAGGTTTAGCAGTACTTAGTACAAAACACATGGGAGGTTATCAAACTTACCCCCGCTGACGTGCTAACAGGCGCTTGTTCCCTCCTGAAGGTGCTAGGCCAATGACCACCCCTTTCTCCCTGCTGATCTGTACGGGTCCATTCCGCTTCAAACCTGCATCTTCGCATGCCATTGGGATGTCTTCATCATCCTCTGAAATGGCATGTATGGGACCTTCATTTCCCAGATCGCTGCTTTGAGGGTCCTCTTCTGGTGGCAATGGGAGTTCTTCATCCTGGACGAAACCAGCATCTCATAGACAAGTCTCTCTCAAAACGACATTGAGCGGTGCAATCCATCAAGCGCATCACACCCCAGGTGTTCACTGCCATGTAACCTTCCTGAGAATGCAGTGATCGTGTCAAACATAGGCTTAGCTCGTAAGTCAGTAGCCCAAATCCTTCGGGCTGAGCTCATTTACTAAGACTCTTGTCTTGCCAATTCAAGATTTGACACCTATATGGAGCCAGAAAGTGAGGCTTTTATGCGCCAGATCCTGTACCGATTATTGCAAAACCACACACTGTAAAGCAAGTATTAAGGCATTGTGTCCAAAGAAGAACTGGTAAATGACCCCACCATATTGCTGCGCCATGCTCATGTACCCTACTGAGTATTACATGACCATCTAACTGCTCACACAGGCTCCGAAAATGGGAGTGAATACCTCAGAGGAGGCCAACTCGGGTTCTTCCATCAATTGTGTCTGTCCTTGGTCAAGCAACTCTACACAACAAACACCACCCAACATTGAAATCTTGATAGGGTCACGCAAGCACAGGCATTGTATACATGAAACACGTAAGAAAGATGTACTGATGGAGCCCAGAAAAGTGAGGTTACCTTTAGCTCTGCGATACCTGTATCCTTCAATATGGTTAGCAACTCCTGCCCAGTTCTTTGACATTACTGAGCACGTCAGGGCACAGTACAGTTTTCCCCTGGCCCATACAAGAAGTAAAATGTCAAATGGCAATGCCATCTCTTAACATAACAATGCAGGACACAAGGATCCACTCCTGGAGGGAACAGGACAAGGTTCGGCTTCCCCCTTGCAGTAGGCACACTCACGGGAAATTCTTAGAAGGTATGATATATGGGCTGAGAGTACAGAATTTCTGCTCGTCCAAGGCCAATTTTTTAAGACGTCCGAATTTGGATCCCCTGCACCCCACAAACAGGGTCGGCGGCGAACTTCGACTAGGGGTTGACTGCACGACCAAAACTCTGTACGAAATAGCGAAAAGCTTACCTCACAAATGCACCAATAACATCGGGTTTAGGTGGCATGACGTGATCATTCAATGTACATTTCACCTTGCCGTTCGGCAGGAGTTCAAAGTATTTCACATCGTCGGCTAAGATCTGCCTTACAGCCTCGTCCATGTCCCCTTTCAAATGCTCCTCTAAGCTAATGAATCTAATTAACTATAATTTTGTTGGTGTTTCTAAAACAGATTATCATTAGGCAGTCCTTTGGCAGAGCAGTTGAGATCTGGCTGTACTGTACCGGAAACTTACCGGCCCATGACCAGACTGATGTCAAGCAACTAGAACAAACGTTTAACTTACGGACTGGTGGAATTTCCTAGGACCGGTCACTTTTTCAGCATCTTGAGTACACACAATATCCTTTGAAATCTTTGCATCGCCGGTATTTTTTCGTTTGCCTGCATCTTGTCGCTAAGGCGTACGACTCACGATCTAGGCAACACCGAGCGCCTTCATATCCCCAGCTTTTTGTAGCTCTTACTACATTTTCTGGGTGATTTTGGCTTAAGTGACATGGCGACAATTACGGGAATGCCTGGTGACGGGGCCCAGCTGTTTACTAGAGGTTTAGCAAATGCAGCCGACACTCGTGGGGAAAGCATGGTACGAGGCGCCCCACCTCTTCCTATGAGCTCACAGGCTTTTAATTACGCTTAGAGAGCCCAGCTCACAATTGGCTGTCGCTCTTTCAGGTCCAGAAGCACCTTGCTCGTCTTCAAGCAGAAAAAGAACGTGCAGCCTTGAATGAGATTAAAGGTGCTTTTGCAGACATGCCAGAAGCTGTTCTGGTTGTTGCATTGCAAGAAGCATCGTGGGACCTCAGCCAAGCGACCCACTTGCTTAATGCCTTTCAAACAGAGAGAGCTGGTGAACTTGCCCAAATAAGAAAGGTATGGACCTATCTGGCTGCTACAAACCAAGTTGTGTTTGACTGAAGCCTTTATTGCAGCTGTTCAATCCCATCCATCGAGTGGTGTGAATTGGTTGTCAAGTTGGAGTTGATTTGGCTTCACTATGGACAAGAATTTCCATGCCAGTGTTTGCTAACTGATACTGTCTGGTCAATTTGCTGCTTAATAGAACTCCATTGGGCTATGCAGAGGCTTTTGCAAGGTAAAATGCATGTGCCAAGGGGGAACGAAGATGATTCTTCTGATGAGAGCCAGGGAACTGATTCGAGCTCTGGTGACAGCCGAAAGCGTAAGTCTCGAAGCAAGCCCAGTAAAGACAAGAAGTCAAAGAAAAAGAGAAAGAAAGAGCGCAAAGAGAAGTCTCGCAAGAAGGCGAAGCACGAAAAAGATGAAAAACCAAAGAAAAAGGTAAGGCTGAGGAGGTTGTGGGAGGTGTCAAATCATATTTGCGTATCCACATGACTAAACTGTGAACTTTGGTGATTACACAGGAGACCCTTGCAAGCACTGATGGCTTTGGGAAGTACGGAGTTATCCGAGAGAACGACATGTACAGGTTCGTTATGCCCATCTCTGGACCATGTTGAGGGATTGGATGCTTGGAGCCCCAAATCGGAATTTGAGTAATGGTGGTGGTTTTCATAGCTGTCAGCAGCTTTGCCTTGTGTGCATGCCACTATTCAATGGCACTGGTGTTCTCTTCTGTCCTTCTGATTGGACAGCCATGCACATTCGTGAATTCTTGATTGAAGGGGGCATCGCCTCACTTGTGCTGTGTTGTGGACGACAATGTGTCGAGATGTCAGTTACTACGCACATGTTATTAACATAGCCACTGCTGGGGATTGGTGTAGCAAGCGATCGGAGTTCTCCATGTGGGCCACCGAAGTCCAAAAAGTGGACATTGAGACTCTGCCAAAGTTCGAGGAACGGGAGCTTTTCCGTACATACATGGAGGATTTCAACACCGGCACTTTGCCACATCGGAAGTATTATAACTTAGAATTATACGAGCGCCGTCGAGCTGAAAAGGCAGCGAAGCGGAATAAGCCATTGGTATGGCCTAGCAAGTACCATAGAGCCATTTATATGCCCCCTGACCCGCATGGCAACTTGTGTGTGACCTCTTGTCCATACATGTCAGCCTGATGAGTGTTCATTGGACAGCGCTCATTGTTGCGGACTTCATGAATTCATGTGATCGCCTCTTGGCTGGCTGGCATCTCTCATGAGCGTTCTTGTAATGTATTGTGGAATTTTAAGTGTTTTGTGAATCGTATTTGTACTTTGTTTTCGATGCGGTAAGTGTTGGTGATATCAAGAGTACCCTGCCATGTACACATACGCTGCGTGGTGTGTTGAGTTGAAAGCAGCGTTGTATGTTGAGCAGTGTGGCTCTGGATTGGGGTGAAGATTTCTTATGAGCTTCGACCTGCTCGTGTGTTTCTCAGGACCAGTATCAAAGGGACAGGTTGTGCTAAACAGCTGTGGTATTCCCAGCCTATCTCTATCTCGTGAAGGACCTTATCTGCAAGTGTCAGTAGTTCAGTTCATAACGCAGAATTGCTTGAGGTTTGACCGGTTGCAGATATAGAACTTCCAGACAAGACACACATGTATGGATACGTGATAATAGTCTTCATTCTACTTGGGTACTAAGAATGGCACCGGGAGGGGTTGCAGGCCACAGAAAAGTTGGTTTTCAATGATGAGGAGGAGTTACGAAAGGCTCAAGCTGCAGCTCGAGTCGCTGCTCAGGAGGAGCGCTTGCGGGATGCATACAATCAGCTCAAGTACACTGCCCCAGGAAAGGCAGAGGAGATGAGAGAACAGGAGCTCATGCGGATGCACATGAACCTGGCATACCGGACTGGTGACCATGAGAAGGCTACACGCATCCAAGAAAAGTTAAAGCCTGACAGCGAAAAGGACCCCCGCCAGTTCCCACCCCCGCCTTAGGTTTTGTTGCACGCCCACTGAGCATCTCACGGAAGTAGATGGCAGCAACACTATTTGCAGGATCAAAAGCAAATCCGACAACCTCCAAGCTGCATTCCGACAGGCTTTTGCCGTCCAGCTGTTGTGTAAGGTCATTTGTTCTGTAGGGTCCTCTATATACTTAGGCGATAGTTAACATAGTTAGACGATAAGTGTATTGGCACACAAAAGTTCAAATGACCATGTAGATGTTCTGGGCGAGTGCATGAGCACACAAAAGTCGACATGTAGGTATTAAAATACTGGTTTGTGGCTAATCGTGCTCTGCACCGCACCATGCACCATGACTCGCAAATAGCATTGGTCAACAAAAGCTGGCCTTTGTACAAATACAACACAATGGACTGGTGCAAAAGTGTCTGTATCATACTGGCGGACTTTGACGAGTCCAAGCAACCTGATTCCAACCACAGTCATTGGAAGCAACTGTGTGCGCCTAGACTGCCATGCACAAAGATTGCAAAGTGTTGATTCTAACTACAGTTGTTGAAAGTAATGTTGCCGGTCCGTACTTGTTGCAGTGCAGCCATTTCTACGCTGGTTGCCACTCACTGGTTGCACCGTTAACCACTGAAATTGGTTTGTGGCATTTTGGACGTTAGTGCATAAAATTTGCACTTGTTATGCAATGTGAATTTCAGTATCGTTACATTGCAAGGCTGACACATCGAGTTTTGTGCTGGACACACTGGATTTACAAGAAGTCTTTTCAAGTGCTCTGCCGACAGATTCATACGAATCTTTTGTTTGCAGTTCAAATTGAACAAAGTCTGTGAAAATTAAGTGACCTAACCTGTTGCTAGTTTACAAAAGCCAGGACAGAATGTTGACTTCGTGCACAGCACGGGTATTAAAGTAATGCTACGTATGCTGTACTTTTGCAGGGACTGAACCCATCACCGAAGCTTTAATACTGTGAATTTACTGATAGAGCAAGGGCTCGTGGATGAAGCTGAACATGCTGGTTGGGAACTCCAACCCCATCACCGAAGCTTTAATACTGTGAATTTACTGATAGAGCAAGGGTCATCCGCCTATCATTTAGAAGTGGAAAAGCGGATGACTGAACACACTCCAATAAACCTTTCAGCCTCTCTGTAAGCCCAACACCAAGGACATTGTGTTGGACTGGGCTCCTTGTATTAAACTATCAAGTCAGCCATCTATGGGACTTCCACTCCAAGACGTGAAGCAAAATCTTCCACCATCCTGCTCAAGCCCTCCCGCAGTGGAACAGTGGGTTCCCAACCCAGCAGAGATTTTGCCTGCCACACAACACAATGGCGTCTGGAGTCAGTGCATCTGTTTTTGGACCTGCAATTTACATAGAAAGTAAAGCACAATTGCCTTTGATGAACGTTAAGAGATTTCATGGCACACTCAAGATGTTGAAGCATTGCACATAAACATCAAGGACCTCGAGACAAGCCTGCACGTGTGGTAACACACACACACACACACACACACACACACACACACACACACACACACACACACACACACACACACACACACACACACACGTGCGCGTGTGGATGCACATGGAACTGAAACTATCATTTAGCTGGTGTCGAAAGGCACTTTTCTGCTGCTCAGACACCTTGTTATGACTCCGGCACCTCCAGCTCTTTTCCAGGAGTTTCAGCTTTGCAATGGGGAAGAAATGCCATCCGGCAAATAGTGCAGAGGGGCACCTTTGAGATGTCGGGCTTTCTACGAGTAGGGTCGTCAGCAGTGTTCTCCTTGTAGATGAACTCGGCCGCAGGATTGACAACTTCTTTCACCATCTGAGCCAGCTCAAGCATGGTGAACTCCACAGGGTTGCCGATGTTGAAAGGCCCGGTGTATTCTGAGTCCATGACTCTAACCATGCCTGCGAGCAATTTACCAAGTCTGTCAGGCTCTGGAGGAGCAGTGGCAAGCTGTATCAGCAATACATTCAAACATGCAGAGCCATTAACAGCCACCACACCCATCGTTCTCACCATGTCTGCAAGAAGGCTCTGGAAGAGCAGTGACAAGCTTTATCCGTACAAATTCAAACAGGTGGAGACATTGAGCCACCACACCTTTCAACATTACCCATAGTAAACAATTGCTGATTGATGAGTGTATTAGTATGTGGCAGAAGATCAGTTTTGAACCACCTTTCCACAACTGTAGAGCTTGCCAGGACAAACCCCCAATCTGTTGAGTAATGCTACTCTCCAACCTCATGGGAGAAGATAGAAAAGTGGCTTTTGGAAAATGCTGATGTGTTTGAAGTATGCCGAATGCAAAAGTGGAAGGGGTGGGGCGGCATGCCGAAGGGAAGAATAGAGAGGAGGGGGGGGGTGGCATTAAGCTGATGGCATATGACACATGCGTACCTGCAATAAATGTGTATACATACAAATTACAACTGGAGACTATTTGCATGAATGGATATAATACAATATTGTACTGAAAGTGTCCAAGATACAATGGAGATGCACATATTTAGATTCCTAGCAGGTGCACTAGAATAGGAGGAGAATTAAAAGAAAAGGTGAAATAATGGGACCTTCACAGGTGTGAAGGTCCCATTACTACAGCCCAGGTGTGAAACATTCTTTAAACTGTTCAACAAAGCTCAACACTTCCCTGCCTAAGAGATCTCAAGCAAAACTGTTGCTCGTTTCTTGTCTCTACAAAGGCTCAACAGTTCCGTATCAGATGGGTTCCCACCTTCAATCAGGTCAGACACATACTGGAAAGACCTGGTTTGTTGCCCATCTCCATAAATGGTGAGTGGTTCCCCTGTCAAGGCCTGTGCCACGAAGTTGCTGACCACCCGGCCATCATCCAGAGCCATGCGAGGGCCGTAGGTGTTGAAGATCCGCACCACCCGGACCTGCACTAGTCGGGACTGGCTAAACAGCTGCAGGGCAGATCTTTGCACACCGTAGATTAACGACAGGGTTTGCCACATGTCTTTGTTCCTACGACTACTCTTTCAGCCATTACCATTACTGCAGCAGGGATGTGACCAGATATGTGATAAAGAAGCCCCTGCAAGACGAAACTCAACTTTTGCTAACTTCCAGCCACCCCTTCGGATCCGCCCTCCCCCCTCCTCGCCTCCTCCCCACCCCTCGCTATCCCTTCCCCCCCCCCCCCCTTTGTTTGCTATCTCCATTCCCCCGCTCTCACTCCCCCCCTGCTCACAGGGGAGACAAATGTAGACCTTGGGTCAGACCTTGAACGAGCACAGTATGCATTGACCCTAATCCCCCCTCCCATCCTCTCCCCCCCCCCCTTTCCAGTGGGTATGAGTGTCCGCCATTCTTCACATGTGTGCACCCACATGTGCACACCTCCTGCATCTCTGTGCCAGTGTATCTTTTGTGTGAGGGGGGGGGGGCAAGGATGGGGCAAGAGAGAGGGGGAGGGGGGGCGGGCGGAAAGGAAGGAGAGGGAGGCAGGGAGGGTGAGGGAGGGAGGGACAAGGGGGAGGGGGGAGCGAGAGAGGGGGCGGGGAAGAGAGGCAGAGGCACAGAAACGGGAGGGGGGACCAAGGGGGAGGTAGCACGCACGCGGGAGCGACACTTTGAAGCCCCCAATGCCCTCCCTGCCAGCCGTTCCTACCCCACCCGGCCCCCCAATCATAAAAGTGGGATTGATGATGAACCCAACCTGCAATCCATGTTCCCGCTTGTAATCGAAAGTAAGACATTCCGCAGCCCTCTTCCCTTCATCATAGCAGCTGCGTTCACCGATGGGGTTCACGTTACCCCAATAGTTTTCTGTCTGCGGATGCTCCAAAGGATCTCCGTAGACCTGCAGCAAGGCAATACGTATCCCTTTTGCCATATCTTTAAAGCACCAACTTCTGGCCCTCTTAGGACTCTAGACAGTGCAACACCACTGCGTCGTCCTCTTAGAACTGCGATATGCAACACCACTGCATGGTCTTTCACACCCACAGATATGCAACACCATTGGTTGGTCCTCTTTACTTACAGATATGCAACATCATAGCCTGATCAACTTTATTAAAGTAACACACACATTAAGACACACACACACACAAACACACACACACACACACACACACACACACACACACACACACACACAAGCCACAGCATTGCCTGGTTCTCTGAACATTACAGATACACAACACCATTGCCAGGTCCTCTCAACAATACAGATATGCAACCACAGGATATGCAATACCATTGCCCAATCCTCTTAGAACAACGAAATTGCAGACACCACTGCCTGGTCCTCTTCCAACTACGGTTAGGCAGTCCTTTTCAACTACAGATAAGCACGCTTCATTGCGTTCCAAGGCATTCACAAGAAGTACAAAGCTCCGAGCATAACTGCAATGTACGGCTACCCTTATCATGCAACCACACTCCAAATTTAAGTAAAACATCGGAATACAAGCTTCCCTTCTTGCGTTTCGAGCAAACAACATTAGTTCCAGAAGAGCAGCCCACAGGTTGCAGAGCATGACCGCCCTATGCTTTCGTAAGGGCATGGCATTTCCTCTCAACAGACCCAAGTCCTTACCCAGATGCTCAGATCAAGTGTATATTTTGGAAAGTTTGCTTCAAATTGCAAAGGTCACATCACAACAATGAGAGGTGCCAGCATCAGACCTCCCTCTCCGCCCTACCTCCCGCCCCCCCCCTCTCCCTCCCTCGCTCCCTCTCTCTCTCTCTCTCTCTCTCTCTCTCCTCTCTCTCTCTCTCTCTCTCCTCTCTCTCTCTCTCTCTCTCTCTCTCTCTCTCTCTCTCTCTCTCTCTCTCTCCCTCCCTCCCCCTCTCTCGCTCCCCCCCCTCTCTCGCGCTCTCTCTCCAACCCCCCTCTGTCTCTCTCTCCCCCTCCCTCCCCCCCCCTCTCTCCCCCCCCCTCTCTCTCTCTCTCTCTCTCTCTCTCTCCCTATCTCTCTCCCCCCTCCCCCCCTCTCTCGGGCACGCTCTCCCCCCCCTCTCTCACTTTGTGTGTGTTGTGAGACACTCACACACACACACAGACACACATTCCCGAAATCCAAATATAAAACATGCCCCACCCCCTTTTCTCTCTATTCCTGTAGAGTGAGAGAGAGGGCGCAAGGAGGGGTGAGAGAGGCACAGAGGAAACGAAGGGAACGCAAGGGCAAGGGAAACAGAGAGGACAGAGAGGAGGGAAGGGGGTATGGGCCGGAAGGAGGGATGGAGAGCACGGAAACGCACACCACATGTGGGACAATCGGAGGAGGGATTGACAGTAGGAGTTGGGGGGGGGGGGGCAACCAAATGATTTGCCACGCCTACCTCGCTGGTGCTAGTGAGAAGGAAGCGAGCACGCACTCGCTTGGCTAAGCCCAACATGTTCATGGTTCCCAAGAAGCTGGTCTTCATGGTTTTGATGGGGTTGTACCTGCATGCCCCACGTCACCGCCTTCTACACCTTCCACGAACAGATCCTTCCCAGAGTTGGATTGGCCACCTTCCGCAGTGTCGTGGCCCTCCCGCAGTTTACCGTTTTGGGCTTCCAGACCTCCCCTACTTCTTCCCGGCGGGGGAAACCAGGTTGACTACATTATCACATCCGCATACCATGCCCGCTCCACATCACCAATTCTGGCAATGTTTCTATGGCTAAATTCACATGTTTCACTGTCCCACGCAGCATTAAGTACACAATAGGAAGGGGAACAAAGCCCCGTCTTACCCTTGTGAATGCAAATGCATGTTAACAAACTGCACCAAGAGCAGTGCAACTTAAAACATGCGAAATAAGGGCGTGATGCCGAGGGTCCTTTTGCAACACTTCCATCGTACTCTTTGTTCCTTGAGAACTGCAAGGTGACCAATTAAACGATCAGACGATACGTGAAACGAATGTGAAATGACTGACAAATGACAAATGCGCTCCAGCCCCCCCCCCCCCGCCCCCCGCGGACTACAGTTCCTCTCTGTCCTGCAAACCTTACATCTACTCCGTTACCTTTTGTCCCAGAGGCCTAGTCATAAATCTGCTACACTGCATCTGTATCAAGTACAGAGCGCAACCCAAGCTAAAGACTCGTTTCATCTTAATACAGCGCACATTAATACATAAGAGCATTGCGATGACATGTTCTACCCCCCTACTTTGCTTCGCATACTTGTCCAGAGCCCATACACACACACACACACACACACACACACACACACACACACACACGCGCGCGCGCGCGCGCGCCTCTCTCTCTCTCTCTCTCTCTCTCTCTCTCTCTCTCTCTCTCTCTCTCTCTCTCTCTCTTCTCTCTCTCTCTCTCTCTCTTTTGTGTGTGTGTTTGTGTGTGTGTGTGTGTGTGTGTGTGTGTGTGTGTGTGTGTGTCTGTGTGTGTTTCCCTCTCTCTTATCCCCTCCCCCTTTCCCCCCCCCTCTCTCATGGACGCGCGCCCTTCCCCCCTCCCGCTTACCCCTCTCTTTCACACTTCCGCGCTCTCTGCAGATGCCCCTTACTTGGCCCATACTGGCCCCCAACCCATACTTGCCCCCTACCAAAGACAGATGGAACCTTGGATGATATCCCCCCTACTCCCCCTTTGTCCTGCAACGGGTCCCCACTCTGAGATGTAATGATGTTGTAATCTACAAAACAAGCTTGACGGACAATTTTGCCCACACTCCACAATTAGTTTACTAACACTTAGCAAGGATAACTTACATGCAAATGGTGCAACTTGTTAGCCAGGAGGAGCTTACTTGTAGTGTATTGGTGATGCCGGGCAAGCTAGATGATATATCTGGTCCACTTCCAGAAGAATAGGCTCCACAACATCATGTCGTATCAGCTCAAAGTTTGTTTTATCTAAAAGGTGAGCTACATTGTCCTTTGAACCTGTGAAGAAGCTGTCCAGACAGATCACCTGCACAATCCTATGACACTGCGTCATTGCTGAGTGGCGGCATATAAAGATGTACATGCAGGTTGAAACATGCTGGGTGGAACCTGCAGGGGAAATAGCTTCTCTTTGCCCTTGAGCACGCAAACCCGCCCTTCAAATACAAGACTTTTTACTCCTGTCAAACATTAGAAATGCTTATACTCTCTGGAACTGAGCATGTACTTCCTGCAGACTTCCTGAAAGAGGTCCTTTAACAACGGATGTAACCCAATCTTCCGCAGAATCAGCAATGACACCCCCCAGAGAGCGTACATATGACAAGTGAAATAGAAACGTACATGATCCCCCCTATTAACCAAGTAAGTGCAGAGATGCGATCCGACGAACCCAGCTCCCCCAGTGACCAGGACTCGGTTCCTGTCAACCCTTGGCTTTGTTTTTATCAGCGTTGGTTCCTTCGCCCCATTTGCCTGTACCAACAAAATCTCTCATGTGAACTCTGTCAACCTTCCTCTACAGGAATAAAAGCGCATCGTGAAGGGGCCGCACATGGGGACAAGGTTAGGTAGTAAACACACATGCACTTGGATATTTACGTCGGCAACATCAAAAGACTTTCTTGATGGCAAACCCATTGCCAACTAACTCACCGCAACCACGTCCGGCATTGCAGGCTGTTTTTCGCAGGACCCTTCTTGTTGCTCCACTTACGGAGGGGAGTCTTTAATGCAGCGTGCAAAAGTATTATACTAGAACTTTGAATTCACTTATGCAACCAACGGTGCTTGTGCAACCTAGGGTGCAAGTGTTATTCACCCACGATTCTCTGCATTGTTC
>KV908378.1:149673-157173 GCA_002005505.1 Botryococcus braunii
GACTGGACCCCGAGTATTTTTGAGTATTGCTCTGGACGCGAAAGTCAATGAGAGCAGACATTTTGCCACTGAGAGACCCGGGCACCATTTTCCAAGAGCTTTCTGTAGCCTAATTAGCATCACTTAAATTCGAACGTCCATACACCAAGAAACTTCAGGGAAGACATGCAAGTTTCTGGATGCAACAGCAGTGTCAACACCTCAATGCTTCTTAAAGTTGGACGGGAGCTAAGGTATTATTACCAGACCAAATGAATCTTAAGACTTCCACATCATTGACTGTGTTTTGTGCTCATGCAGCGATTCGAAACAGTGTTAGTCCCAAGCGAAGCCGTGGAGAGAGTCGAAGCCGAAGTCGGAGCCGGGTGCGAAGTCGAACTCGGTCCCCTGTGCGGGCCCGCAACCGCTCGCGCAGCCGAAGCCGTGGGAGACGCTCCCGATCACCTGCAATTGGATGGCAGGTACATGCATAAAAATGTCTCTGAACGAGAGCTTTCATGAAGAGTGCCGCATGTCTGTGTGAGAGGGGGGGGGGAGACCAGACAAGTAGACCTGTGTCTGAGGAAGAACTTTTTTGGTACATGTCAGCATGTGCATCCGTACGTAAGCTGCATCCCTCATGCCCCCCCCCCCCCAACACACACCCACTCCCCCCCCCTTTCTCTCGCGCGCGCACGTGCACACACACACACACCTCTACACACACCCTCGCGCATATACTTTAGAGAGTTGGAGGGGAAGAAAGGAGAGATAGAAGGGGGGTATGTTGGAGCTGTCCCCATCTGCAAGCGCTGGTGAATGGATCCTGGCCAGAGCAGTTCTCTTCATAGGACCCGTGCAAACCTCAATGGAATGGCTTTTAATTCCCATTAGCACTTGTGATAGTATCTACATGTCTTGGTCAAGTTAGCTGTCTGCTGCAAAGCGTCTGCAATGCCCAGATGTCAGGATGTATTGACAAATGACCTGTGATTGTAGTATGCTGCAAACGCATATGCATCGCTCGGATGTTGCGCTGTAATGGTAGTTCGGCTGTGATTCCTGGTTGCTGTGCATTCACATTGTGCAGAAGTAATGGTGTATTGACAATTGAGCTGTGAATGGAGTCTCTGGAATGAAAAGATGTATAAATGTTTTGTCATGTATGCTGTGACTGAACTATGCCGCAGAAGCGCACCTGTAACCTATCACCTGATGATAGTGGCATGGACCGGAAGGCACTTGCACCGCTTAGCTTAAACAATGTGTCAGCTATGATTGAAGTAATGCTGATAAGCACCTGCAAGGCCTGGTTGTAATGATGTATTGACAAGTGTGTTGCGGACATGCAGGCAAAGCTGGACCGCCTGTATGACAATGGTGTACTGCGCAAGGGAGACATAGACACTTACACTTTTGATGCACTGGAGGCTTTGTCTGGGGACTTAGCAGACTGTGCCATGAACCGCTTTTGCGAAGCCAACTTTTCTCGTATCACAAACAAGAGCGGCTTCCTCATGGGGATCATTCGCCGTGTGCAGGTAGGACATGATCATTTTCGGCACACGAGTTGGTAATCACATTCATTTGTGGAGGGATGGTTCCCCTATAATTATTAGCCAGGTCCTGCTCCTATGTTTCGTTGGTATGGTGGAGCGTGATGCGTTTTAATATAAATGTGGAAGCACACACATGTGGATCAACTATTTATTATAAGTGGACATTTAAGTGGTTTTTAGCCCATGTAGCAACCGCTGTTCATGGGTCTGTGCAGGAGGATGGCCCTGACACTGGTGGAGCTGATCTGAACATTCTGCCTCGCTCTGTGAAGCACAGGTTGAGAGATCTTATAGATGATGTGAGCCTCTCCCGTCTGCCGTCAAGATCCAAGCACCTATTTTTGTTGTTGGGCTTCAAGCTGCAATGACCTGGTGGGATGTTTGACTGATTTTCCATTTTGGTTTGTGGCTGTGGGAGTCCCCCAGTTTGTAAGAGGGAAAGCTGTTGCTGTGGGTTGGTTGGGTACCTTTTTGACTTCCTTGCAATAATGATTTGGTTTCCCTCGAACAGGGGTACGTCTCATTCTGGCTGTGGTGTGTGGGTGGGTGTACTTCAATGAGACACATGCTTTGACCCTTGACTTGATGACTCCAACGAATGTGTTTGGCGTCGGGGACAGACTTTGGGCGTAAGCGGTTTTGCGCGGCAAGGAGCGTCCAATCTTTGTAGTTTCTGCTTAAGATGCTTGTTGGTTTATGCATGCAGGGGCGCTTGGCGAAGGAGGACATCGACGTCCGAATGTGCAAAGCTCTGTCAGATTTGCCGACAGACCAGGGCCTTGAAGCAGTTGACAAGTTTGCGTCAGCAAATTTGGATGCTGTTAGGAGCAAGACTGGATTTATGGTGGGTGCACTGCCAATCCCCTCTACCCCTTGTTGCATCCCAGAACTTCGATGTTCCCAAGGCAATCAAGGCACGTTCGTCGTTGCGAGTCTTGCAACAACCGGTTGGCGTCTTTGAGATTGCTCTTGATCTTGGTGACAATCATGCTGGCTCCTGGAGCATATCTGTTAAAACTAAGTTCATCTTTGGAAGTAGGGGCCTGCTATGGGCAGGGCCACAGGGGGGAAGGTAAATGCATGCGCACGTGTACACACACACACACACACACACACACACACACACACACACACACACACACACACACACACACACACACACACACACAGAGAGAGAGAGAGGGGGGGGCACACACACACACACACACAGACACACACACACACACAGAGAGAGAGAGAGAGAGAGAGAGAGAGAGAGAGAGAGAGAGAGAGAGAGAGAGAGAGAGAGAGAGAGAGAGAGAGAGAGAGAGAGAGAGAGAGAGAGAGAGAGAGAGAGAGAGAGAGAGAGAGAGAGAGCGCGCGCGCGCGAGCAAGCGAGAGACGAGGGGCTGTTTGAGTGCATGGGAACTAGATCTTTGAGTGACATACTGGATGTGAGTATAGATAAGATGCGCATAAAAGACCTTTTTTTTTTTTTTCTTTTTTTTTTTTTTTTTTGGAATCACGTTGCATGCCAGTATGTGGCACCAACCTTGACAGATGTGATTGTATAGATATATTGGACAGCATTCTAGGCTGCTGGCCTCCTGCACTAGCAGTGGGAACCTGTTAGGAGGTTCGTGACACAATCTAGCGCTTTGCGATCACTTATACTTCGTTGGTACAGCGGCTAACAGAGGCCTTGACTTGGGTTCGTGTACTGGCAGATGGGAATCATCAAACGTGTCCAGGCAGACCACAGGGGGTACCCACGCGGAGGTTATGATCGCGGAGGCGGTGGGTACCGTGGTGGTGGTGGCTTCGATCGCGGATATGGTGGTGGCCGTGACCGTTATGACCGCTATGATGACCGCGACCGCGACCGCGACCGTGGCAGCCGGTATGGAGGAGGAAACTCTTATGGAGGCTACAGCAGAGGTATGGCCTGTCTATGTCATGCATTGCTCAGGAGTCTCAGGATTGCTCAGTAATGCATTTCTTAGGATTGTTTGATCTACTAATGAGTCTTAGCTCTAGGATCCGTCTTTGATTTTGCTTAACGGTTGTTTCTAAATGAGTGCGATGCAGCTGTGATTATTGCATGTGTTGGTGCTGTGGTTGAAAGAAGATGTTTGACATACACAACCGATTTAGCCTTCGTTGGGGTGTTTGCAGACCGCTACTAGATGGGGACATGGATTTGATGGGTGACAGCCGCAGCACGGTGATGTGCTCAGGACGGGACCGAAAAAGACCTGGTCAAGCCTTTGTGTTTGATGACGCATCTGGGTTAAAGAGGCGGTTTGCACTGCTGCGACGGGTAAAATTTTCTGCACCAAGTTGTGGATGAGATTCATGGCTCTACAAGGGAAGCTGGGATGCTTCCGCTTTGGTTGGTTTGTGGGTAACTAAGATTTCCATTGGGAAGCCCCCATTGACAGTAGAGACAAATCTCTGTGAAGTTAGTGTCTATAACATCTTAAGAAGCATATGCTGTCATGTTGATAAGAGTTCTTGTAGAGGTTTTCACGTTCATTGCAAAGGTGTGTTGGTTGTCACGTTCCATTGTAAAGTTATGTTGGTTTCCTTGATCGCCTCCAAATACCCTGCTGAGGAGACCGTGCTTCTTGCCTTCCTCACGCTCAATGCGTTGTAGGGCTCTTGTCCCATCCCTGTTTCCTCACGGATTCCTATGCTCATTGCTCATGAACGCTTGTCTGGACTAAAATATAATAGGTGCAACTCGTGTAGTCCTGGGTGGAACTTTTCTTTGAGCACACTCATATTTGGCTTACAAACATATTCTTTTACGCCCTTTTGCACGTTCCGCCTGGAAGTCAGAGAAGACCTCACACAGGGGGGTGTGACTTGAGATTCTGTTGTTGGTATTTCAGTTGCAGGCCGTATGGGGGCATGTATGCCCGATGTGAAAATTTCTTGTCTGCCTCCTCACCATGTTTTTCATTCACCAGGACAACTAGCATTATTAGGGAAATACTGTTCCTGTCACCAATTACAAGCTAGGTCAACAAGTAGACCAGAGAGCTTCAAAGTATCCCATGTCAGAGGCGGGGCGCGCGCGCGTGCGTGCATGTGTGTGTGTGTGTGTGTGTGTGTGTGTGTGTGTGTGTGTGTGTGTGTGTGTGTGTGTGCGTGCGCGCGCGCGCGTGCATGTAAGCGATCGAAGCAAGGGCTGGGCTTGATTCCAAGGTTATGGAGAACTCACTTTCGTGTTTAGAATAAAGAGTGAAGTCTATCCTGACTGCACACCATAAACAAACGGTTTGTCTTTGAGTGCATAATTCGGTTGTGGGTCTAGATGACATAGTATCAACCGACTGCAGACCAATGTTGCATGGGGATTGCCATCATCTACTTGTTATTTAAACATGCCCAAGGTGTGTTGTTGAAATAAGCTCCACAAACAACATCAGAATTATGAGGTGGGACACTCTACTTCCTAGCTGCGTCTGATGTCGTTGACATTGCGTAGACGACTTTTACAAGATACTCTAACTGAATTTCAAAGAGCACAGGACGGTCTGCTCTCCTCCACTGTCTTTAGGCTTGAGCCAACCCTTGTCAACTAATCACCTTCTAGTCCTGATCCAGGCATCCGCAGTGTTGATTTGCACGAGCTTGAAGTACTGGCCACAACGAGTTGGGGCCATGGCTGCATGCTGGTTGGGCTGACTAGCATCCCTTAAACCAACATGCTGTCTGGACTCGAGGACTTGACCTGAACTTGACACATCGAGGCCGCAGGTGTCGCCTCACTTGCGGCCTGAAAGATGTAGTCTCACTTAGTCTTTCTTCTGACTGGCACAGTCTTTGAGCATGGGCTGCGGATTGAAGTCAGGATGCCTCCGATATTACGTAATCTCCAGGCATTTACCCGCCGCAGCTTGCGATGCTGTGTTGATGATGACACACGCCTGGTTTGCTCCGATACCGTACTAGATTCTATCTGCCTAGACGCCTTACCAGGGTCTTTTTGAAGAACTACATTCCTGCATGTCTGTAGCGACAGAACCCTGATCAAATACCTTGCTATGCTGCAAGCTGACTAGCCCATGAGTCTGCGAGCAACTCACAAACGCCAGGTTGAATAAAGAAGCGGCAACAAGCGTTTGTAGGTCTCACCAGCCACTTCTTTTGTCAATCAAAACTATCCTTTAAAGATAAAGCGCCTTTTCAAAAAATAAAAGAAGCACAGGAGGTGCTTGATACTATCTTAACGTTGCCAAGCATGCTTCGACACTCCACCGCAGAAGGGGCTTGCCGACCTCGAGATGGAAATTGACATTCAACGCAGAAACGCCCCACACCACTGCTTGGCTGCCATTAAAAAGATTGTTGAGCCTTGGACACGACTCCACAAGATATGGTTGACGTGCCCCAAGTTTTGTTTGCCCTCGCCAATGGAATTGGGATCCTATTCTCCAAAATTACAGTCAACCCAAATACTCTTTCCCGCCCACCCAGTCAATCCTCGGGGCATTGTCCCCACCTGGGTAGGGGGGGGGGGGCGGGGAGAGAGTGCTAAACAACTCGTTGCACAAAGATTGCAGACAGGCTGAGCAGAATGGCGCAGCAGCACTCGGCAGCCTTGTGAGTGCACAACCTGCGTGGATTGCTCACACCTCCTCTTTGAACTTTCAATACTTCCAGCTTCAAGGTATAATGCCAGAAGCGTTCCCAAAACCGCAGGGACCCTCTGCAGGGCCTCAGCAAACGGACCCTTGGGGTTAAAAATAGGATTCCACATATGTACATGACTCCACATGCTCGTCAGACGCAAGAATGGCTGCTTTTTGCCTGTAAGCGCACATTGTGCCAGAAATGGTAGTCCCAAGCTGCGAAGGTTTTCTCCTCAGCGCGAGGGCCTGGAACTGACTAGAGACATTCACTTATTGCAGACTCATGCACTGCTTTTTTAATCTTTAAAGGACTACGGAGTATCTGTATGTTATTCTGTGGATGCCTGGGGAATGACAATCTTCGTGACTCGTGACTAAATCAACCTCCAACCAACAACAGTATCCACTGCTTCCCAAGGCTTTTGTATACAGATTGCACGTAGCATTTCGGCCCCCCCCCTCCCGCGCCGGGGGGTGGCGAGGGGGGCTAAGAATCGCCGAAGGAAGAGTTGCTGTACCACTGCCCTTCAACCGGCAACCGCGGCATTGCGTTATAGAAAACAATAAGCGTCGAAGGAGACATCAGCACGACCCCGGGGCGGGAGAAGAGGCCGGGGCCGGGAGCTTTTGGGGGGGGGGGGGCGGGGGGCTGACTCCCATGAATCAGTGGAGTAGAGAGGGGCGTGTAAGGTTAGGCTACAAGCCGATGCCCTTGTACAGCCTGAAATACGGCAGGTACTGCGGGGCAAGGGAAGGAACTCTTCAATGGGCCGAATGAGGTTGGACTTAGGGAAGAGGCACTGCGGCGGTCTTCATGTTCAAGCGCGAGAAGCGCACTGTTCCAAGCAGATGCTCCGGCAGCTCGTCATCCTTGTGGCCTTCCAACAAGATGGCCATATCAATCACCTGCACATTAACGCTGCCCCTTCATATGCTTGCACAACTTCCTGGTCTAGTCGACCTTCAAAACAGCAAAAATCTTTGCGCAAGCTCCTCACGTCTGAGGATTGCAAGGGGGACAGTGCAGAGACCACTGCGTTCCCGGCAACAAGCAGAGAAAAAGACCGGATTGAACGGAGACGTGGGTGGCGGTGGGTAGACTCTTCTCAGGAGAACACAGATGTAACTAAAAATGGAGTGAAAATGGTGGGGTGTGGGGTGGGGCAACTCCTTTGAGGAGTATGCAGACCGGAACAGGTAAAAACTGTACATAAGGAAGCCGCAGGCGGCCTTGATCTGGAGACTGCACGGGGAAATTTCCCAAAGTGCAATTCTCCATCTGCTCGAAAAACCATATCCTTTTATAAACGAGTATGCATGCGTATGTATCAATCTTGAAACTG
>KV908378.1:167173-174673 GCA_002005505.1 Botryococcus braunii
TTCCTTACTGTACGAAAGCCTCCGTACAAGTTTGACGTCCGGGCCTACGTTGATGCCATCCAGGGCAAGCGTCAACGTGACAACCAATCGGCTGCTAACTACATTGCGCGTGTCAAGGCTCTGGGATATCAACATTGGGTAGGTCTCACCGGGATCGAGGAATATTTTGACATAACCATTTCTACCATGTCTGATAAGTTCCATTCGCAGCATATGAGAAATGATTGTATTATGCGAAGGTACGTATCATTACCATGACAAACCCCCCCCCCCCCTGCGCCCTCCCCTTGCCCCCTTTCATTACCATGACAGCCCCCCTCCGCCCTGTAGGCCCTGCCTACAAACTGAGCCTAAAACCTGTTCTTAAGCCTGCTCATGACAAGGGCAAGGGGCGTACGTCCTCCTCCATTTGTGGTGCAGGGCAGATCATCCTCTAGCTCGTGCTGCCCCGCCCCGAAGGCCAGCCCGTCCCCGTCCTCCGCATCCTGCCGCTCCACCACACCCTAACCCCTCACACTTTACACCCCCATGCTGCCCCACCACCACACCCCAACCCCTCAAGGCAACACCCCAACCCCTCACACTTCACACTCCCATGCTGCCGCACCACCACACTCCAACCCTCACGCAACACCCCAACCCTTCACACTTCACAAGCGCATCCCTCCAAACCACCACACCCCAACCTTCACACTTAACAAACACCTGCTACCCCACCACCACACCCAAACCCCTCAATGCCACACCCAACCCTTTCCAATGCAACAATGGTATCCTTCTGCACCACCACACCCCAACCCCTCACACCTCACAAGCGCATCCTGCCGCACCACCACACTGAACCCTCACACTTAAAAAACGCATGCTGCCGCATCACCACACCCCAACCCCCCACACATGTGTGGGTGTGTGTGTGTGTGTGTGTGTGTGTGTGTGTGTGTGTGTGTGTGTGTGTGTGTGTGTGTGTGTGTGTGTGTGTGTGTGTGTGTGATTGTGCATGTTGAGTAGCAGGAGCGAGAGCGCACCTCGAAGCCGTCAGTGCTAGAAGTGCGCAGATGGGGAAGGCTCTCAGATTCCGGGAGGGCTTCTGCAACAGAGACAGTCATGTTTAGATTGGAGCCAAGACGGCCGTAGATAAGCCTTCGGATGACAGCCTCGAGAGCTTTTCTCCAGGCCTCTGCCTCCGCCTCCTCCTCGAAGCACAGCCGCAGATCGTCCCGCCCAAACATGTGACTACTGGGCCACACGATTGCAAAGGTGTACTGCACCCCGTGACAAACCCCCACCAAAGCTCACTCGAGTTGGAAATACGTCAATGCCACCAGGCCCAGCCCGAGTTAAAACAGGCTCAGTTTGAAAGGAGTTGACCGATCGAGTTTGACTCACCTTAGTCCCACCAAAGCAGTCAGCCTCAAAGATTTGAGCCTCACCACGCCTGCCAAGTCATTTCAGGTTCAAGCCGAGTCATGTCAGTCTTTTGTCGCGTCATTTCAGTTTCAAGTCGAGTCATTTGAGTTTCTAACCGAGTCATTTGAGATTCCAGTCAAGTCCTCCATCCAGCGCAAAGCATCACAAACCTCTCCACACCTCTCCAAATCTCTTGTAGGCGTGTTTGGGACACTCTTCTCTCAGTTCACCTATCAAACGAGTACTGGAGGAGAATGGGGCCCTGTAACCGAGACTTTGGATTTAGAAGTGCAAGAAATCGTTACAAGACTGCCCGAGTCTAATTTGCTGATGCTTGTTTCACCGGCCCAACTGTCCTAGGTCCTGTGAATGAGCCAAGCCTTTGTCCATATAGCCCATAAAGTGCAGCAGGTGGTGTGAGAAATGTTACCAGATCCTTTCGAATGTGCTTCCCCGCAGCCACTGTCCAGAGTGTGCTTTTGTGGCGCGGACGTATCCTGAATGGTTTCTTGGTCATGGGCGTGAGCCTGCAGCCAGAGTGCAGCGGCCACACTTTCGTGGGTTCGATAGAATCCTGCTCACGATATGTAACCAGGTTCCGCCCTTGAAGAGCAGCAAACCTGCCACGGTAAGCGCACGAAGGTCAGATGGAACGACCGACAGTCAGGTCATCTCGCCTACTATGGCCACATATGAATGCCAGTCACCTGTGGATGAAGAAATATACACAGATAATTCTACTTGCGAACAACCAGAGGACTTGGGGCAGCCAAACTAGCACACCCCGAACCCACACGTGCACCAATGAAACCAGCGTGAACTATTCGTTTGCCACCAGAACCTTGTACGCTTCCCAATCCACCCTTACCTTGCATTACAAACTCCATCAAGCAAATTGGATTCCCGATATAACCAACCGGTTAGCACCGGTTCACTCCGAGACGGATCAGCAGCATCCCCCATCTGCACCTTGTAGAAGACCAGATTTTCACTTAAGGAACACGCTCAAACATACCGAGGTATACCATGTAACTGACGTGAGTCCAACCCCTCTGGGCATGGGCATAACATCCTAAAATAAAGCGAGTGGTGTACCCTCTGGGATGCATTCGCTGCAGCTGTACAGCCTTTGTACTTCAATGATTATGGGATTCTTTCAGCCCGGCTGACATTCGGGACATCCTCTAAATGCTTGCTGCTCATGAACAGATTCTCTGCTTGCAAGACGACAAGAGATAGGCTTGGAGGTGGTCATTGCGAACAAACTCGCAAAAAACTCAAAAAAAGAGCGACTGCACGGCGTCACAATCCCTCGAGGGCATGGGCGGGGTTACGACTGTCAGAGGGAAGGGCTTTTACCAGCAGGATTTGGTTGAAGATGGGACCAAGTCGGGTGGTACTCTTCAAAGAAGTGGAGTGCATTTGGATGTTTGCCATAAGATCAATAATTTTACTATCACGGCTTCACTAACGGACTCGACCTTTAAGGATCTCGAGGACTTTCCTACCCTGAGAGATGGGCTGCTTACATTTGAAATGCAAGAAGGTTTTCCCTTATCATTTGTCATGTGCTTCGTGTCTGGAGTGTCTGTTGACAGATTGTCGAGGTGGGCCTTGTTCTAGGATCGGCGCTGCTGACAATGCACACGTGAACGGCGCAACCTGGGCCAGTTGTGAATTTTCTATGCTGTCCCTTTACTGCCGCAAGATGTAGTATATCAATGTTTATTTCTCATTTGAGTGCAATATTTCGGCTCGGGTCCGGGTTCCCATGCACGTTTTTGGAAGTACAGTGCCGTTATCGTTGGAGAACTTTCAAGGTGCAGTTAGGTGGTCCCTCACTAGTTTCTCAAAAATGTTGGTAAGATAAGGTTCGGGCTGCATTATGAACACCGTTGTTTGGCTTGCTTAGAGTCGGCCCTCGCCAAGGTTGGTGGGCCGTCGGCCACTGAAGGTGTCGGCTGCACTTATTATGGGTGAAATGTCACTTTAATGTGTGTCATTATAACCTGCAGGAAGCACCGATTTCCTTTTGGGGTATGACGCGGGGTCTAAAAATCTTTTTGCTGGCGCGCATCACCGCTTCGAGATCGACAACAAGCCTGTCCGAGTTGGAGGCACTTGGTTCAACAAAGGGAACCACGTTGTTTTGGAGGGAACCTTAAATTTGGATGCTCTTTCCCAGTACCCTCGACTATGGGCAACGTGAGACCCCAGGCTTCTGATGCTCCTTCCCCCTTCTCGGGTCCCCCTGTTTTGAGGTACTGCTATCGATATAGAAGAGGTTGGCAGTGTGTGCGTGCATGCGTGAGCCTGCGCGTGAGTGTGTGCATGTGCACGCATATTTTTCTTTTTTTTGGGGGGGGGGGTGTGTGTGTGTTCAAATGTGTGTGCGTGCGTGCCAGTTGGGGGGGGGGGGGGGGGTGTGAAAGCATTCCTTGGGGTGGATGGGCCATAAGAGGGTGAGATGCGTACTGAAGCCAAGAGTCCTTAAATGACAGTACGTACTCACTTTTGCAGATATAATTAGAGGTGGTGGTGCAAACAATCCAAGGGTACCTTTTCCGTGGTTTGTTCCCTTTTCTTTTCTTTTTTTTTGGGGGGGGGGGGGGTTTCTGCTTTTGCGGTGCTTTGAGAAAAAAGAAGGGGGAAAAACACTTTCACAGCCTCTTTCAGTGTGACTGAAATTGTCACGGGCTCTTTGCACGTCCCGTTCACGCTCTCTTTCCACTGTTGAATATCACTGTCACTTCTTTTGTTTTAGTGTCATTTCATTGTCTCTTCTTCACTGCAACTGCCAATTTTTATGTGTCTACCGCCAGTGTTTATGGTCTACTGCACATCATGCTGCCCTTTTTGTACCTGACAATGAGCTGGCCACCGCCTCCGCAACTTCTTTGTTTTCTACTCTAAAAGAATTAATCAGGGAGCATTTTGCAAAATGCTCCCTGTTGAATGATTTCTTCCCAAGTGGAAAAATTTTGTTGACCGATGTGTGCGAGCCAAACTTGCATGTGCTGATTCGGCATAGGGGTGTGGCGAGGCTGCAGGCACACGTTGAATTCAGCGGCTGACATCGCCAACTCCACCCGAGTCAACCTGGCGGAGCGACAAGATTTTGCCATCCTGCCTGTAAGCTCTTTTTTCCGTCCCCCCCCCCCCCCCCTACCCCCCCACCCCAGCGCATCCCCCAAGGGGGGAGGGGGGGAGGGAGGGGGGAGAGGACGAAAAGGGGGGGGGGGGGGAGCTGCTGCCCCCCCCCCCCCCTCTCTCCCCATCCCGCCCTCTCTCCCCTCCCTCTCCCCCGCCTCTCTCTCTCCCCCCCCCTCAACCCCTCCTTGTCTCCCTCTTTCTCTTCCCCACCTTGCCGCCCAGGCGTACTGACAACCTGCATGTGTGAGGCTGCTGCTTCTCCCTTGGGTCAGGTGATGGAAGGAAGGTGTCCCCTGGCACGCCGAGCGGCAGAACCGGGGGAGGCTGGAGCACCCCGAAGATAGGTTAAGAAAAGTGTCTGCAATGGCCGATGGTGTGTTAGTGTACCTGACTGTGGTGTGTGTACTTAAAGCAGAGAGACTCCATGCCAGGGGAGGGTGTGTGGGAGGATGGGGTTGTAGGGTGGTGGGAGGATGTGGTAGCCCTCTTTGCATGGAATGTGCCTGATAGACTCCTTGGCTTGGCCTCCTTGTGTTGATTAGGCCTGACAGATAATTTGGAATGCCCTCTTGCTATGGAATGGGCCTCGAAGGGGCTTGGAACGGCCTGTCTTGTGTGTGTATGTGTGTGTGTGTGTGTGTGTGTGCGTGCGTTTGTGTGTGTGTGTGTCTGTGTGTGTGTGTGTGTGTGTGTGTGTGTGTGTGTGTGTGCGCGCGCGCGCGCGCGCGCGCTGAATGGGCCTGAAGGACTTCTTGGCTTGCACTCGTTGCCTCCAATGGGCCTGGAACACTTTTTAGCCTGTCCTCGTGCCATTGGATAGGCTCAAAAGGCCAATTTGGCATGGCCCCTTGGCATTGAATGGGCCTGGCCGACTTCTTGGTCCGCCCTCTTTGCACCGAATGGAATTGAAAAGACCTTGACGTGCGCTGTTCGCCTTGAATAGGCCTGAAAAAGACATCGGGGGTGGCCACGCTAATTTTGCACTGAATACTGGACCACAATCCGGCCTGGCCTCTTTGCATTGGTTAAAGGCTCACATGAACAAAACTGGTTTAGTTCTATTTGAAACTGAAATTATTATTATCGTAAAATCAAATAAAATACTAATTTTACCTAAGTGAGTGCAAAGCCGGATAGGTCTGACAGACGAATTGGTTTGGGATGCTTTGACACTTTCCGTTTTGAAAGGAGATGGGTGGCGCAGTTCACTCCTCATCTGGCATCCACAGCCGTTGGGCTCGAATACTCCTGGAAGGAGGCCGTGCTCCATGCAGCATACGATGTGAAGCAAGAAAAGCCGTTTATTGGTGCCAGCGGGGTGAAGCCCCCCACCCACCCCCCCCCCCCAGACGGCTTTCAAGCCAGGCTGCAATGAAATAAGAGCCAACACACCCCCCCCAAAAAAAAAAACAAACAAATGACTTTGAACAAAACGTCAGTCGGTCTACAGCTTGTTATGTCCGTCTGTAGAAGCCCTTACCTCAGAGGCTTCTCACTCAGAAGTGCCTACAGTGTTAGTTATAGTACTGCTGACATGTTCATCCCCGATACCTACGCCTAAATACATCCTTGCCTTCCCATACCTAGGCCTTAACAAACCCCCCCCTTCTCTCTCTCTCTTCTCTCTCTCTCTCTTCTCTCTCTCTCTCTCTCTCTTCTCTCTCTCTCTCTCTCCTCTCCCTCTCCCCTCCCTCTCCCCCCTCTCCCTCTCTCTCTCCTCTCTCTCTCTCTCTCTCTCTCTCTCTCTCTCTCTCTCTCTCTCTCTCTCTCTCTCTCTCTCTCTCTCTCTCTCTCTCTCTCTCTCTCTCTTGTACATCTGTTTTTTCCACGTGCATGTGCCTATCTGCTTCTGTGTGACATGGATGCCAAGTCAGGGATTATGGCAACAGTGTATCGTGGCACCCAACTCCTTTGACAAACTGCTGGGGTACCATTTAGTGACTGCTGCCGCAACCTTATGAGTTGCGGTACTGTCCAGGCCCGGCTCGCTGCGACTTGCCTCAGAGGTGCAGATTCCTGAGACAGCTGTTGAAGGAGGGGGGGCAGAGCGTTGCGGGGAAGTCGTGCAGTGTGGGAAGGATGAAGTCTGAATGGGTGGAGTCGTGTTGGGTGGGAGGGATGAAGTCTGAATGGGTGGAGTCGCGTAGAGTGGGAGGGATGAAGTCTGAATTGGCGAAGTTGCTTAGGGTGGGAAGGATGTAGTCTAAGTGGGTGAAGTCATGTAGGATGAGAAGGATGAAGGTCTGAATGGGTGGACTCGTGTATGGTGGGAAGGCTGAAGGCCAGATGGGCGAAGTCGCATAGGGCAGGAAGGATGGAAGTCTGAATGGGTGGGATGGGGTGGGGTGGCGAGCACACAGTTCTTCAAGCTGTTCAAGGACGACGAAGACAAGTCCTTGTCGGTCAAGTTTGACTACTCTCCTAAGGACGAGTATGGAATGATTACCATTGGAAAGCACCAGTTCGGCGATGACAAGCCCTTCATCAAGGTACGGCCCGTGCTAGCGCCTGACGCCTCCCTTATCCCCCAATGGCTTTGGGGCTTGACTTCCGTCTCACCGATCCCCCAATGGCGCCTGAGACCGCCTCCTGAGTTGTGGCCTTGGGGCTCGTCTGCCGTCTCAGCAGGAAGTTTACGCCCGACTTGGACATGGGGCTTGCAGTGCCCTGCTTTTCTTTTGTGTGTGTGATCCAAAAGGTGGTATGTCTCGGCGTATGAGGATGGGTGGGGTTATGTGGGTGTGTGGGCCTGTGTGTCTGTCTGGAAATGATTGTTGAGCGCACATGCATGTGTGGGTGCGTGTGTGGGTGGGGGGTTGGAGGGGGGGGGTGTGTGGTAATTTGGTTCGCATCCGTGGGCGCGCGCGCGCGCGCGTGTGTGTGGTGTGTGTGGTGTGTGGTGTGTGTGTGTGTGTGTGCGTGTGCGCGTGCGCGCGCGCG
>KV908378.1:179673-199673 GCA_002005505.1 Botryococcus braunii
AAGGATTATTTCTGAACCATATACAAGACCAGACTTCCACCACGACCAAGACATTCATTGTTACGGTATTGTTTATCAATATGACAATCACCATTATATGATATGATGACATAGTAATTACCACCCCCATTTACACCACCATCCACCCAGTCGTTCCAATGACATACTTGTGTAGCAGCCATCCAGGAGAGGAAGGGCCCCTACATACATGGAGGGTATTGATCTTGCGGTCATGGAGGCTGAGGGCAGCCTGGACACATTTTGCAGCTCGGAAGTCCAACACCTCCAGATTTCCATCTTTGTCGCCTACAAAGCCACTCCTGCTGTCTGCAGTGACGTCCATGGCTGAAAACTCCGACTCCTCATCTGCCAAGCCCAGGCTGAAACACGCTGCTGAAGGGTCAAGTATTCGAATGCTCCCATCGTACGAACATGTGAATAAGCGGGCATCTGCCCCTTGTCCCCCTGCCCATCTGTAGCAACCGCAACCCATACCCGCCGGGGTAAGTCATCCATCATTGGCAAGAATGAAACAAAACTTGATCAAAGAAGATCCCCCCCCCCCCTTCTTGGCTTAACATGGGGCTGTCTTTGCTGATATGTAGTCTCTGCATTACATACCCCAGAGAACTGCAGATGTAATCAGTACTAAAACTTACTCTAAGCTAAGCTTTTTCTAACACGAACGTTCATTAAGGCATCACAAAGCGCTCGAGTTGGTGCTGGCATCAGTACGAGTGGCGGTCACACAGTTGATATAGAGAAGACCAAAAATTGGTCCAATTTGATCGTGATAATGACATGCATTACGTACCCCAGAGAACTACAGCATTTAAACGGCTCCGTAAGATTAATAACGGTCTGCATCAGGACGATGCTTCATACCATGCCATACAGCAAAAGTAAGGTTGCACAAACACTAAGAGAGCAAAACTGACTATTTTAACCCTATTTCCTTTCTTTGCAATACCAGCGCAAAAGCAAGGGGTAAAATTGACAGTACAGACGCATTAATGAAATGGGTATGAAGTGTAGAAAGCCACAGTGGAAAGGAAGTAAGATTTTTGGTACCTTAAGCCACAAATGTACTCATAGTGAGGACGCAGCTCTAGGACATCGCTGCTACCTTCACGAGCAGGTTCCTCTCCTGCAGAACGCCAATGTGCAACTTTTTACAACCGGCATGAATAAACTTGTGAAATGTCTGCATCTGCATAAAAAAGGGCGCCTGGCTTTACCTGGATTTCAACTGTACAACATGTTTGAATACTCTCTGTTCACGTCATTTTGTCATCTCACACATCAGTGGCACCCCCCCCCCCCGGGGCCTCCCACACATCAGTGGCACCCCACCCCCCCCCCGGGGCCTCCTTTCGCCCATGCCCTTGATAGTTTGTTATCTTGACACCCTGGAATCCCAAGACACTTTCAAGAACCCAGCAAAGGTAGGAAGACCCTGATCACACTCGGCAGGGACATGCCTGAGACCACATCGTTGTGGGCACCTACTGCATTGCAACCGGCAAGCAACTCTGAGACTGGACTTCAATTAGAAATGCCTCCAACCCAGCTTAAGCAGGCAACATGATTGCAATGTCTCGTGAGAGGCAAGCACGCGCGCGCGCGCACACACACACACACACACACACACACGCACAGAGAGAGGGAGAAAAATATATGTGTCTGTCTGAGAATGTGTGCGTGCGTGTGTGCGGGTGCGGCAGCGGGTGCATGTGTATGTGCAGATGTGGGGGTGTGCATGCATGCATGCGAGCGTGCGTACGTATGTGCGCGCACGGGTGCGTGCGTGCGTGCGTGTGTGTGTGTGTGTGTGTGTGTGTGTGTGTGTGTGTGTGTGTGTGTGTGTGTGTGTGTGTGTGTGCATGCATGTGTGCGTGCATGCACACGGAGTATGCATGTATGAGCACCTGAAGAGGAGTGGTCAACATCCCACAGGCCCACATGACCAGCTTTGTCTCCTGCAGCGATCAACAACCGCTGTGTGGTAGGATGGAATGCCAGATGGACAATGCCTTCCCGAGTGACCTGCAACCCAGTCAATATCCGAGTTACAGCCAACCCCAATGGCCGCTCTGCAGCAAAGTTTCCAACACAGGGGATAGCCTACTGTACTGAATGTATGGGAAGATGCATGTGTGTGCTACTTCTAGCTTCAAATTATAGAGTGCAAGCTCCTTGCAGGCACAAATTCCTCTGCAAGAAATACTCTGGATCAAGTGACTGATGCCTCGCTGATAAATAATATCTCATACCAGATCTGGTCTGCGAACAAGGGCGATCTGGTATGCAACAAGGGCGAAAAACAATTTTGCCCACTGCCCAAGCCCACCAGAAATAATTAATTCTGATCGCCACTATACACAGCATCCCACCAGGAGACACGAGCCTTTTTTCCAAGCTCTGCAGCAGTAGGCCATGCTCATGTAAAAACGTTTCTGCACATACATGCTTCTTGAAGTACATGCCCAAGGTACTCACACTAGGGGTCAACATACTGTCACAGGTACACACTTAAACACTGACTTGTCATACAGCATCACGAGGCTCACCAACTGTCTGGCAACCACCAAACAGAAGGGTTAACCCTCTCCACACCATATGCCGCATAGAGAAAAGCTGCACACGTGCAGCCAAACAGGAAACTATGCAGCACCTATCCTGAAAGAAAACCAGGAGCCTCCTTCAGCGGCTCCCTTCATTGATACCAAGAATGTAGGAACGAAGTGATGATTTAACCTCACAGACCCATGGTGCAGAGATTACACTGGCACCATACACGACCACATGGCCCGATGACAAAACCGATCCACAAATTGCGCAACAGTATATCGCAATTGTGAGGCGTCAACATCTTTGTAATGTTCTGCGATAAAGCCTTTGGGTACATAAGAAATAAATCCCATGGGTTCCATCCTGTGTCCCCTCAAGCCGATGCATGCATGGTCCAATTAACGATGATGGCCCTGCCACCCTCTGCAGCAGCATGTTTGGAAATGAACCTGGCCCACTGCATTGAATGCAAAAAAGGAAGTGCACCAGCCGTTGCCTCTTACGTTGCAGCTGTTGGAGGAGCTCACTTTTGGTTTTGCAAGGTGGACAGTGCCCCGGCAGCTAACTTTTTCTGAAGCATATGCTAAGAGGGGAAACGCTAACAAACTACCCATCTTTCTGCATCAAATGCAAGGAAAAGAATATCCCACCAAAACTGCGCTTTTTCCACTCAGACTGCAAGGAAGGGACTACCCCAGCAAAGCACAGAAGCCTCCAGCAAAGAGTCCGGGAGGTGCTGTACCTTAGCAATGGCATCTGCACGGAGCTGCAGCTTGACGAGCTGCTTCACAGAGGATCTGCTCCAAATCTCTGTAGACTTTGCCGTTGATGTCTGAGGTCCTTCAGCCCGCAGCAGTTTCAACCAGGCTGCATCGGTCCCCTCATCTGAGTTTTCTCCCTTTAGGGGGAGCGTTCCTGCCCAAACCCCACCACCGTCTTGAAGCGGGCAACAACCCATTAGGAACGCCACGTTTGATAATATCTAGCCCACCTGTTACAAGCACGTTTTGGAGCTTGCACTGCTCCCCCGATTTTTTCTCCACAACCACGTCTAAACCAGGAATGACATACGACGACTGCGAGGGAAGCAAATTAAGAGCTCTGCATGATGGCTATGAAACTTTGATGAGTTCCCTCCAGGTCAAAGCTCCACACAAACAGAGAAGGTGCCCAGCTCGCCTGGCTCTTTAGTACGGTTGTCAGAAGCATCACTAAAAGGCAGGGACAATTATGTGTCCCAATTCATTGGAATTTATCCCAGTAAATCCCAATGTATTGGGATACAGGGATGGGCAATCAAAACGATAGGTGAAGGTGCTTAGATACATCAAGGATAATACAGTTCTTGGTGCGAAATAGCTGTCATGTGAGTACCCTTGGGATGCCGATCTTTGGGTGGAGAAGGCTGTCTGAGGACATGGGCCCCCAGGCGGATGTGTTCTCCACTGATGACGACGACTTTT
Organism: Botryococcus braunii; assembly: GCA_002005505.1. NCBI lineage: Eukaryota > Viridiplantae > Chlorophyta > Trebouxiophyceae > Botryococcus > Botryococcus braunii. Next base: position 183,708 of record KV908378.1, read on the forward strand.
CCTCCAGCAAGCTCTTCACTCACCGCTAGACCATCCGATGCCACCCCTCGCTGCCTCAGCGACACTCTGCGGGGCTGATCCTCAACCTGCGCACATTCACGCCTCAACATCTCCCACGAGGCTCAACCAATGGTTAGCAGCAGACCCTCTCAATATAGCAGAGAGGACGGGGGCGCCTCAGCGCGGGAGGGGGGGAACGCCAGAGAGAGAGAGAGAGAGAGAGAGAGAGAGAGAGAGAGAGAGAGAGAGAGAGAGAGAGAGAGAGAGAGAGAGAGAGAGAGAGAGAGAGAGAGAGAGAGAGAGAGAGAGAGAGAGAGAAGGGGGGGGAGCACGAGAGAGGGGGGAGGAGCATGTGCAGATGCGAAAGGAACGAGATTTGCATCTGCAAACCCCCTGCTTCCCAAAGCGCTGTTGACCCCTTCCAACATCTTGCACATGCCCGCTTCTCGATGGTCCAGGCACATACCAGCAGGGATGGTACATAGCAGGTAAAGTAGCATCAGCACAAAGGGAGTTAATAAACAAACAAGCAGAGAGGAGGAGCACGTAGGAGAACAACCGCTTGACAACCCCCCCCCCCCCAAAACAAACACACACACACACACACACACACACACACACACACACACACACACACACACACACACACACACACACACACACACACACACTCTCTCTCACACTCACACTCACACAACACAAGACAACACAACACCAACTACAACCACAAGCACGCGCACGCGGTGAAGAAAGGAAGTACAGAAAGAACTCATTGAAGTCAGCGGCCTGACTGGCATAGACATTTGGACACGTGCAGAAGCTGCTCACCGTGCGCTTCCGCTTGACAGGCAGTCCTCGAGGCGGTGGAGGACGAAGTACGGTTTTAGGGGTGAAGTCGGCTACTAAGCCTGGCAGTTGCAGGGCCATCAGCCGGGCCTTGTTTCGGGCCATTTGCTCAGCCCTTGCCTTCTCATATGCTGATAGCCCCGCCTGCTTCATGCCGTACAACGCAATTATGGATAAAGACATCGCGACTAACCTCCTTTAAAGAGGTGGCACATATCCAACACACTTTCACAGAACCCACAGGGCTCGGGTCTTGTTTGAGCCGAAGAAATGCCAATATCACCTGCCACCCACCAAAAAAAGCGACCAGCCGCCCCCCCCCCCTCCCCACACACACACACAGAGTGAACCTGCAGTGGCGAACGCAGTCGTGAGAGGTCAACCGGAGAGCCGGGATATAAGGAACTGCACGAGATTGCATGCAAAACTTTCATGAAGCATACAGCAGCACAAGCTCAGGAGGAAATCTGCGCCAAGACGCCTTCAGCCAGGCCAAGGACAGGGAAATATAGGGCCAGCAACAATACTTCGGCCGGCAGATACGTACCCCGGGGCTCAATGGTGCCGGAGGCTCTTCTTTCTTCAACAGTCTTTGTGGGTTTGTGTTCTCCTTGTCGTTACTAGCAACCGAGCGGGCTTCTGCCTCTTCAACCACCAGGACTGGTGTCCCACCTTCAATGTCACCCGCCTGCCCGCAACACAAATAACGTTTCTCCCCCAGCAAATCTATGTCTTCACCAGGAAACAATTGAAAAGATGAAAAGAAAGGGTTCCCTTATTGCTATCCAGAGGCTCTTTGAACATTGGAAACAGTGAACATTGAACTCAACATTGCAGAATGCCCCTTGCACTTCTGCGGGGCAACAATCATACGGATGACCAGGCTGGCCTACCTCTGTATAACTATCCTTAACCCCCAGCCATCAAAGACTAGACAACATGAACTCACAGAATCAAACATGCAAGGCATTTGGTACGGTTGCAACAACATTAGCATCAGTTGGTTGCCCCACAAAACCAAACCAAGGCAGTACTCTTAGTCTCCCAAATCTACCTTCCCCAGGTGAAAATTCGTTATCTGTGGTCAGCAAGGGTTAACTGCTCACAAATAAATCCGAGCACCAAAAACGTAGGAAAGCATTGGAATAAAGATATGGGCATGCAGATTCCCATCCGCAGTTTCACCACATGTCGTTCAGATGAATTAGAAACTAACAGTAACACACACACACACACACACACACACACACACACACACACACACACACACACACACACACACACACACACACACACACACACACACACACACACACATGCACACGCGCGCGCGCGCACGGACACGCGCACGCAGTCACCGCCGTGAAAGGGCAACATACATTCATCGAAGAAGCCACATACCAACGTCAGCATGGTGGTGCCCTACCTCGCCATGCTTTACAATATTTGCATCTCTCAGATTTTGAGGTGTGGAAGACTTCTGCCGCGTCACTTCTCTGGCCATCGCCCTATTCTGTCGCTGTCGACGCAGCTTGTCCTTATCGTCGTTGACCTTAAAAGCCAAATTAAATTGCCTCCTATGTTCTGAATCAAGGGCATCTAAGCCCTGTATCCCCATGATTACACTCCATTTCACTATCCCACAACTGCAAAATTCCACACCTTAAAATCCACCCCAGATAGTTTATGCCCAAACAGCTGGATTTTGCTGAGGCTCGCACCTACCCTGTCAGCTCCCCCCCCCCCGAAAAAAAAGAAAGGGCATCACAAACCTAATATAAAACGTGACAGGTTATGCCCAAATGGCTGGTTCTTGCTGAAGGCTTGCCCCTAACCCCATCAGCCCCTCCCCACTACCGCAACACAACACAACACAACACAACACAACACACACACACACACACACACACACACACACACACACACACACACACACACATGGGCGCACACGCACACACGCACGCGGGCGGGCGTGCGCGTGCATGTGCGTGTGTAGCAGCGGGGCCACAGAGACGTACAAGCTGTAGCCAAGAACAGAGGTTAGGTTCAAGTGTGCCCGCCATGAACCTCATTCCCCTCTTCCCAATCCCTCCCTCCCTCCTCCACCCATCTCTCCGCCCCCCCCCCCCCACCCCCTCTCTCCTCTCTTTCTCCCCCGTCCTGCCTCCCCCTCCCTCCCCCCTCCCCCCCCTCTCTCTCTCTCCTCCCTCCCTCCCTCCCTCCCCCCCCCCTCTCTCTCTCTCTCTCTCTCTCCTCTCTCTCTCTCTCTCTCTCTCTCTCTCTCTCTCTCTCTCTCTCTCTCTCTCTCTCTCTCTCTCTCTGTGTGTGTGTGTGTGTGTGTGTGTCTGTGTGTGTGTGTGTGTGTGTGTGTGTGTGTGTGTGTGTGGTGTGTGTGTGTGTGTGTGTCCCTCCCTGCCCTTCCTTGAGTGAGTGTCTCTGTGTGTGTGCACGCCCCACGTATGTATGTGAGCGTGTGCAGGTGTGCGCGTGTAGGTCAGGGTCTGTGTGTGTGTGTGTGTGTGTGTGTGTGTGTGTGTGTGTGTGTGTGTGTGTGTGCCCACATGAGTGTGCTTTCTGTTAATGCCTTCCCTCTCTTCCTTTCCTTCTGTTGCATCCATTATCCCCATTTGTCCTCCTTCCTTCTCTCCTTTGGGGGCGACCCAGTAAGTAAATTTGTCGCGTGACTTCCGCCCCTATTTAGGGTCCAGCCCGCGCTTTCCTTGGGGAGGTGGAAATGCTCTTTTTCTCTCAGGCATTTTTAGAGAATAAGTGAACTATAACTAATCCATATCCCTCAGGGCATAAAAGATGCCCTCTTACATCGTTGGTGAAATCAAAAATGTCCGCTCATGGTAGGATGTGACAAAGTTTGATTACATGAGGCATAGAAGTGGAGTTACAGGATTGGGCGGAGAATGGTGGCAGGTGGGTAGAACTGATGGAAAGCCGTCCAGGCAATTTTGGTGCCGGAAAAATTGATTGTGCAACCTTGGTGCATGCAATCGGGATTGCTAAGCTCCCATGTCCTGACCATGTGCAGAGCTTCACTTCAGAGACGCAGCATTCAAATGAAACCCGTATGTACCTTGAAATTATTAGCCTCAAAATCAGGTGTCTGCTGCAATACCGCGCCAAGTTCCTCTGCTGCTGCTTTCAAAGTTAAAAATGCCTTTTTGTCCTTTGAAGTTACTACAAACCGCACATCCCCCTGCATGACCATGCACATCCCAGATTAGTCAAATAAGCAACTTTACCAAAAACGTAAAAAAAGGAACCAAACCGAGGGAATGTGGCACAAATTTGCAAGTGCATCATCCATCATGTTAACCCAAGGCTCATGACAGTGGAAAACACTGCTCAGAGGCCACCCGCTGGGCACTCTGATCGACCCCAGGCCTCTTCCGTGCCATACCTTCTTAAACTTGTAACCAGTAGCCTTGCAGGTTCCACTGGATTGCTTGCAAATCTCAAGAAAACAAGATTCAAGAAAAGGGCGTGGCAGCTGCCATGTTTGCACTATGCGTCCTCCCACGTACGCTTCCAGCCCCTGCACCCAAGGCAAGGCCTTGCAGTGGTCAACAAAACGTCTCTCTCTCTCTCTCACAAGCTCTGGACTTGCAATGCTGTCTGCGAACCATGCTCAGGTACATGAACTTGGTTGGTTGAGAGTCAAGAGTGTTCAAGCGCTTAGCTCTACAAGCTGTGCAGTACATTAACGAAAACGAGCGAACTGATCAGGTTCCACATGGCCCGCCAGTCAGTCCAGAGATCAGCCTTCAACATGGCATTCTTCTTTGCTGCATAAACAAGCAGCAAAACACTTAACACTTACCACACGTAATGCCCCTTTGGGTATTTGCTCCCCACTTGACCGGCACGTGCTTTTGCCGCTTATTGCGGGTCCGACGGTCAGGACTGCCATGTAGCAGAAGACAACGTGACGGAATAATAAGAATCGTCGGATTTTCGGATACTTCTAATCGGCGCGTTCACTTAGTCTCCTTGGACCGTCACGCAACCGACAGAGCTGCCAATCATCTCCCACAGGAACTTGAAAACGACCTTCTTCTTTTTACATGGCCGTAGGTTAAAATCAAGATATATAATTATTTAAATCGAAATCGTGAGGAAGAAGCATTAAAAGGCAGGCGGACTGCGTTAGAGGCGCGCGATGTCCACCTATCCGGCAAAACAACATTTGAGATCCCTGATGAGATACTTCACGACTGTCTGTTGCAGTCTATCTTAAAAACTTTGTTCAATGCCAACGGTTGCAGTGTCGGGCGCATTGAAATTAAACCACGACTGATGGAATGAGCGACGTGGACTCAGCATGGGACTTGCTGCTGGCCCTGCTGCGTCCGGCTGCGTACCGGCTGGCGTAGTGTACGACGGATCTCATGATTGTCGCTCTCCTACTCCAGCCTTTGATGGCCCTATAACAGTATCAGGCCAAGGAATTCCAATGGTTGGAGTTAATATTTGTTTCTTCTCGGTGCATCCGGCGGTAGTGACCGAGATCTCGATCCGACCGCCATCGGTGTTCGTTTCTTCCCAATTGTGTTTCTGTCATCAAGAGTGCTAAGTGTAGTAGCACAGAACTTACAGGAGAAACCTAGCGAAATTGTGATGAAGTTGGTGTTATTTACTTCACCTGGGACGGTTGACAACGAGGCTATCGTCATCGACAACATCCTTCGACGTGGCTGCGAAACTCTTCACCTCAGAAAACCATCATTAAGATTGAAAGAATATGAGGAGGCCATCCAGTGTATCGACAGCCCTCTGCATAGTAGACTGGTGCTGCACAGTCACCACCACCTGTCCCTAAAGTATAAAGTCAAAGTATGTGTCTAACCTTCACATATCTGGTCGGAATACTTCCGTGCTGGTTGGCAAGGGTTGTGGGTACTCCTTTGGTGATTTGTTAGGGCCTTCATTTCCCGGAGCGAATCCGACCTGAGCCTCCACCATCACGAATGGCAAACCAAACCATTTCCACAAGCTTTCACAGAATGGAAGAGGTCCTGGAACTCAAGCAACACTCATGGGACTATGTTTTCCTAAGCCCGATTTTCAACAGCATTAGCAAGAAAGGATACACTGGAGCTTTTGATGAGATGGCCTTGCTGGAGGGCATTTGCAAGTCTGCTGTTCCTGTCATTGCACTTGGAGGTGATTGCAGGCTGCATTCTCTGGGTGCATGTGTTGATTCTTGATTTATTTTGTAAAACACATGAAGCTCCTTTATCCTTTGAAGAGCCACTTGTAAACCATAGCTGTGTTAGTACTGGATTGTTTCAATCTACAGAACAGCAAATCCTGTCAACCCTGGCTTAGAACTACAAATCGCCTAGGTCCTAATGCAGCAAGTCCAGGCTTTCCAACCTGGGTTTCGCCGTAGATTCTCTGTTCTCAGGTGTCTCTCAGTTGTTCCGTTTGCGCATGAATTCCGAGTCCTTTGTGATTCCTCATGGTAGGCCAGTGGAAACATGTTGAGGGGAGCATTTTTACATGCAGGGATAACAAAGGACAATCTAAGTACCGTTGCTGAGTATGGTTTTGAGGGAGCCGCTGTTTTAGGCTCCGTCTGGGAAGCTCCAGACCCAGAAGCTGCCTTTGTTGAATTGCAGACTGCATGCCGCAGATTGTGACAAGCAGTGTGACCAATACTTCACTCTGGCCTGTAGCAAGGACTTGAGATTGGAGGGTTCCAAAGGCGAGAGAAGACCGTTAGTCTTCAGATCCACCCTGCCATCATCTTTACCGTGTTCGAAACTGACAGCCTTCCAGACGTTCATGTTGCAGCGGCTTTTCGACCATGCAGATGCACAATAAAGGGAGGACTTCAGATATTTATAGCTTGGGTGCCGCGTATCTCGAGTTGCCATTGCAACAGCCGCCTATGATTGATGATTGATGCTGTGAGGCGCAAATTGAACAAGAATACAGTCTGACCTGATGAGTTGCATGTTAGGAGGCGTAGGTCTGGTAGGCCTCAATTTGGCTACAGGCACTGAGCTTTACAGCAAGCTATATGCATTTGCGGGCATTGCCTTTTCGCACATCAGATATGATACATGGGAGCGCACAGTAAATTCTGGAGAATTATTGGAATTACTCCTAAGAACAATGGCGCGCTGCATAATGTATATTGTGGGAGTTTGTTTGCACGGCCCGATGGCACAGTACGCGAAGCTTGTGTTAAGACTGTTGGAAAACTGCGCTAGGGGAGACTCCACTTTCGATTGCATATCCACGCATCTACGTCAGCCATTGTGGCTTTGGAAATTCTGTGCAATCTCCAAACTCTATTGCTGGTCGAGATATGGCCCAGTACGTTCTTGCGTAGAAGAGAAACGACCGGGCGGAGAAGATGAAAACGAAGGAAGAGAACACTTACAGCAAGTATGCACTTAGGTTTGTGCTTCGAGACTTGTCTTGAGAAATATTTGTAAGCTCGTGAGGGTGTGTGTGCCACATGTAACAAGGAAAAAATTCGGTCTCCTGTGCAGAAAGCAAGGGTAGCGCATCAGATGTACATGTGATCTCATGAGCCCGTGGTCCTCAGACCACCTTTGTTAGCTTCGTTAGAGGTGTAGAATGTATGGCTCCATCTCAGGTCTAAAAGTCTGGTTTTACTTGAATTACAGAGAAGCATGCAGCAAACTGACCCTGAGAGAGAACAACAAGTATGTTGCGATGATTTGATTGCAATGAAGAGCATGCTTTTGATACTTAGCTAAAGAAGTATCTTCCCTGGAAGCCAATACTGCTTGCTGCATCAAGATTTATGAATGTGGCTGGATGCTACCCTAGATCACCTTCTTGACTACAGGCAATTAAGCTAGGCATCAGGGTGACGAACACGGAGGCTTGCACAATGTTGTCTCAGGGGTAATGGTTGTGGCTTTGCTCGCACATAGGCCTTCGCCAGCGAATCCATTTAGCTAGGCATCACAGTGACTACAGGAGGCTCCCCAAGATTTTCCAGGGTCAATGTCAAGACTGTTGATTGCGTTTTTGCTCAACATAGACAGACGCCTTCACAATGGCTTTAGTACTTCTACTAAAGTACGGGTGCCAAAAGGCACATCTCAACTCAACAACTCGGCTTGATGCATGTCCCAAATTAAACGCTGTTCCTTAAAAGCAGTTACTAAGCGGTAGCACTGAATGGGATCCCCCCGTCCCATCCCTCCCTGCCCCTCCCCCCTCCTCTCACACTCACTCACTCACTCACTCACTCACACTCTCACACTCTCTCTCTCTCTCTCTCTCTCTCTCCTCTCTCTCTCTCTCTCTCTCTCTCTCTCTCTCTCTCTCTCTCTCTCTCTCTCTCTCTCTCTCTCTCTCTCTCTCCTCTCCCTCTCCTCTCTCCTCTCCCTCTCCCCCCTCCTCTCCTCTCTCTCCTCTCTCTCTCCTCTCTCTCTCTCCTCTCTCTCCTCTCCTCCTCTCCTCTCTCTCTCTCTCTCCTCTCTCTCTCTCTCTCTGTGTGTGTGTGTGTCTCTCTCTCTCCCTCCCTCCCTCCCTCCCTCCCTCCCTCTCTCTCCCTCCCTCCCTCCCTCCCCCCCCCCCCCCGCGCGCTCGCGCGCACACACACACCCACCCACCCACCCACACACACACACACACACACACACACACACACACACACACACACACACACACACCACACACACACACACCACACACACACACACAGACAGAGAGAGAGAGAGCACGAAGCGCGCGCGCCCGCGCGCGTGCGCATGGTCTTGCTTGCCATGCCTTTTATCCCCTCCCTCCTACTTAGCTCTCCCTCCCTCCCTTTTTCACAAACCCTCCCCCTCACTTTCCCCATTGTCCCTTTCCCCCTTCCTCTTCGACTTTCCTCTCTCTCTTTCTATCACCCACTTCCCACACTTGCAAGTCAAAACCATAATTCAGTTGCTCCATTAGGTTCTTCTGCTGCGCTCCAACCATTTGAACAACACAGCAGCCTAACCCAACTCCATCACTCTGGGGAGGATTGCCAACTGAGAGGTACCAAAACCAGGGGGGTGGGCGGAGGGTGGCGCGCGAGCCAATGTGACACTGAACCCAGACCTGTGGTCTCATCAGCTGAAGAGGCTGTGTCGCGAGCGCCCACAATAAGAATATCTGCCTGGATGTCCTCAGCGATTCTGCAAAGTGCATTTGCATATGCTTTTGGCAGACAATCCTTGTTCTCGACCAGGAGATGAAACTCATGGTCTGCTAATTTCTGGGTCAGCAAGGGCTCTATCCTGCAGATGCCACAGTTTTGGACACCTCAAAATTCCAGACTTTCAACCAATTGCCAAAGAAGTGCATGACTGAGCTTGGGTATACATATGTTTATATAAAAGGGCAAAGGGACATCCAAACAAGGCAGCAAACCCGAAGTTCAAGCCGCTCAGGTTGACGCACCTAGTTTTTATAAATTCCCTTGCTTCTCCAATCTCTTCAAGCTCATGATGTGGTCGTGGATCATGAAATTTGAAAGTCGTTCCCGGGAATCCTGAGTGGTCCAACAGGCGTCAAAATAGCTGGCTACACGTGGACAAGCCAGTCACAGAGCGTCACACCTCATGCATCGCACCATGAAAAATCTCCTTGTCAGGCAGCATGCAGTTGACTATCATCACCTGTTCACAAATTTCTTTTGTTACCACCAAGCATGACCTCCGTGAAAGAATGACCCCCTGTCAAGACAGCTCACATACCACATGAATGACGTCTCTGTTACGCCACAACTCCTGTAGTGCATAGTTCAACGCATTGATTGAGCTGTCTGTATTGTGTACTCCCACAACCTGAACCCAGGCCACGACTCAACACCGGTGTAGATCCATAGCATTCTTCTAAATGTGGATTTTACCAAACAGCTGCAACACATTTATCAGAGAGAACTGAACGATGAAGTGACAGACCAGTCTTCTACCGGGTTTCGAATGCTCCTCGACGGCTCCTCCACGTCCTTGCATTTCCACGCCCGTCTATTATCCGGAGTGGCCCACGAGATCCCCCAGCCACAATCCTTTCCCTGGATTCATCTTAGCTAATTCCACGCATATCTCGACCATCCATTCTTAGGGCCCAAACACGCAGTGCGGAATAGGTTACCCGTGACTACGGTCTCCTAGTCGGGGCCCGTGGGTAGCGGCCGCTGCTATCCGGCTTTTTTAGGTGGACATGCGCCAAATTTGTGTCCCATGATGGACTCCCATCCAGGGTACGACAGGGCCCTAGAATTCCCTTCGGGTGGCACGAATACCTCAGCTAGAATCGTGCGGGTGGCACCCGTATGTCGGCAGTGAAAATGACGGTTTTTGTGCGGGGTGCCCGCATACCCAGGCAAAAAATGTGCGGGTGGGCCAATTTACGTCTGCACGCTTAGCTTTGGGACTCCTGCCGAAGTGTAGATAATAGCAACCACTCTCAATGAGTTCTCATGCACTTAAAACGAAAATCAGGGAATTTTGACATATGATACACCACAAACCAATGTGAAAACGTTCTTGTGTGGCCAACGTTCCGTTCTTCATCATCCCCCTCGACTATGCATAGCATAAATCAAATCAGATTCTGTCACCAAATAATCAATATTTAGTACAAAGAGTGAAGCTGATCCTAACCGCACACCATAAATCGTGCATGCGGGAACGCGGAATCTAGGGGCCGAAAACATAAGGTGGGGTAGTCAGAAAACACAAGGGGAGGGGGAGGGAGGGAGGTAGGGAAGGGGAAGGGGAGAGAGAGAGAGAGAGAGAGAGAGAGAGAGAGGAGAGAGAGAGAGAGAGAGAGAGAGAGAGAGAGAGAGGAGAAGAGAGAGAGAGAGAGAGAGAGAGGGAGGGAGGGAGGGAGAGAGAGAGAGAGAGAGAGAGAGAGAGGAGAGAGAGACGGCGGGGAGAGAGAGAGAGAGAAGAGAGAGGAGAGAGAGAGAGAGAGAGAGAAAGGGGGAGGGGGGGAGAAAGAGGGTGAAGGAGAGGGAGATCTCTCTAGAGGGAGGGGGGAGAGAGAGAGGAGAGAGAGAGAGAGAGAGAGAGAGAGAGAGAGAGAGAGAGAGAGAGAGAGAGAGAGAGAGAGAGAGAGAGAGACAGGGGTAGTACTCGTCCTCTACAAAAAAGCCAAAAGTTAACTGAGATCATCTTCTTTAAAGGTGTCCTGCATCCCCGTAAAATTCCCTTACCAACCCCTATATTCTGTCGGGGTACCCGTATTGCCTTGCAGATAAGGCGCGGGTGCCTCCCCGTAAAAAGACCTTGCAAACGCTGCAAAACGTGCGGGTTTCCAGAATGCCTTTCCAGATATTTTACGGGCCCCGCAAGCGAAGCCCAATCCCCGTACGGGTTGTAGTACCCACAAAGACGAGATGGGAGTCGTCTTTGTGTCCCATGATGGACTCCCATCCGAGTCGGGAGTCCCATCCGACTCGGGACACAAATTTCCGGCGCTGGACGGCACGTGGACCACGAGGTGACGCCCCGGTTTCGCGAGTCCCAGGGCTTGTTAATTACCGATTGTTCTGTAGAGTCAGTATGACAATGTTAAGATGTCTTGGCTTATGTTGGAAAGTAATGTCACAGGGGTTTTGCATTCACAAATACTCCAGGATTAGCAATCTGTTGTAAAGCCCGGGCTACGTTGTGATGTAATTAAGTAATATTGCCGGGCTATGGCGGGTTTTAACTCTTAAGGAGTTGTGCCGATTCTCGTCGTTTTTTCCTTTCTGGTTAGACATCTTTCGTATGGGAACGGACGTGGCGAGCTCCTTTGGGACCACAAACGGCAACTCCGAGTTGATCTTAGGTGTCAGAGAACAACTCGAGGTCTTGGTTCCATTGCCTATCGGCACACCTCTCATGATTTTGACTGCCCTAGTTCTGTTCTTGGGACTATGGCACGGCGTTCAGACTATTAGGAGCGTGGTGAGACCGTTAGTGGTGCGTCAGGTAGAGAAGGGTTTGGTCTTCGTGGAAAGATTGCAGAGCTATAGAAACAAGGCGCTGTCAGCTTTGGTGTGGATTTCATGCCAGACAGTCAGTGTCGACTTTTATGAAAAAATGCTGCCTTTGTCATACTGGGTATGACCTGACTTTGGGAGTTACCCTCCATGTTATCATGTAGGGATGTGAGAACCACCATTCCAATTATTGTTGCATCATGTTTTCCTGTTATTGTTACAAAAGGGGCGCAGGACTTATTCGGTGTGCTCATGGTCAGGTCATTAACCCCCGTGCGGCTGCAAACTTAATCCTTGTCTTGGGATTGTGTATTTACCTGGGAAACTTCTTAAAAGATTTATTTTGTGCTCCACGGCCACGGGAAGTGGCTGAGAGGCTTGGGAAAGGAGCAACTGTCAAGTATTTGGCATGTAAAGATTCACATGCGCAGGAGTCAGCCAAGGCACGAAACCCGCCCCATAGTTAAGACTGATTTGAAGGTTTTGCTCTTTGAGGCCCTGAAACACTAACCAAGTGTGTGGAGCAGCTCTTGTTGATTCTTGTGGGTTAAGTGCAGGAATACGGCCTGCCCTCTTCGCACACCATGAATTCTCTGGTGCTTTCATTTTTTGCTGCCCAATATTTAACGGAACACCATGGATTCCCCCCCTGGCTAGCATATGGCAGTGTCAGTCTTTGGGTAATTTGGATTGGGGTGGCTCGATTATACATGGGCGTCCACACACCCATTGATATCTTTGGAGGCTTTGCTGCTGGGTTATTCCTACTGTGGATCTGGATTTATATTGTTGGTGCGATCTTTCTCTTTACTGGTGAAATTGGCTTGGGAAACTGAAGAAACTGGGGCTTGTTAAACGCGTGGGCCAGAGACATAGATTGCAAACCTCAATGTGTGGTGTATTCTGATATTGATATTCTGATGAAGGTAGAGTCATTGGCTTTCCCGGATTATCCTTTCCATTGGCCGCCCATTCGTAGCCATGTTTCTTATGCAATCTTTAGTTATGACGCGCATTATAGAAAGTATTGCTGTCACGTCCATGTAAGGGTTGCTATTTTGAAAAGCGAGTTGTGGTTTTAGAGAGATATCACTGGTCCGAGGGTCTCTTACAGAGGGTTTATGCATGGTACAGACCTGGAACGCTACAGCACGGTGATGATCCAGGTGATGTCGATTGGATATATCCACTCTCAATAGCATGATAGAAAACAGACATTTTGTGTTTGAAAAAATATGTCTTAACCAACACTGTGACCTGATTGGCTGCGCTTGTTCACCTTTTGCCAGTGGTAAACCTCTTGGCATGTTGTGTTGTTGGAAGTGCTACAATATCGGGTGTTGGTGTGTGCGTTTTTTTGAAATTCCAGGAGTGCTGTATATCATCGTCTGTGCAGAAAAGTCCGGAGTCACTCTCGAAAGCGAGCTCTCCACCTCTCGTGACTTTTCGCCTTTAGTATGGTGGCCACCATATTGCAAGCTGTGCAAAGTCCCGCACAGTGCTTGTCATGTTTTGGTCCACAGTTTTACACGCTGCTGCTGAGCTATTTGAATTGGGATCCAGCTTCTGTTTATTGCCTTGCCATGATGCTTGCATGCTGGGATTGTCACAGGCAATGTTGTGGACTGTCCTGCTCTCCTTGCATCCGAAGCCCCTTCAGCATACGCCCACATACACTTGGACTGTGGTTTTTGCGGGAGTCTCCTTTGGCATGGCTATGGGCCTGCGTGGACAACTCCCTTTGGATGCATCTCCGTTGCCTCCACTCCCTACCGATATGTGGTGGGGCCTTCGGTGGGTTGGGGCAGCCAGTTGGCGTCTCCTGGTCGGTGCGACCCTGCAACTCTGCAAGTGACGGATTGCCCCACCCCCCCCCCCCCATTGGAGGGTGACCCATCTCTCATATTCACACAAGCTTTCATGGAACATTGATTGCAGAGCATCAATATTGCTACCCTAAACCGTCTCTGAAGCAGTTCAGAAGCAAAGTTATACTGCTGTTGTCCCACCTATAGCACCCATTGGTGCCAAGGAAGCCAAAGGAGATTGTTTTTGGTCCCAATTTTGTCCTTGGGGGTGGGTGGGTGTGTGTGTGTGTGGGGCGTAGGTGTGTGGTGGGTGTGTGTGTGTGTGTGTGTGTGTGTCCACTCGCATTGTTATGTTTATTGCCGTTCTTTGTGTGTGTGTGTGTGTGTGTGTGTGTGCGCGCGCGCGCGAGAGCGCGCGCGCGTGCGCATGAGTGTGTGCGTGTGAGGGCTTAACTGTGTGAGTGGGGGTGTGTCTGCCTTTGTATATGCTGAAAGTGTTCTAGAGTGTGTTATTGGGTGTGTGTATAGGGGAGGGGGTGCATGAGTGGGTGGGCGGGTGGCGGGAGGGGATAGAAAAACTAAAGTTCGCAGTGAAATGAATGAATCATCAGTTTCTCGCATCTTTTTAGAAAATTTCTAGAAAATTTTTCACTCGATTCAGGGGAGGGAGGGTCGGGGGGTTTTACCCTAAGCATTGATTTTCCTTCATCCTGAGGAAGGTGCATTCAAGGGTCTGGTGCCAGTGGTTCACAAGGACAGGGTTGTAGTGCTTGAGCTTTTGAAGTAGGACTCGTTAAAGAGGGCCACTGGGCCTTATTGAAATCTGTTGTACTGTTCAGGGCTTGTCTTCGCACTCTGCATGCAGTTGGGCACAAAGTATGTAGCATTTCACGTCCTTCAGCGATTCTTTGCGGCCATGCCACTGGAGCTGCGGCTGATGTTGCAGCCGCCCTGCCACAACTTTGTAGACAACAAGCTTGCACAGAAAGGCATCCCTCACAACGAGCGGGGTCACCCATGGGATGTCAGCTTGGGAGCACGCTTCCTCTCCTACGCAGCCCTGGCTTGGGCAGTCTCTACTGCTCCTGCATGTTTCCAAGTCATAGCAGGCTTGATGCGCCGTTGATGGCCATAATGTGGATGAGGGAAGTGCAGCTAAGTGTGGAGTCTGGGAGTATTGGAAAGAGAAAGCGGCAGTTAGGTTTCTGGCGTGTGCTATGGGCAAAGAACTGGCTAAGGATTGCAATATTACATTCTGAACTTGGTTTTTGAATGTTCTACAAGGAGCCATACTAGATATATAGGCCTTGGCTCCTGCTGCCTTTGTTGAAGCCCTTGCTTCTGGCTTATGCCATGCCATTGAGTAAATGTGCCGCTACTGCTCATAATCTCTTGGTTACTACTTTGTAATGTTATTTCACGAGCTCCACCTTACAGGTCTGGGACTGTCATGTTGTAAAGCAGTTCTTGGATCATAGCTAGCATACAGGCATGCGGATCAATAAGGCATCCCTGTCAGGAACTCTGCACCTGTGCAGAAGCCCTGCATGCATCCAATTGCAAGGGTTAACTGGCAATGGCAAACTATCGTGCAAGGCTCCCCATTTTTAGAGAGAAATACAGTTGACGTGTGCTGTCAATCAATGTACTCCATGATAATGGCAGGATAGTAGTTTGGCGACTTCCATCGATGAATTATTTCTCCTTATGTTCCAGGTTTTGCAGTTCATGAGGATAATTTCCTTCGAAGCCATTATCGTGATCCTACAGCATCTCCGAGTTTAGGTTACCTTGCTGTGTGAAGATATTGCTGTATGAGGGCCACCAAGCATTACTGTGCTCATGAGTGGTTTGACTCCCCAAGGCCACTGGCCTCACTGGCGAGTACCAGCCAATGCGTAATGGGCGGAATGGGATTTCCTGCAAGGCATGCAATTTTTAGAAGGAATGCTGACTGTGGTGGAAGTGCTGATTGTGGAGTGCTTGCTGAATGTGTATGTTGAAGGTTGCTCGCCGAAGTCTGTAAACAAGAAAGTGTATAGGAGCGTCTATGTACTGGAACGTATGGGCATTCGTTCTGGATCAAGCAGTGGGCAGGGGTTCATTTTAGGCCAGCAACAATCGGGCACAAGGTCTGGCAGTAGAGGTGTTCCGGCATTTGTTTCACCCTCTTGCCAGCAGAGCCGAATAATGATCTTTTCTAGATGCTGTTTTGGGGCCGTATGGCAGGTGACCTACAGTTTGCAAGCTCCATGGCTGCAACCCATACACATCCCAGTGGTCCTCAAGTCCACTAAAGCCAAATTGCGGATGTGGGGTGACTTAATGGCAAGTTTATGACGCCCT
>KV908378.1:204673-214673 GCA_002005505.1 Botryococcus braunii
CAATGAGGATCACCCAGAGGACAGTCCTCTGGAGGGGCTCCCCTGTGTTGATCAATATCATGTAGTCTAACCACGCAGAACCACTGAGAAAACCAATCGGACCTGGCACAGGTGTGTGGTACGTGCAAGGAAGGAGCGCCTGTCCTCTCACTCCTTTCAGCCCTTCATTTGTATATCTTGCTTTGCAGAAAATCAATAAGTTGCGGGGAGTGTTCTTTTGACAGTTTCTGAGGAGTGTGAGAGGACGGGCCCCAGGGCGACAGGGGAATGGTACTCCAGCCCAAAAAGACATGTTTGAATGGATCATGGAAACAATGTCGGAGGTATGAATGAGCCCGGGTATGGGCAAGGAAGATGCTGTGGCGTACCGCACGAACGGATGTGCTGGACAAATCTGCCAATTCCATGACGAATCGTCGGGTCAGTTTCCAAAACCGCTGCTGGTCTCCCTCCTCTGTCACGCAAAACCCCCAAGCCAAAAGCTTTGACTGCATGACTACACAGGCTAGATGACCAGGCTGACAGTGTGCCACCGAAATGTCGGAAGAATTTCGATAATTGTTACTCGAGCCACGCATCTCCAAACTGCATTGCCCCCCTCCTTATCCCCTCCACCTGGTCCCTGGGCTAAGGTCTGTAGATTGCCTTATGGGCTGTCCATGGCACGCACCATCTAGCAAGCCCCTGTACCTGTCTATCCTGCCTTTTCCCCGCCCGTCCCCAACTCTTTCCATGCAGCTTTGTTGGTGGTGCACTGGTCTGTGTGTTCCAGTGTCTGCACACTGTTCCCATGCATATTCTTGCGTGAAGGGCCGAAGTGATTTGGTTTCTCGGTCAAAAAGGCATGTCCAAGTGAAAAGCTGGCATACGCATGTACACCACTGTTAAACACTTTCATGGTCAGGGATGCCTACCAGCAAACAGCGCTCCACTGTTCGGATCCCAAAGTTCAGGAAGCAGAAGTTCAACCTGACATCTCAGGACACCCCTCTCCATTGCCCTTTGTGTCGCACTTGCTGCTTGAGCTAGAGCACCCGACAGATTATCTGGCAGGACCTGTCCAACAAGAAACGGTGGAAAAGGGCGTGATACGAAAAGACTTGGATAATCTTGCAATGCTGTGTTCACAAATTCTGTGGTAGAAGAACCCGATAGGTGAACAAAAACGAGTTGGGACGTCAAAAACTTACATCATCCGCCCGACCCTCTTGAAAGGTGTTTGCCTCTGTACCAAGCACTTCGATTTCACCGACGATATTGGAGTCAACCTCGTTGTTCAGAGGTTCAGAGTGAACTGTGTATTTTCGTCCTTCCTGCGTCGTCCGCTGGCGCTTTCCAAGCGAGGTTTTCCGACGCCGCTGGAACTCATTTACATGTGAAAACGGAGTTCTTCTAATTCTAGAGTCCAAGACTGATGATTGTTGATACCTCGCCACCGCAAACATCGCGCTTGCCGCATGGCTTTGCATCATGATATCTGCAGCCAACGAGCGCGACTTGCGCGCCTCCCGTCAACAAGGCCCTGCTTCCTTAGTTACTAATGTTTGGATCAGATCAACGTCTGTTTGTATCTTATGCAATTGTTGTGTGCCTGTGTTTTATAGTAGTCGGAGGGCTGATCTCGCTAGGGTACCGCACTCCGTGCGGTACCCCAAATCTGATCCGATCTGATGAAGACGGGGCGGGGCGGGGCGGGGCGGGACGGGGCGGGGCGGGGCGGGACGTGGCGGGGCGCGACGGGGCGGGGCGTAGTTGTGATGCTTACATAATATTTAAAGGTATCGTTCATAATATTTCCTGCGCGTCTTCCAGGTCATGCACATTTCACACTTTTTGGGAATGCCGTCGCGGGGCCCGGTCAGTTTAGAGCCAAAACTCTGACTTGAGAAATGAAGCATATCCTAGCAGGAAAGCACGTATCTTACATGTGGGTGATCAGTTTCCCTTCGCGCTCTCAGTTTCCCTTCGCGCTCTCAATTGTCCCTCCCTCCATCTCTCTCCCTCACTCCCCCCTTACCCACACCTGCCGTTTTGGCGTGTTTTCACAACGTTCAAAGCTAATGTAGCTGTCCCGATTGTCTGTAAAAGTACAAGAATGTACAACCCACATGGGAGGAAGGCAAGAACAACCGCCTAAATTGCACTCTTCTAGCACAGGAACCTACAACCCAAGTAGGTTTGACAACCACAGGCAAAACGAATTTGTGTTTCTTCTTCCTCCCTCTTGCGCATGAAACGGGCAGGGGAAGGGAACCCCCGGGCTTCTGCATACCAGCATATACGACACATGGTTCACAGATTCAATAAACTTCGATTTTCGTTTCGCAATCCATAAGATAGGTTACAATAAGAGGAAACCTTCTTATAGACTAAAAAGAAGTTATATCAAAGCCTATTGAGAAGCTTGTCACACTTGTCGCTCAAAATATCGATGGCTTGCAGGAACAGTTGGTCGGGGGGCAGGATCCCGACGGACTCGATGGTGAAGATAAAGTGTGTTTTCTTCTTCCGCAGCTGCACCCGCTGAGCCCATTTCTCATCCCGGGTCAGATTGCGCAGCTTCTCCAGCTCTTGCTGCGCGGCGTGCGTTGCCACGTCCTTGACAACCGCCCTCTTCTTGGTGGAGCCGTCCAAGTTGAAAATGGCAGGACAGTGCCGTACAAGCTCCTCAGCCTCAGAGCCCACTACAGGCTGCAACAGAACAACCTGGACGAAACCCCCCCCCCCCCCTTGCCATCAGGAATTCCAAGATCATCAATATTTTAGATCGCCACCCAAAACTCACGACTGCCATCAGGGTTTGTGGTGGCCGTCATGGTCCTTGCATTACCATCAGACTCCTCAAAAAGTTGTTAGAGCCCTCAGATTGCAATCAGAGATCTCGGATTGCCTCCGGATGTCTCAGATTGCCATTTGAGTTCTCAGATTGCCATTTGAGTTCTCAGATTGCCATTTGAGTTCTCAGATTGCCATCAAACTTCCAAGTTTGCCCACCAAAATTCCTAGTTCGCCGTCAGAAGCCCCAGTTTGACAACAGAATTGCCATCGAGTATCTCAACATGCAGTCCGACCAGGCCTGCTACTGCCGCACTGACACACACTCACTCTCTCTCTCACACACACACACACACACACACACACACACACACACACACACACACACACACACACACACACACACACACACAAAATTTCAAAATGCAGTCCGACCAGGGCGGCCACTGCCGCACTCCTACTTGGACGCCAGGTCTTGCAGAAGCATATTTCGTGAGGGGCCATCCAGCCCGGACGCTGCCCTGCCTCAGCCTGGGCAGTCATGTCGTATTTCCACATGCAGGCGCAACAGGGATACCGCGCAGGATGCAGCATTCATTGACATAGCAGGACAACTTCACTTGCACTTGCATGACTTAACTTGCACTTGCACTTGCACTTACAACTGCACTTGCAGACTGCATGATTGAGTGAACTGATTGACTGTTTGATTGATTGTGTGTGTGTGTGTGTGTGTGTGTGTGTGTGTGTGTGTGTGTGTTTGTGTGTGTGTGACTGTGTGTGTGTGTGAGAGAGGGGGGGGGGCAGAGAGAGTGGGGGGGGGGGGGGAACGAGGGGGAGGAGGGTAAAGCGTGGGGGCGGAATGTAAAGAGAAAGGGGGGGGGGGGGGGGGAGGGGGATGACCTCAGGCAGCAAGCGATACCAGGCGGTGGCCACGGGGGACCACTTGGCATGCTCACGGCCGATCCCCTTGACGCAGTGGGCCTCCAGCTCTATCTCCTGGCCGGGCCGCAGCTTAGCCAGCAGAATGTCTGGGTGCACAGGCCCCACCTCCCCCAGCCGGTCCCTCTGGTCCCCCACGAAGCGGCAGTTGCTGGCATCCGGAATCTCGCTCCCTCCCGACAGCCACTCCAGCTGGTCCGAGTTCACTGGAGCCCCCAGCCCCATCACCAAATGTGTCTGTGCGCTACTTCATTGAGGCCCCCCAGCCCCACCACCACATTTGTCTTGCGTTAGTTCGCTGCGCATCCCAGCCCCATCACTACATTTGTCCAGCGTCCATCACTAGAGCCCCCCAGCCCCACCACCACATGTGTCTTGCGTTGTTTCGCTGAGTATCCCAGCCCCACCACCCACATTTGTAAAGCGTCATTCACTAAAGCACCCCCAGCCCCACCACCACATTTGTCTTGCATTTTTTCACGGAGCCTCCCAGCCGCATGACCACATTTGTCTTGCGTATTTCACTAAGCCCCCCAGCCCCACCACCACATTTGTATTCGGTTATTTCACCAAGCCTCCCAGCCCCATCACCACATTCGGTTTGCGTTATTTTCTCAGAGCCCCCACCCCATCATCACCATCGTCTTGCGTCATGGGTCAAACAAAATTGTGGAGGCCAGCCTTGCTGCCCTCAGACATGGCAGGATGGTGTGAATCAGCCCCTTACCAGGAGCCTCCCTGCCCAGCATGATGCCACTCAACGCCTGAAAACAAGGACAACCCATTTTGTCCCCCTCAGCATCAGCGGCACCCACAAAAGGAAGAGACCTGTGTCAACAGCCAGACACATACACACACATGCATGGGCACACACACACACACACACACACACACACACACACACACACACACACACACACACACACACACACACACACACACACACACACACACACACACACACCCGCGCGCGCGCACCAAGGGGGGTGTGGGGAGGGGAGGGAAGGGAGGTGGGCGGACAGACGGATAGGGAGGGGTGTTTCGTGGGTCCCTGACAACTTCACTTGCTGTTGGCACTTGAGTTTTCAACTTGCCGTACCACCTTCCTTATGGTAGAGCCCATCTGAAGTTGAAGCGCACCTGTGCCACAGACAGTTCTCAAAAGAGTCAAAGGCGACGTGAAACTTCACAGCGGGCATACCTCTCTCGTTTTCAATGGCTCCTCCAACTCTCCTGCACGCAGTCTTCAGCTTGAACACAATGGTGTTACGATCCGTAGCGGGCTCATCCGCTGCATTCAGAGAACCCCCCGTTGTTAGGACCCACTGGGGTTTCTGTTCCACAAGACCCACAACGGCAACCCCTTTACGTTGGCTGTTCCGCGTGCGCTGTACACTCTTTTTCTTACCAATCGCAAGGGCCCTGATTTTACGGGGGAAAGTCTAGCCAGGCTTACGCCGGACGCACTAAGAGAAGCGAGCAGGCAGCAATGGCAGGCGATGCGTGCAGCTACAACGACACCCAGGATCTAAGGCTCAGGAAGGAAGAGATTGCATCCGGGACCGGGACTGGAGACACAGAGACGGAGGGAAAGCAACAGAATATGAAGACGGCAGACGGCAGATGGCGCCCCTTAAGCGGGCCCAATGCAGAATGCATATGGAGAAGGACATTCTCCATATGCCTGGCATGTCCTTCTGCATTTGCATAGCAGAAGGAAGCACACCTCCTCTGAAGTCCAACTTGGCTGGATCCAGCTTGATCGGGACCAGCCCCAAGCGGTGCGCCAGATTCTCACACTGTTTTCAGCCCCCAGACCTGCTGCAGGTCAGACATCCCGTGCCACGAAAAAATGCAATACGTGAGACTCCCTTCCTGACTTCCCAAATGTCCATCACATTCATGACTGTCTGTCCATGCTGCTGGGTTGCAAGGCTGACATTCTCCGCAGGGATCCACCAAGAAAAAGTGAGGGTTGAACACACTGAGACGCTCGTCATGTCAATCCTTCTGCCAGCCATACTCGTCATGTAAATCAATTGTTCGCCCACGACATATAACACATGCTCCTGACCGGCATCGTCTATGGTCAGCCCAGACATCACGGCCAATCATACATCCCCTTGCACAACGCAAGCTGCGATGCACCCAACTTCCTCTACTTCTCTGCGAGGAGCCAGCCAGCAAGAGAGTATGGAGGCCCCAGAGAGAGGGGGAGGGGGAGAGAGAGAGAGAGAGAGAGAGAGAGAGAGAGAGAGAGAGAGAGAGAGAGAGAGAGAGAGAGAGAGAGAGAGAGAGAGAGAGAGAGAGAGAGAGAGAGAGAGAGAGAGACAGAGAGAGAGAGGGGGGGGGGAGAAAGAGACGCGAGGAGGGGCTTGCGCATGCTGATGAGAGCAGGACAGGCCAGAATGAGTGGAGGAAAGGTTAGTTTCGCAAAGGGCATCAGCCTACCGGAATGATGGATGTGTTATTGATCATGAACACGTGTTCAATGGCCACAGTGGGAATCTCAGCGATCAGGATCCTCCGGAGGGCATTGACTATGGCTGGGTCAATTCCCACGATGTCGAATTCCAGAAACCAGACAGCATCATCGGCCTGAGCCTCCTGCTGGCTGGCATATTGGGCGCCCCTCATGCCGTCCTTGATTACAATCCGAAAATTTTTCACAAAGTCCCTTTGGGACCAGCTGTTGTCAATGCCCATGGCCATGTATGAGTGGGCTGACTCAGCGGTGGCTGTCTGCAATTCCCAGGTATTACGCTCAGCGCGCAGTAACAAAAAAGGAGTGCTTATGAGTTTGCTTGAAAGTGGTCGAGTGTACTCTGTATGTACTTTTAGTGTGTACTTTGTAGTGTTGTGCATTGAGTGTACTGTGGAGCACCACAGTTTAGCTGAGGTCTGAACCGGAGGATGACAGTACACCCCCCCCCCTCCAAGTGCTGCATATGAAGCTTCACCACCAAAAGAGCTCAGCAGTACCCCACCCGCTGGTGAAAATGAGTTTCCACCGCCACCAGTGCGCGAGGGTACCCCAAGCGGTACCGCGGATAATCCCACATGCCACCAGAGCTTGTCAAAACTGCAGATCATTTTCCATTGCCAGAGTGGGCGAAGTTGCCCTTCCTGATGCCCTAGTTGATTCCCCACCCCCAAATGAGTGGATGATAGTACCCCGAACCCCTGACTGAGCCACTCCCACCACCAGATTTCTATAATCTACCTTATCTCTTTCCTCGTGCCTTAACGCCCTGACAGATTGTCCACCACAACCACCTTTCCGCTCCTTATGATGGACTTTCCAGACTCAAGTCCCTCTTGCCTCTTTGAACAAATATAGGAAGGCTTAGAGCCATGCTGGGAGAGAGAAAATATGGCATCATCCAATTAATTTGGTTTGATTCCCTATGAGCATCAACCTCCATGAGTAAAGGCATCGAAGGGCTTACATTGAAGTTGATGTCTGGAGTAGAAACGACATAGTCACGTTCTATTCGTAGTTGCTCAGGTAGATCTCTGGTTGCCTTTTTCGCCCTTGACATGTAGTTACGATCTTATCAATTAGAACTGACTTGTTGGTCTTTCACCTGCTACCCACTTAATGAACGGGCAACGAAACTAGGTGGCTTCCGTAACAAGACTGCCAGGCTCCGCAGATACAGATCATCACGTGAACTACCACCATGACACTACTGATATGTCTATAAAATCATCAACCTAAAACAGAAATTAAGTTGACAGATCAAATTCCTTAGATGCACGACGCGACGCAAACCAAACCTATGAAAATGGCAGGCTGAAAGCGTCATCGCTCCATACTAGGTTCCGCGACATGTGTAACCCTCATAATATTCCAGTTCTGCGTTCTTGTGGTTCGACAGTTGCTGTTCATGTGGTGTCTTGGAATCGACGGGCGCCGTCAGGACTACGGAGATCCGGTGTCGCGGCTAACTGGGCCATCGAATCGGGTGGACCCGGGGGATCCGGTCACCGTTGTCCGGTGTCTATGAAGCGAATAAAGATGCTGTACGAACCGACGCTGTGTTAAACCCTGTGCGAAGAATCGTACGACATGAGTTCGCGCTATTTTCGAAATGTCAAGACATCCGCATGCTTGTGGTAATTCCAAAAGCTAGTGTCTATATCAATGGGAAATAATATAGAACACAGGGACCTATTCCTTTGCCAGTACTATCAAGGAGTGCCGGGTGTCTTGATCTTGATCTCCTGATCTGTTCGATGAACAGGAATACGCAACTGAAATTACTTGGCGGAATTGGCATTTTACCTTGCATCATTGCACTCTGCAACCTCTCGGACCCGCGAATTGTATGTTCTATTCTCAGTAGCGCGTTCGTCAGCGTGCTTGGTTTTTTTGCGACGAAGGCGACAATCCCTCTTATAAAGGACCGACTTTTAAGAGCCAATCTTTTTGGAAAAGACATCAACAAGAGAGGTGCGAATCAGCTCCAGGACTGCGTATGTGTACGAAGGAACTCTCTTGATTCCTTGCAAAGAGGGGAATAGTAAGCAGTCCAACCCACCCTCTGAAGCTAAGGCTATTGCCGCAAGATGACAAGTCGTAAATGCATACGGGTCTAATAATGTGTACGCAACTGCATTTCCAGGTACAGAGGCTGGGGAAAAAAAAATTCCTGAGTCACTGGGACTTGCTGTGGGAGTGGTCTTTCTGGTCTGCATAGTCCTGTTCCAGCAACTCCACTACTATGATGTGGCATCGATCTTGGAATGGATATCCAAGGGAGGACAAGCCCCCGTTAAGCAGCAGGTCATTGCAGATGCTTGGCTGGTAGACTACAATGCCGCCCTCGCAACCATCTGCTTCATGTTGTTCTTAGGCTTTGCCGACGATGTCCTGGACATTCCCTGGAGGGTGAAGCTGCTGCTGCCCATGCTAGCATCTTTGCCGCTTGTTGTTGCCTACGGTGGTGGTACCGGCATTTCTGTTCCTAAACCTCTCAGGGGGATTGGCGGTCTCCCAGGGTACTTGGAGCTGGGAATCCTGTACAAAATTTACATGGTCATGTTGGTCATATTCTGCACGAATGCCATTAACATCCTAGCGGGTGTGAATGGTCTTGAGGCAGGGCAAACCTTCGTCCTGGCCTGTGCTGTTCTTTTGCACAACATCATCGAGTTGAGGGGCACCCCGGATCCCACCAAGGCCGCCATCAAGGATGGTCATTTGTTTTCGGTGTATCTCATGTTGCCTTTGGCATCAACAACCTTTGGGTTGCTGCTCTACAATTGGTTTCCATCCCAGGTGTTTGTGGGGGACACGTTCACATATTTCGCTGGCATGACATTTGCCGTTGCTGGCATACTGGGGCACTTCAGTGAGACCCTGCTCCTTCTCTTCATTCCGCAGGTGATTAATTTTGTGTATTCCTTGCCACAGCTGTTCAAGATAGTACCTTGTCCACGGCATCGCCTGCCAACATTTGATCCGGCAACAGGCTTATTGACTGCGACTCCAAATTGGAACCTGGTCAACCTGACCCTGCAGCTCTTTGGGCCATGCACAGAGTTGGCCCTGTGTGTACGCCTCTTGACTTTCCAGACTCTGTGTTGTGGGCTGACATTCCTTCTACGGTTCCTACTCGCAGGCATTTACAAGTGAATGTTTCAGTTTGGGTTCGCTACCAACCAGACAAATGCACGAAGTCGTCGTAGTGAACGACTCATAGGCCACGCCCATCCTTTGTGCTTGGTGTTTTATCTAGTCCGTAGTGGGTCAGGGACATCATGGCTGTCAGACGTAGCCTAGGATTTTGCAAGGCATTCACCGGGACGGAATTGTCATCGTGGATTCAAGCTCGTTAAGCCCCTTCCGCTTGCTTCAATGACACGAATGTATATTAAGGGCTTGTGCCAAGCGTGTATGTAGCGGGTCAGCAGGTTGCATGTAGTCAAGATCGGGGTATTGTGTTTGCACTGAGTTCTGTAGCAGGGTCTGAGTAAGTCTGCGAGATTTGTTTAGCGCGAATGGGTACATATCGAGACATTTTCAATTTTATTACAGGGTACTCCATGAGTGGACTGGCGAAGATGTTGTGTCTTTCCACTGGAAGGCGTCTGTCTCAATCATGGTCAGATGCACCATGCCCGTTGGGCTGGATCCGGCTGTTGAAATGCCCGCCATTTACCTTGCGCTGACTGGGCGAGGATTGCTCTATGCTTTGGTACCCTTTAAGGTTGCTTGATTGTACAATCAAGCAACGTTAACACAGCTGAGGGGGGTATCACATCAGCAGCAATCGTC